>OZ035832.1:24785655-25308155 GCA_964034765.1 Knipowitschia caucasica | reverse complement strand
GGGGTTGGGCACGGTTGAGATTTGTGGCTCCAGGGCTGAAGGGATGTGTCTCCTACGGAAGAACTCCCTTCTGTCCTGACGCTCGCTGTCACAGTGTGGTGCTATTGCAACAACACTGTCATTCAAGAATCAGACTTTTATGTGGTCAGAACACATCAACATTCACTGCACTTTTTCTTTCATTCATTACTCAGGCTCACACTGTTTACTCCAAAAGCGCCGCACACACGCACACACACACACACTGCTGCACATTGGAGAAAGACCCATCTCACACTTGCTAGTTTGTTTGTAAAAACACATGTGGCCGTGCCCTAAAGGTCTGCCGCTGTGTGCAGGAGGAAGCATGTGTCAGCCATCTTGAGTCTGCGTGGACTGACCCGGCAGTCGGAGCGGGTGGAGGTCCTGAACGTCCTGAAGGACCTGGAGATGGACCAGACCTGGGACCTGCCGCGGGACCGGTCCCTGTTCGCTCAGGTCCCGGTCACTAACGAGCTCCACTGCGTCAACGTGGGCCTGAGCCGGATCGCCCTCACCGCCACCGCCTGCTTCAGCGGCACGAGGAGAACAAGCAAATCCAGGAGGCCAAGGAGAGAGCCAGGACCAGGACTGAGCCAAGACCAGGACTGAGCCAGGACTGAACCCCGGTCTGGACCAGGACTGGCCTCTGAAGGGAGTAGTTTCTTATGTGCAATGACCAAAGGCCGTCGGTACTGATCTGATCTGATCCGAGTCGAATGTAAAAAAAATCATTTATTGAAACAAAACGTAACGAGTTCGAACTTTTAATGTTTGTATTTTAACAAAACAATAAACTTCTTTAAACTGCTTTAGTTTCCGAGTTTTTCATTGACTAAAACAGAACTAAAGAGAGACCAGCTAGAGAGACCAGAGAGAGACAGAAAATCAGTTAATCTCAATACTTTCTTACATATCCTTTACAATAAAGTTTTCTGTAAGTCTTCACAAGGTTTTAAGACACTGTTGCTGGTATTTTGGCCCATTCCACCATGCGAGGCCCCTCCAGGACCATGAAAGGCTTCTTCACACATGGCCCCATTCATTCTTTTCTTTACATGGACCAGTCATCCTGGTCTCTTTGCAGAAAAACAGCCCCAAAGCATGATGTTTCCACCCCCATGCCTCACAGTGGGAATGGTGTTCTCTTGGATGCAACTCTCCTCCAAACATGAGTTGAGTTTTTACCAAAAAAAATATATTTTGGTTTCATCTGACCATGTGACATTCTCCCAATCCTCTTCTGGATCATCCAAATGCTAGAAAACATCAGACAGACACGGACATGCACTGGCTTAAGCAGGGGACACGTCTGACACTGCAGGATTTGAGTCCCTGGGCGTGTAGTGTGTTACTGATGGTACTTTTGTTACTTTGGTCCCAGCTCTCTGCAGGTCATTCTCGAGGTCCCCCCGTGTGGTTCTGGGATTTTTGCTCAATGTTCTTGTGATCGAGGCAGGTCTTGGGTGGAGCCCCAGATTGAGGGAGATTATCAGTGTCTTGTATGTCTTCCATTTTCTAACAATTACTCCAAGCTGCTTACCTATTGCAGATTCAGTCTTTTCAGCCTGTTGCAGGTCTAAAGTTTTGTTTCTGGCGTCCTTTGACAGCTCTTCTGTCTGGGCCATAGTGGAGTTTGGAGAGTGACTGTTTGAGGTTGTGGATGTGATTTTCTTTTCTCATTCTGTCTCTCATAGTTGAGGTTTACCTATGATGAAAATTACCCTTTCTCATCTTTTAATCAGCCACCAGCTCAACTGGGGGCTGACTAAATACTTCCCCCCCCCCACTGTACACACACACACATCCATGATCTTTTATGATCTGATCTTTGTCATCTGTTAAATGAGAAGTGATGTCATAAACTCAGTTTGTACATTGTTTTATTGTTCTGTGGAAACAGCGTCAACATAAACAGAAACGTGCGAAACTCCATCAATATCAGTCGTTTGTTAGTAATTGAGTGCTTCACAAAAGAACTTACACTAGTGGAATTAGATTGTTATATATTTCCCTTAATATCAGACCTTTGTGTTTAGCTCCATCCTCTGTATGAACACAGGTCTGGAGCCAAATTCTCTCATAGCAACTTCATAACAACCAAAGAGCCAATTAGGAGCGGCGCTGGTCTGTCCTCTGGTTGGTCAAGCCTGACACACGTGAACTGCTGTCAGGCTTAGGGGTCAAGGGTCATAAATAAATAAAAGTTCCGATTCTACATGTGTAGAAATGAGCAGGAGTCTGACTCTTCTGCCTGAGTGAAGCCAGAACTGCAGACGTCTCTGAGCCTTAAGCAGCTGGAGGCTCTGTCATTCAGTCTGGGTGTCCTCAGGTCTCCTCCTCAGGTCTCCTCCTCAGGTCTCCTCCTCAGGTCTCCTCCTCAGGTCTCCTCCTCAGGTCTCCTCCTCAGGTCTCCTCCTCAGGTCTCCTCCTCAGGTCTCCTCCTCAGGTCTCCTCCTCAGGTCTCCTCCTCAGGTCTCCTCCTCAGGTCTCCTCCTCAGGTCTCCTCCTCAGGTCTCCTCCTCAGGTCTCCTCCTCAGGTCTCCTCCTTGTCCCCGCTCGTCCCCATGAACGGGACTCCCTCTACGGGGATGTCCTTGTCCTTTATCGCCCTCTGGACGCAGCGCTGGTAGGTGCGGAAGCTCTCTGCGCAGGGGTCCGCGCTCCGGTCTCCTTTCAGAAACTTTTCCGCGAACCAGCGGTTAAAGCACTGGTCATACTCCCGCTTCAGGTCCGTGCAGGCCTCCCCCACACTGTTCATGTTGAACAGACACCGGGAGATACCGGCTGACAATGGGAAATACGCAGAGACAGAGAGACACCGAGAAACACGCAGGTCTAGTTAAAAGCACGACCCGGAAGTCACCCTGAGCGGGGACATGTGATTGGCTGGCGCTGCGTCATGTTTTTACCCTAACACATTTACTTATATTAATAACAAGTTGGCAATTCTGCCACTGTTTTCTGCTTGTAACATTTTTTCTACCCAAATCCGGTCAGATTTCCCGTTATTACTGGTTATCTTTATTCATATTTATGTTTTGAGAATATTTCTAAGTGCGTTTGGGGAAAAAAACCCTCTCACGTACAAAGGTTTGAATAGAGACAGAAGGATCACTCTGGTTCAAGTTTACGGTTGTAAATATTGTGATTTAAGCTTCACTTCAAGTCACATAATTGTTTTGAATATATTTATATACATTTATGTGCGCATGTAGCTGATTAACAGATTAATCTTGTAGCTCTTAGGAAGTAAACCAATAAACCCTAACCCTCTTATCAAACACTATTTCAACTGATATTTACATGCTGTGATTTTAACACTTTAACTCCCACTCCAACATTTTGGGTTCAATTTAACTGAGTTCTAGTGTTGAATGAAAAAACAATTGTCAGATAAAATAAAAAGGAAAAGGGTTAGAACCGTCATCCTAAAACAGACGCAGGTTTAAGTGGGGCTTTTCTCAGACATATGCTGTGTTTTAGACAAATTACATAAAAATGAATAATTAAAATGTCTCTTTTAGTAAGGGTTCATGTGTTTATCCGTTTACAATTAAAAATAACAAACTTATACTTATGTCACAAATTTGGAACGTGTTGCTCGATGGGCCACAAATATATTTAATGCAATTATTCAGTGATACGTGCAGATCGCAGTTTAAAAAGTACGTTCGTAAACTTATCTGTTTTGATGTTGTACAGTGTGTTTCTGTTGCAGCGGAGTCGACAGTGAGACCTCTGTCCTTGGTCCTGTCTCCGTCCCAACGCTGTGAAACAAGCGCAGTTTCTTCGAGTGGAAATCTGAATGAAAATCTGAATTAAAGTCACATTTTACAGCAAGCAGCGAGGGTCTGACTGCAGAGGAGCGGGAACACAGGTGCGACCCGGGCCCCCAGCCTCATAACTTGGGCACAATTGCAGATTTAAGCCCGGGATCTGTGGAAGCTAACAGCATGAGATTGTTATTGAGTGGCGTTAGCTTAGCATTAGCATGTGGAAAGCTGATGAAAAGTTTACAATTTAAGGACATGGATGTGGTTTGACTGGACCGGAGCGTTGGTGGAGAGCTGGCGTATTATTCAAGCGTGTTTTTTATTGTCTAACTGTGTGAATATTGTAGTTTGAGGCCAGTATTGAACAGAAGCTAATGGCATGAATGGTTCGCTGTGCTAGCTGCGTTAGCTTCGCCTTAACTCCGCGTTAGCCGTGTTGTTTTTAAACTTGTTTGGTTTATTGCGCTGTCGTCGACCAAAGTAATGCATGAGCGATTAAAGTCAGTCTTGGGAAATCGATTGGTCGAATAAGAAGGGGGCGTGTCAAGACCTCTCAGAACTATTACAGTTTTAAAGTGTGACTGCCCCCACTTTAAAACTGGAGTACCTAATTTGTTGTTTGATCCAAGAAAATAAAAATCTGACCACAACCTGCGGTCTTCATCTTTGAAAGAGCCCTGTGAGTCACTCTTTGACTCTTCAGCTGAGAGCTCATTGGTTGAGTATGGGAGGTCCTCTCTGTTTCACTCTTCTGTCTGATGAAGCAGATCTAAATATGTGACAGAGACTAATACATGAAACGTGACAGAAGCAACTGTTTTAAAGACGGGTATTATACAGTGTAAGCAGAAAGTACCTCAGCTTTAAGTATTTCTCTCATGTAAATATCTTTTATTTAAATGGTCTGTTAATACATACGTTGGTGACTTCTGCTTAGTCTCCTTGATGAGTGACAGCTTTTGGTTTCAGGTGGAAGAGGACGAGCAGAAACATGTCTGACAGCGAAGACAGCGACTTTTCTGACGTCCAGAGCGAGAGGAGCAGCGACGGGGAGGCGGAGGAGGCAGAGGAGGCGGAGGAGGTGGAGGTAACAGGGACAGGCACAGGGGGAGGTGGAGGAAGCGGGGGAGGTGGAGGAGGCGGTGGAGGTGGTGGAGGTGTTGGAGGTAACGGGGACAGGGACAGGCACGAGGTGCGGTGGAGGTACCAGGTTATTGTGAAAATATGTCCCAGCTGAAAGTAAAATCCTGGTTCTGTGTGTGTGTGTGTGTCTGTGTGTGCGTCTGTCTCTGTATGTGTATGTAGGAGGGAAACAGTCCTGTGGGCAGTGACAAAGCTGCTGATGAAGAGGGAGAAGACCTCCTCGATGATGAAGACGAATATGACGAAGAGGAGGAAGAGGAGGATGATGACCGACCAAGGAAGAAGCCTCGACACGGAGGATTCATCCTGGACGAAGCCGGTGAGAGAGACTAGGGAGAGAGGATACAAATATAAAAGTAAAGTGTAATGTCCCATTTTGTCCACTCGGAGGCAGTGTTGCTGATGTGTCTGTTTTTGTGTGTTCAGACGTTGACGATGAGTACGAAGACGAGGAGCAGTATGAAGAAGGAGGAGAGGACATTCTGGAGAAAGGTTTGGAACCGTTTGCACGTTGCTCACTAAAAATTTTATTATACAGTCACTCATTAGCCTCTCCCCCCTCTCCTGTGGCTTTGCTCCGGAGCAGAAGATGCAGAAGGTAAAGTTTAAAATTTCATTCAAACATGAAACATGTAAAAAGACTTGTTTTAACGATCTTCATGTGTTTGTGCCAGTGTCGAATATGGACCACATTCCTCTGGACGACGATCACTCAGGCTCCAGGCGACTGCAGAATCTGTGGAGGTAAAACTACACTCACTGTTTACAGCATAACGAGCCGTGCAGCTGTGTTTGAGTGAATGAAGCTCTGACCTCAGAGCTTGGGCTGAGGCCTGCGCTGCTCTTTCCTTTAGAAAGTGATGAAAAACTCACTGTTGTCTTTTATCAAGTGATTCTCTCTGGTCGTCCTCTCTGGTCTCCCTCTGGTCTCTCTCTGGTCTCTCACATGAACAAATTTCTCTGTATTTGCAGAGACTCTCGAGAGGAGGCGCTGGGGGAGTATTACATGAGGAAATACGCCAAGTCTGCAGGAGGCGAACAGTGAGTGTCCTGGTGATGTCGCATTCACCTGGTGATGTCACAGTCTGTTCTAACTGTTGTTTGTGTCTCAGTTATTCTGGAGGATCAGAGGAGCTCTCTGATGATATCACACAACAGCAGCTGCTGCCGGGGGTCAAGTACGTCACACACATAGACACGCACTAAACACACACGCATACACGCACACAGACACAGTTGTGTATCTCTGGTTCACAGTTGTGTTGTCATTGCAGAGATCCAAACCTGTGGACGGTCAAGTGTAAGGTCAGTGTAACTTCAAAATAAGTAAATTCAAACTTTGGTGTTGTATCCAGTCCAAATAACTTTGTTTTGTTTCAGATCGGAGAGGAGCGAGCCACCGCCATCGCCCTCATGAGGAAGTTCATTGCCTACCAGTTCACCGACACGGTAAGGATCACACACACAATCACACAGCTGCTATAAAACACTCCACGACACAGTGAGGACCACTCATCTGCTATAACACCCACACACACACCAGTTAACCGACATAGTGAGGACCACACACGATAACACAAATATCAATGTATTTACATTATAAACAATGTCGATTTTTGAAGGTTACTTTTACATTCATTTCCATCTCTATATTTTGAGTTTCTTTGATACCTTCTCTCTTGGAAGTTGAAGTTCTCCCTCCTCTTTCCTATCCTTTCACAACCTCCTTCTCCCCTCCCCTCTCCTTCTCTCTCTCCTCAGTTGTATATCACCTCCTAACTTCTTGTCTGATCTCAGCATATCTCCACTCTCCTCTCTCCTACTCCACCTGCACACAGCTGTATGTTACCTCCTGAACTCCTCTCCTCAGCTGTACATCTACACCTGCGGACTTCCCCGCCCGACCCGCCTGGGAGTGCTTCAGTCCTGCACCGGACCTGTCCACGTTCAGCGTCCACTGGTCCACGTTCTGTAGCTAGCTTAGGTCCTAGATCATTAGCCTGTCCGTCCGGAGGAGCGGATCCCTTTCTCAAATGGGTCTCCCTCCCTGTGGGTTTCCCTAGTTCTCCTCCAAGGTTTCTCACTTTTTCCCACTGGGTTTTTAAAGAGTTTTTCCTTGTCGATGCAGGAGGGTCTTGTTGGACAGTTAGTGTCCAACAGAAAGGATTGGTGATGATCAGGACACTTTAGCATTCTACAACATGTATGGACATTTTTTTCTGTGTGTGCTTTATATTCTTCATGTGTTTTAACTGTTGATTCTCTGACCTGTGTTGGTGATTTCAATGGTTTTGTTAAGTCCTCTGAGATGACTTCTGTTGTGACCTAGGGCTATACAAGAATACATTGTATTGTATTGTATTGTATATCACCTCCTCTCATCTCTCTCCTCATTTTTACATCACCTCTCCTCCTCGCTCCTCAGTTGCACATCACCTCCTGACTTCTCCTCTCTCCTCCTCCTCCTCAGCCTCTGCAGATAAAGTCGGTGGTAGCCCCAGACCATGTGAAAGGGTATATCTATGTGGAGTCGTACAAACAGACCCATGTGAAGTCTGCCATCGAGGGCATCGGGAACCTGCGCATGGGTCTGTGGAACCAGCAGATGGTTCCTATCAAGGAGATGACCGACGTCCTGAAGGTGGTCAAGGAGGTCACCAACCTCAAGCCCAAGAGCTGGGTCCGACTGAAGAGGGGGCTGTACAAGGACGACATCGCGCAGGTAACTGACACTGGACCAGCCTGACCCTGGACCAGCCTGACCCTGGACCAGCCTGACCCTGGACCAGACTGACCCAGGACCAGACTGACCCAGGATTAATGAGGTGTAGTGTGAGGTCTGTTACACAGGTGTAACACAGGTGTAAATGTAAGGTCTGTGTTTCAGGTGGACTATGTGGAGCCCAGTCAGAACACCATCTCTCTGAAGATGATTCCTCGTATCGACCTGGACAGGATCAAAGCCAAGATGAGTCTGGTAACTACAGACGTGTTACTGTCACAGTGTGTTCTCTGCGTGTCTTCACTCCAACATCATCAACACTAGTGACAGCTACACAGTACATTTACCAAGCTCATGTATAAAGTCTTTACTGGCAGTTTAAGAACAGAACTCACTTCCCACAGTAATAAGAACATGATTATGTTTTTAAGCGACATTTTCAATATTACAGCGTGGGACAGTTGCTGCTCATCGTCCGGAAAGTACGGTTTACTGCCCACTATGGCTGCACGATATATGAAAATAAAATTGTTATCGTGATATGGGTGCGTGTGATATCCATATCACAAACATGTGCAATAAAAAAAAACATCCTTTATTAAAGACAACAAAACAGAAAGACAAAATTCAACAAATACAACAAACAAAGAAAAAAGTATATAAATATATGCATTTGAAGGTCATTAATGTGTTTGTTAATTGTCTCTTGCGTTTCAATGCAGATTGCAATTATAGGTGAAAGAAAAAAGATTGCAATACTAAACACTTATATCGAAATATTGCTCTAATTTCCAATATCGTGCAATATCGTGCAGCCCGATCCTTACTACTTTCTATTAACAAATGCAGAATAAATAGATTGAAAAATCCTTGGTAGGAAACCATTTAAAATTAGAAAAATGGTGCACAGATATTTATGACCTCACTCGCTTAAAGGTTCAAGTCAAAAGAGAACTTGTGAGGCTCTCTCTGATATTTCAGGTCTCTCTCTCTGGTCTCTCTCTCTGGTCTCTCTCTCTGGTCTCTCTCTCTGGTCTCTCTTTCTGGTCTCTCTCTCTGGTCTCTCTCTCTGGTCTCTCTCTCTGGTCTCTCTCTCTGGTCTCTCTTTCTGGTCTCTCTTTCTGGTCTCTCTTTCTGGTCTCTCTCTCTGGTCTCTCTCTCTGGTCTCTCTCTCTGGTCTCTCTCTCTGGTCCTTCTTTTGTCACTCTGATCTGAGAACACATCACTCCTGTGTTAATAGAAGTGATTGGACTAAAGACCTGTTTAAACTCAGTCTCCTGATGTTTCTGTAGAAAGACTGGTTCGCCAAAAGGAAGAAGTTCAAGAGACCATCACAAAGACTGTTCGACGCCGAGAAGATCAGGTACAACACATGTTTAAAGCTGGGGTCTGTAACTTTAGTCTCGTAAATAACACATGTTTAAAGCTGGGGTCTGTAACTTTAGTCTCATCAATAACACATGTTTAAAGCTGGGGTCTGTAACTTTAATCTCGTTGCTCGCAGGTCTCTGGGAGGAGAGGTCAGCCACGACGGAGACTTCATGATCTTTGAGGGAAACCGCTACAGTCGCAAAGGATTCCTGTTCAAGAGCTTCGCCATGTCTGCAGTGGTGAGAGACCAGAGAGGGAGAGACCAGAGAGGGAGAGACCAGAGAGGGAGAGACCAGAGAGGGAGAGACCAGAGAGGGAGAGACTTAAAGATCTGATCTCCTTGTGTCCCTCAGATCACAGACGGAGTGAAGCCCACTCTGTCGGAGCTGGAGAAGTTTGAGGATCAGCCTGAAGGCATCGACCTGGAGGTGGTCACTGAGTCCGGTGAGTCTCACACCTGTGCTCTCTCACCTGTGGTCTCATCGTTAGATCAGTTTTTTTCAGACAAAGAGAGGACCACCCTCTCTCAGCCAATCAGCTCTGAGCCAACAGAGTCAGATAGTGACTACCATCAGCTCTGTTTGTCCGGTCTGTCCCATGGCAGCTGTGACTTCTGGATCTGAAGAAATTTGTTGTTTTTCAAAATTTCTGCTGTTTGAATCAAAACCTCAGAAAGTCAAATAATACAGAAAATAAAGTAGAAATAGAGGTTGAGAAGTCGAGAAGTCGAGATGCAGTGCCAAAAGAGAACCGCAAGGATCCTCCACCGCGAAGGGAGCATGGGTACAGTACTGTTGTTATGTTGTTGATGTGTCAGAGAGAGCCCTGGGAGTCACTATCTGACTCTCAGGACACCCTTTTACACTTTTCTGTCTGAAAAAAACGATCTAAAGCTGTGACGGAGACATAGATACATGATATGAGAAGATGGAGACCAAATCCAGACCAGGACGAGACCAAGACCAGAAGAAACTGTTTTAGAGACAAGAGCCTGAGACAGGGGTTTATTACAGAGTTCTATCGCTCTGAAGGTCCCTCTCTCAGTTCCTCTAAAGTTTCCTCTGAAGGTTCCTCTGAAGGTTCCTCTGAAGGTTCCTCTGAAGGTTCCTCTGAAGGTTCCTCTGAAGGTTCCTCTGGTTCTTTCACATAAACGGCGTCTGATGAGGTTTGTTTCCAGGGAAAGAGCGGGAGCACAACCTTCAGGCTGGAGACAACGTGGAGGTGTGTGAAGGAGAACTGATCAACCTGCAGGGCAAGATCCTGAGTGTGGACGGCAACAAGATCACCATCATGCCCAAGCACGAGGACCTGAAGGTAACACACGCACACACACACACACACACACACGCACACAGAGACAAACACACGCAGAAGTAACGGCTGTGATCATAGACTGTAGACAGATGGACACAGATGGACAATGCTAACCCGCTAGCTCAATACAGCCCAACAGGGAAGTGCTCATTATGAAGTTTGGCTCCTCCCTCTGGCTCCTATTGACTTGATGTAAAACGTTTATGTCACACTCACATTCTGGGCTTAAAGGAGCAATATGTAAAAATCTGGCCAAAAGTGGTACTGCAGTCACAGTCAATATTTTGTAGTCCTCTCCCACTCTCCCTGACTCAGGTTGCCAGATTCACACCAAATCCAGCAGCAAACACAAGGAATTATTTTATCAGTTGTTTGTCCGTCTCCATTCACATTGCCATGACAGCCGTGCTAATGCTGAATGAATGTTTTGATTCATGTTTTTTTATTATTATAATTTGGACATTTGAGATAAAAAACAAAAACAAAATAAAAGCAATGTAATTATACATAGTTTATGCAAAATAAATAAGAAATTGATGTCCAAAATAGGAGTGGGAAGAATGGATGTTGGAACGTATTTCTTCAGCGTATCAACATCAGGGTTTGCTCCAGAGGATATCACCTTTCAATTTTATTTATTCCCTATTTTTTAGACAAACATGTAAAAGTCCCACATCAAAAAGAGACTAACATTATTTTAATTGGGGTACATGTGGTCTTAAATGATTATTTTTACAATTAAGCTATAATCTGCAAAAAAACGTCTTGACCTTCATCTTTTACCGTTTTTAGAGCAATCTGTCATAGAATGTGATCACATGCAATAAATACAAAAGGACATAGCCCGGAATCGAACCCGGGTTCCTGCATCGTAAGCGCGCAGCTTAGACCGCTAGGCCACCGGTTCATAGGGACACCGTGAAGAACGCAATCAAACTAGAAAATTCTGCATCACACGTGAACTTTTATCAGCTGTCTCAATTGTTCAAAGGCATCCCGATATAAATCCTCGTTTTAGTCTTTGTTTTGTCATTAATTATTTGAGAGTCATAACAAGACCTTTTTTAGTTCTACGCCACATGTTATTTTACCACTGAGATTAATGAGCCGCGCGGAGTTCTGGCAACACGATCACGGACGTACATGACACTTCCTGATTGGCGAAACGGCGGAGGGTAGGACATCAAAATCAAAACAATAACAACTTTTACGGGTCGTAAAACTAATTTTGATGATCAAATATCTCGGCTGAACTACTGTTATCAGTTAAAGATGAATTCGAAAAGAGTATGATTTAATAACGCCTTTTGAAATATTCGGGTCATTTAATGATGACTTGACATGCAAATATTACATACTGCTCCTTTAAATGTGTGGTTTCTCTTTGATGCTGTTCATTTGTGATATTGTCTTTGGAAATCCAGATATGAGCATATTAGCAACACATCTGTCTCTGTTAAAGCGCTAAGCTAACAGCGCTAACCTAGCACTGTCAAAAAACATGCCCATTTATGTTCAAGTCAGCTCCTGTATAATGGCTAACACTGTGGTGATGTCACACTGTGGTGATGTCACACTGTGGTGATGTCAGAGAGAGAATAATCCCGCACACCATCTTACTTGCAAATTAAAAATTATTTATTTAAATTGCGACGTTTCGGCGTTATGCCTTCATCAAGCAAACTCTCTCTGACATCAGGCTATATAGGCCTCTCTTCCTACGCACCCGATCTGTAGGTATTGATGTGCGAATCCCTACTCCAGTCATTACACTGTGGTGATGTCACACGGTGGTGATGTCACACGGTGGTGATGTCACACTCAGCCCCTCCCTCTGGGTTTCTCAGGACCCCCTGGAGTTCCCGGCTCATGAGTTGAAGAAGTATTTCCGGATGGGAGACCACGTGAAGGTGATCGCAGGACGATACGAGGGAGACACAGGCCTCATCGTCCGAGTGGAGGAGAACTTTGTCATCCTGTTCTCTGACCTCACCATGCACGAGGTAAGACCTGGACCAGGACCAGAACCAGGGACCAGAGACCAGGACCAGAGACCAGGACCAGGGATCTGAAACGAAGACCAGAGACCAGACACCAGTCTCTCTCTCTCTAGACCTGATCTAAAACAGTCTCTCCCTCTCCTCTCTTCTCCTCTCCTCTCGCTCTTCTTTCCTCTCCCTCCCTCTCTCTCCACAGTTGAAGGTCCTCCCTCGGGACTTGCAGCTGTGCTCGGAGACGGCGTCAGGGGTGGACGCAGGGGGGCAGCATGAGTGGGGGGAGCTGGTGCAGTTAGACCCCCAGACTGTAGGGGTCATTGTACGGCTGGAGAGGGAGACGTTCCAGGTGAGTGTGTGTGTGTGTGTGTGTGTTTCCGTCTGTCCAGGATAAATATAGAGAATGACGCGGTTCACCTTTCGCGGCTTCCACCGATGGGCACGGGGCCCACCTGCGGTACAGCAGACTAAAGTCATGTTACCTAGAAAAATGTTCCATAGAACTCAATGTAAACTAAACAGCTGGACCTCAGCAGACAGAGAACCTACAGCTTTCATAAAAGAGGTGTCCCTTGTCGTCCTGAATTTTTTGTTTTGTTAAATTCAGTTTTCTATAAATCCACACTTTAGTTCAACAAACTCTGCTGCTTTTCCTCCCGCTCTAACACCGCTCTGATCAGCAGGTCTGAATGGTCAGAACACTGCCCCCTGAGCACGTGCATGAGAGCCTCTCTTGTTAGTATCATAGACCATAAATATAAGGACGTAGTCACACCTTTCTCTGCCATTGAAACTTATTTGCCACTGCTTTTGCCTTCTGTGGGGCTTTTTCAATCGGCCGGAGGGTAGAAAAATGAAAAACGCAATTTGAGCATGAGTTAGCCGGCACTAGTCCCATTCATTTAACGAGTGCCTTCTGAAGTCCACAGCGGCTAAACTAGACTGGTCCAAAAAAAAAATTACTCCCCTCAGCATGGACACACATCTGCAGCCAAGAGCCGACTTTTGGACCATCCTGTAAAGCCGTTTTCGAGAGGAAAGAAGACGCCATACAAAAGCATTGGGTAATTCTTATTCCGGGTACACCCCCACCGGCCCGGAGTGAGATGGCAGCATGTCATGCCCAAATATGGGTGAATTCTGATAATCTTTCGGTGCCCATGGTGAGGTGCCACTGAGCATAAGCTCTTGATCTGAACAGGCCGCCATCTTGGATCACCGGGGGTTGGTGTTTGCTCCAACAACATCATAACTGCTACTATAACATGAACCCCCCCCCCCCCCTTCTCCTCTGTCTTCTTCCGCAGGTGCTGAACATGCACGGTAAAGTGCTGACAGTGCGCCACCAGGCGGTGAACCGGAGGAAGGACAACCGCTTTGCTGTCGCTCTGGACTCAGAGCAAAACAACATCCACGTAAAGGACATCGTCAAAGTGATCGACGGACCACACTCTGTGTGTACAGCAACACAACATATGACACACAGAACACACACACACTATACACAACAAGACACAGATCTGCTATTACATGAACTGATGGACATTATAAATAGGGTTAGAGGCTCCTGTAGACGGTGTGTGTCTGTGTGTATCTCTCTCTCATGTGTGTGTCTGTTGGTTTCAGGGCCGGGAGGGGGAGATCCGACACTTGTTCCGAGGCTTTGCTTTTCTGCACTGTAAAAAACTGGTGGAAAACGGAGGAATGTTTGTTTGCAAGACGAGACACCTGGTGCTGGCTGGAGGCTCCAAGGTCAGAGCCAGAGCCTTTCCACTCTCTCTCCGGTCTCTCTCTCTGGTCTCTCTCTCCCCACTCTCTCCGGTCTCTTTTTCTGGTCTCTCACATGGTTTCAGTTGTACTTTCTGAATGTTCTGTTTCTGCTGCAGCCACGAGATGTCACCAACTTCACGGTGGGAGGATTCGCTCCAATGAGTCCACGAATCAGCAGCCCCATGCACCACGGAGGAGGAGGTGCTGCTACTATTCAATATCAATATTGAGATTCTCAACTTTCTAAATGTTGTAAAGGCCCCCACTGGGGGATTCTGTCGACACATGTTGTGTATTATTGATGTTTGGTGTTTGTAGGAGCGCAGCAGAGAGGAGGAGGAGCAGGAGGAGGAGGAGGAGGAGGGATGGGACGAGGAAGAGGACGCAGAGACAACGAGCTGATTGGACAGACCGTGCGCATCTCACAGGGGCCGTACAAAGGTAACACACGGCCCCTGTTCTCTCTGGTCTCTAGTATCTCTCTGGTCTGTCTCTGGTCTCTCTCTCTGGTCTCTGGTCTCTCTCTAGTCTCTGGTCTCTGGTCTCTTTAGTCTCTCTCTGGTCTCTGGTCTCTCTTTAGTCTCTCTCTGGTCTCTCTCTAGTCTCTGGTCTCTTTAGTCTCTCTCTGGTCTCTGGTCTCTCTTTAGTCTCTCTCTGGTCTCTGGTCTCTCTTTAGTCTCTCTCTGGTCTCTCTCTAGTCTCTCTCTGGTCTCTGACCTGTGTTTTCTCAGGTTATATTGGTGTGGTGAAAGATGCCACAGAGTCCACGGCGCGCGTCGAGCTCCACTCCACATGTCAGACCATCTCTGTGGACCGCCAACGTCTCGCCTCCATGTACGTCTCTATGTGTGTGTGTTTGTCTCTGTGTGTGTCTCTTTGTGTCTACAGGGGAGAATGCCACAGGGCTCTCTCACACACGCACAGGGCTCTCTCTTTCTCTCTCTAACCCTGCATTCTCCCATGTGTCCACAGGGGGGCGAAGCGTCACGACGGCATGACGTCAGCCCACAGCCGCACGCCCATGTACGGTTCCCAGACGCCCATGTACGGCACAGGCTCCAGGACGCCTATGTACGGCTCTCAGACGCCACTGCACGACGGTGAGAGCCGGGTTTATGTACTGTACTGTACTGTAAATTAGCATTCTGTACTGTACATTAGCATTCTGTACTGTACTGTACATTAGCATTCTGTACTGTACTGTACTCTAATGGTGAGAGCCAGGATTCAGCCAAGCTTGTAGTTTTGGTAATTATGCTGGTCCAATTTTCCTTCGTCTAACTTTTTGTCATTCTTTCTCTGGTCTGTCTCTCTGCTCTATTCGCTCTCTTTCTGATGTAAACTGGACCGACCTTGCTCCTGATTGGCTCTTTGGTTGCTATGAGGTTACTATGGAAGAATTCAGCTCTATATTCTTGTTCACGGAGCTTCTTCTTCTCAAACCGTGTGTCCACAGGAAGCCGCACGCCTCACTACGGCTCCCAGACCCCGCTGCATGATGGGAGCAGGACGCCAGGACAGAGCGGAGCCTGGGACCCCAACAACCCCAACACCCCCTCCAGGTCAGTCCCAATACCACACCGCCTCCAGGTCAGTCTTTTGTGTTACTTCTGGATGAGGTTTTTTCTCCTCTCTCTGGTCTCTCTGCTCTTCTCTATGGTCTGTCTGGTCTTTCTCTGCTCCCTTTCTCTGCACTCTCTCTGGTCCCTCTCTGGTCCCTCTCACCAGGATCGTCTTCTCTTCCTCAGAAACGATGAGGAGTATGATTTTGGTTACGATGATGAACCGTCGCCGTCGCCGCAGGGATACGGCTCCACCCCGAACCCTCAGACTCCTGGGTACCCAGAGGCCCCGTCCCCCCAGGTCAACACCCAGTACCAGCCCCAGACCCCGGGGACGCCTGCTATGTGAGTAATGATGATGATACTGCTGCTCCTCCTACTGATCCTCCTCTGCCTCATCTCGCCCTCAACTCCTGATGCTACTCCTCCTCCACCTTTCCTCCTCTCTCTCGCTCCTCTTCTCCTCCTCCTCCTCCTCTGACCCCTATGTTGTGTTTCAGGTACAACACAGAGCAGTACTCTCCATACGCAGCCCCCTCCCCTCAGGGTTCGTACCAGCCCAGTCCCAGTCCTCAGAGCTACCACCAGGTGGCGCCGTCTCCTGTGGGAGTGTACCAGAACACACACTCCCCTGCCTCCTACCACCCCACACCCTCCCCCATGGCTTACCAGGTACTTATACATCAGGAGCTCTCATAAGAAGCTACACTAGTGTCTCCCTCTGGTCTCTCTCTCTGGTCTCTCTCTCCAGTCTCTCTCTGGTCTCATTCTGGTCTATCCCTCTTGTCTCTCTCTGGTCTCGTTCTGGTCTCTCTCTGTTCTCTCTGTTCTCTCTCTCTGGTCTTGTCTTTCCCTTTGGTCTCTCCCTCTGGTCTCTCTATCTGGTCTCTCTCTCTGGTCTTGTCTCTTCCTATGGTCTCTCTCTGGCCTCTTTAGTCTGTAGTGTTTGTGTAGACCTGTGATGAGGAGCTCGTGTGTCTTCCCCTGCTCCCAGGCCAGCCCCAGTCCCAGTCCAGTGGGATACAGTCCCATGACCCCTGGAGCGCCCTCTCCTGGTGGGTACAACCCTCACACTCCTGGGTCCAACATCGAGCAGGGGGGCGGGGACTGGGTCACCACCGACATCCTGGTCCGGGTCAAAGACTCCTTCATGGACCTGATGGGACAGACGGGCGTCATCAGGAGCGTCACGGTGAGCTACTGATGCTGCTACTGTTACTGTTACTGTTACTGCTGCTGCTGCTGCTGCTGCTGCCGCTGCTGATCCTCCTGAGCCTCCTGTTGTGTGTTGCAGGGTGGGATGTGTTCTGTGTTCATGCAGGAGTCTGAGAAAGTGGTGAGCGTCAGCAGTGACCACCTGGAACCAGTCACTCCCACTAAGAACAACAAGGTACTGACCTCTGACCCCTGACCCCTGAGCCTGACCCTGGCTCGTGTTGTGACTCCTGACCAACCCCCGGTGATCCAAGATCGCGGCCAATTCAAGTCAATGGCTTGTTGCTCAGTGGCCATCTATTTATTGTGTTGCTAGCTTATAGCCACTGGCACACGTGGTTCTGCCATGGATCTATAATAATAACTGGATAGAGTATTACTAGCTTACAGCTGTCCCACCCATGGCCACAGGGGGCGCCCGTGGTACTGCAGACTAAATTCACGAGGGCTACCCAGAAAAAAGTCCCATAGAACTCAATGTAAATTAAAACAGTACGACCTCAGCTGACAGAGAACCTACAGCTTTCATAAAGATCGGATTTTGTGGGGATTTTAGTGTCCATTGTCATCCTGAACTTTTTTTCTTCTCAAATCTTTCGGTTTTCTTTAAATCCACACTTTACTGCCACAAACTCTGCTCCTTTCCTTCCCCCTCTGGCTCCGCTCTTCCGCTGCTCTGATGAGCAGCTCTGATTGGTTAGAGCGCAGCCGAGCCCCTCTGTGCGCGTGCATGAAAGCCACACACGCACGTTTTGACCCGACGCATTATGGGAGATAATCCACTGCGCAGAACCGGGAGGACCAGACGATGCCCAATTATAGGCGAGTTCAGCTAATCTCCCGGTCTCCATGAAGTCCCATGCGCTACTGAGCACAAGCCATTCATTTGAATAGGGCGCCATCTTGGATCACCGGGGCTTGGGTACTGCAGACTAAATTCATGTTACCCATAAAAAGTCCCATAGAACTCCCTGTAAACTAAAACAGCTGACAGAGAACCTACAGCTTTCATAAAGATCGTATTTTGTGGGATTTTTAGTTTACATTGAGTTCTATGGTGCATTTTATTGGTTAATGTAAATATAAATACACTACCTAGATATTATAGATCCATGCCCCTAACCTACTGCTGTGACCCCTGACCTCCTGCAGGTGAAGGTGATCCTGGGGGAGGACCGCGAGGCCACAGGGATCCTGCTCAGTATTGACGGAGACGACGGAATTGTGAGGATGGAACTAGACGATCAACTGAAGATCCTGAACCTGAGGTTGGACCTGTTTAGTCCTGCTGTAGTCCTGCTGTAGTCCTGCTGTAGTCCTGCTGTAGTCCTGCTGTAGTCCTGCTGTAGTCCTGCTGTAGTCCTGCTGTAGTCCTGCTGTAGTCCTGCTGTAGTCCTGCTTTAGACCTGCTTTAGACCTGCGTAAGACCTGCTTTAGACCTGTAAATCTAACCTCTGCTCTCTCTGCAGGTTCCTCGGTCGGCTCGAACACTGAGATCTGTTTTTATTCCACTTTTTTGTTTCATTTGCTGAAATGTTTTACTCATTTTCATGTTTTTGATTTTGACCAAAAACATCATGTGTTAATAAACTGTCAACACGACTCTGTGTTTGCGTCAACATCCTGACCGCTGGTGTCACATGGCCGCTGGTGTCACATGGCCGCTGGTGTCACATGGCCGCTGGTGTCACATGGCCGCTGGTGTCACATGACACTTACCTTTATTTATAGTTGGTAATGCTGATATTTAACCACACTTAACCCTGACAAAATCTCACATAACAAACAGACATAGTCTGTTTATATAATATATTTTAGCCACATATTACTTGAATTACATATTACTACATTAACATTATAACTTAAAACAAATAAAATATAACTTAATAACAATAGAATAACAATAGTCAGAAGAAAACTAGTGATTAGTTCAGAGGTCTTGTCTCTCTCAGGTCCTTTTTTTTTTTATTGAAAGAATTTATTACAGAACACATAGTCAGTACTATTTTTTTTCCCCATGCTTTCTGCTACCTCTTAAATCTTGGCGTTTCATCCCACAGAAAGCTCGGCTGTGTGACTAATCTGGCTGTTCAGAACCATAAACGTAACCAACTGTCGTGCTTCACTTAAAAAGAGAAATAACACAATATGTCAATTATCTGCTCGGTACTAAATGCTCAGATTTGATAGTGGGTCCATGGTTTAAGCCCAGCGCAATTCTGCCCAGGTTCAGATGGAGAAACTAGTGATGGCAATATGAAGCCCCATGAAGCCTTGAGGGATCGCAGCCTATTACTCGGCCCATGAGTCGAAGGCTCGAGGTGAATCATGCTCCACTACGCCATCATGTGGACAAAGAAATACATAACACTCTTAAGTGCTTACAATGAATGGTGAGATCTAATGTTAAAATGTATATTTACAATCTATGGTCTAACGTGTTGTGTTTGAAATGATGCTTCATGAACTATGAACTATTTGAGTCTTTCAGTCAATTGTGTTGATACAACAAACACATCCAAAGTAATACAGTTCTACAGAAAGTGATTAATGGAGGAAAAACTACCAAGAGGTGGATTAATTAAACACAACAAACCATTTATTCCCAATAAATAAATACATTTACTTTGCAACACAAAATTTATTATGGGTAGACCAGGATTCGAACGATATATCTTCTACTTCGGAGTCCGTCATATACCGACTGTGCCACACAGCTTTTGTGAAATGTATTATCCAGCGTATTATTAGTACTAACTTGAAGCCTTGATATATGAGGTTTTACTAAAGTGAAACGTTTTTAATTGTATTTCATATGAAGTAGTTTCTCTATACTATCTAGTACAGGACTGCTCCACATCACGCACACACACGTACGCACACACACGCACGCACACACACGTACGCACACGCACGTACGCACACAGAAGCAGACGGGGACAGCCAATACAGTCTATGGTACAGCCGCGGCTCACAAAGCACCTGTCAAAGCAATGCACTCTCCGAACTATATGAAGCACTATATGAACCGTCACGTGGTGCGGGCGCTACGCGAGGCTTCGAACGTCACCACATACGTCACCAACACACGCCTCGAACCACGCTTCAAAAAATACGCCCCTTTTTTACTCGGTACACGCTTCGAAGACCCGGCACGCTCAGCACATCACTAGGAGAAACTACATTACACTAACTTTAACAAAACAAACGCCTAATATCCTAACATTAAAAACATGGTGGAAAAACAAAGCTAACATGGAATGAACATAATTTTAATGGATACAAATAATGTGCAATAATCTTCAGAGTTATTCTTGATAATGGGTTTGTGTTTTAATGTCTTGGATTTTATTTAAATTCTCAAAACACTTATACGTTTTGAAATATTTGTCAAAACGAAAACTTATTGTCAGAAGTGGGATTCGAACCCACGCCTCCAGGGGAGACTGCGACCTGAACGCAGCGCCTTAGACCGCTCGGCCATCCTGACCTATGCGAATAATTTGGAGTAATAGCGATATAAATTTTCTTGATTCATTTAATTGAAATTGATAACTTCTAAGTCACAATTGCGTTTATGGAACTGAACAGAGTTCCTGGCCCCGTGTCTGAGCTGCGAGCGCCGTGGGTTTGTCACTTTGTAGCATGGATCTATAATAACAAAACTGTGCCTTTGTTTTGTTAACAATGACACATGAAGTGAATATTAAATGATCCAGAGACTAGTTTTTCCTCATGTGATATATTTCGATGTGACGTAAAATGTACTCCACACTGAAGAATCTGCAGCTGAACCCACCGAAAGTCTCATTCTTCGACAGTTCCTTGTTCCTTCGTTGGGACAGTCATCTTCCAGAATCTTCACCATGTTTCTGTCCACGTTGTTCCAGTGCAGTGTGTCCTCATTTATGATCTTTTGCGGACAGAGACTAAACATTCTCACCGCGTTTGTGCTTCACTTGTAGTTCAGACTCTGTCCACAGGACGTCGCTGCTGCGTCGTATTTGTCTAGTACGCGTGCAAAAACAGATATCTCCGTTTTGAAATTGTGTCCAAATATTGTGTTTCTCTAGTTATAATCTTCAACATGTTCTGTTTATGGCTGCACACAGAAAGGGGGGAACTTTATCTGTACGGCACAAAAATAGATTGGCTTTTCACAAAACTTGGTAAAGATAAAACCGTAAGCTTTTCTGATATGTTTCCATCTGTTTTGCATGTAAACTATTCAAATAGACTGTATTCTGGTCTCTCACTCTCTCTGGTCTTTCTGGCCTCTCTCTGGTTTCTGCTGTAAAAACAGTTGAGGTTTGAAAAGACACAAAACATGACTTTTTTACAAACCGTTTAATCAGGATTCACAGGAGTCTGAACCAGGTCTGAACCAGAGCGTGGATGTAGGCACTTAAACAGGAGTGAACTGGGTCTAAACCGGTCTAAACCAGGAACTATTGTCTCTTATCTCTACACACAATGTACAAAAGTAAATTAGAACAGACATTTCCACCAATGAGAAAGTCCCAGATCCAGGTCTAGACCAGTCCATATACACATGCCCAAAGATGAACGGATGATTAGAGAAACTGAAGAAAAAGCTCAATTAAAGCTGGGGTCTAACTTTCAGACAGAACTCTGTATTAAACCCATGTCTCTAGTTCTGGCTCTAAAACAGTTGCTTGTCATAACATGCATTTGTGATGTCACATCTTTAGATCAAAGAGAGTGAACCCTCATAGTGAAGCCAGAGCAGTTAAAGTCTCTTGTCTTTATTCTAACTGTGGAGGTTGAACAGGTCTGTGAGCGTTGTCTGCCGTGCCCCTCTGAGAGCAGGAGACACAGGGAGCGTTTGGGAGGCATGAGGAGGCGGCGTGTGAGGACACGGCGAGTGAGGTGGCATTGCGTGAGGAGGCGCACTGGAACTAGAGGAGGAGCGCGACCGTTTGCGTGCGCGGGCTCCAGCAGTAACAGTAGCAGTCGCTGCTCCTCCTCTTCCTCCTCCTGCTCTTCGCGGTGTGCGCAGCTCGTAAGCGTCCTCGGAGCCTTTGCTGCGGTCTGTGAGTCGCTGCTGACGATCGAGTTCACGCTGAAGCTGCAGAGCCACACGCAGGTCCTCCTCCTCCTGCTGCCTGCAACAGAATCTGATGTTAGCTCCTGATGTTAACTGCTAATATGACGCTAGCTGCAGATGACAGCTAGGTCATGTTTACCTGCGGCGCTGAAGCTCTGCCTCCCACTCAGACAGCACCCCGCCCTCTGGAGGCCGGTCCCCATGAGCTGATTGGTCTATGTCGTTGAGGTCAGGGTCCTGAGGCTGTGATTGATCGGTTTGAGGTTCTGAGGATGAAGTCTGGGGAACAGAGATGTACTCCTGAAACAGAGACCACTGTCAGAGAGGTGTCTTTCCCTACAAAGGTACAGATACAAGTGTGTGTGTCACCTTATTGTTGGGGGAGATGTGGGTGGAGCCTTTGGAGAGCGGAGACAGAAACCTGAGAGAGGAACAGCAACATCATCAGACTCTCAGGGTCCAGTCTCAGGGTCCAGTCTCAGGGTCCAGTCTCAGGGTCCAGTCTCAGGGTCCAGTCTCAGGGTCCAGTCTCAGGGTCCAGTCTCAGGGTCCAGTCTCAGGGTCCAGTCTCAGGGTCCAGTCTCAGGGTCCAGTCTCAGGGTCCAGTCTCAGACCTGTCCATCTGGCCCACTGGTTTCTTCTTCACTGTGGCCTCTGGAGGGCGCCGCTGATCTGCAGAGTTCTGAAAACATAGTTCAATAAACACATGGAAACAAACACTTGTATCTATTCTTTTGGACAGACACACACACACACACACCATTTGTATCTATTATTATGGGGACACACTTTTGCATTTATACTTTTTTTACGCACCAGTTCTTGGCTCAGCAGTCTGGCCAGCCTCTCGTCCTCATGGCGTATCTGTCTCTGCTCCTTCTGAAGTTCTTCTTCTTCTGCCAACAGTCTCTGGATTAACTCCTCACTTGCCTGGCGCTCCTGCTCATCCAGAACCCGCTTCTCTTCTGACAGCTGAACACACACACACACTGAGAGACCAGAGAAAGAAACTGGAGAGAGACAAGAGAGACCAAAAAGAGAGAGCAGAGAGAGAGAGACCAGAAAGACACACAAGAAAGGGAGACCAGAGAGGGAGACCAGAGAGGGAGACCAGAGAGGGAGACCAGAGAAACCGGAGAGAGACCAGAGAGAGACCAAAACCAAACTGGTGCTCACCTTGGAGACCTGGTCCTCATACTCCTGCCTCAGTGCTCCAGGCTCACACAGTCTGCGGAAACACATCACCTCTGCAACACACAGCAACCAATCACAACACTGTACAGGGAATACTACTGCTGCTGCTACCACCACTCTTATACATATGTAGCATGTGTATTAGCGTGTTATTGTGTCTCACCCATGTGCTCCTCTCCTCCCCCCTGTCTCCTCTCCTCACTCCTGGGAAAACATCTCTGGATGTTCTTCCACAGAGACTCGTTCACTAAACTCTTCTTGCGTGTCTGGTGTCGTGCCCACGTTGATACTCTCTTCCGACACAGGGGGCAGCAGAGAGTGGCTTTGTCCACTGACTCCAAGAAGCACACCTGAGACAGAGGTACAATCGCATGTTTATATCACTGGTCCAGATCAGAGACTAGAGAGAGACTACAGAGAGACCAGAGAGAGACCAGAGAGAAGAGTCCAAAGGCTGAGAGCTGCCAGAGACAGTGGAGCATATTTTAATTATATTCAGAAAGTTCAAGAGAAAGGATTTTACTTAAAAGGAAAATAGATAATTGTGGGGAAAAGTTTACCCTAAAAGACATACTATCTAAAGAATCAGATTATAGAGTGATTACATATTTGTTTGATTTTTTAAAACGCTGGACTCAAGAAGAATTTAAAATGTGCATGCATAAGTTATCTTTTTTGTTTTATTTACTGTAGTTTGCAAGCTACGAAACTGTTTCGGAAGGTGTAAGCCATAGAGGTGACACATGCACAATCTATCTGGTGGGTGGCGGTAATGCGCTATACTAGTTCGCAACCGCTGTTAAGCAACCAAAGAAGAAGAAGAAAGGCTGAGAGACCAGAGATACCAGAGAGAGACCAGAAAAAGAGAGAGCAGAGAGAGAGAGAGAGAGACCAGAGAGAGGAGGAGGACTGACCTTACAGAAGGTGTGGGAGCAGGGCAGAGTCACAGGTTCCATGAAGATCTCCAGGCAGATGGGGCAAACACAGTCTTCTTTGGACAGAGGTCTACTGCTGTCCGCCTCCAGCTCCACGTCCGACACCGGGGCCATGGTCCAGGTCTTGGTCTTGAGCAAAGGGTCCTGGTGGTTGCGCTCAGAGGCTGCAGTGAAGATCGACTGGAAAAAGAACGAAAACAGGAATAAGCCAATGGGGAGCCTTCTCTGCAGTCTGGAGGAGAGGGGACTACTCCCTCACCCCTGCCTCCCCCACTGGGAGTGAGCGAAAAAGAGGTCTGGACATGTCCACAGCCGCACTCAGACTTGCAGCAGTGACATCAGCGTTAGTATGATATTTAACAACAAAGTCTCATTACTAAATCACTTAGAACTCTGTATTAAACCCATGTCTCTGGTTCTGGCTCGAAAACAAGTGCTTCTGTGACTTGTTTCACATCAAGTATTTATGATGTCACATCTTTAGATCAAAGAGAAGACCACTCTCACTCAGCTCTCAGCCCAAAGAGGCAGATAGTGACTCACAGGGCTCTAACACTGAAGATGAAGCATGTTGTGAAGACAAACTAATGTGCTATTAGACTAAAGTCACCCACCACAAACTACATCTTAAACTGGACATATCTAATCATAATAATGTTACTGACCGCTTACAAGAGTTAGCTCCGTTAGCATATGTACCAAAACAAGCTGCTAGCCACTTTAGCTTCAGCAGCTAACGGCCCAAACTTCTGCGGTTCACGGCCGCTCTCTCCGCCGGGCACAGGGTACTATTCCCAGGACAGGGGGTGGTTCGACTCCTGCGGCCTCAGCTCATGTCCTACCTGAGGTTCTTTATGAGTTTGAGAAGTTTAAAGCGGGAAAAACTGTCGAAAAGGAGGTTAGCATGAGTCGCGAGCGCACAGAACTCGTAGATCCATGACAGAACCGCGGGACGGTGCACGGCGCATGCGCCACGCTGTCACTGAGAAAATCAACTTTTGATCTTGTTCTGTTTTATTGCGTTATCTACAGCACAGACCAAAAGTTTGGACACACCTTCTCATTCAAAGAGTTTTTTATTTTCATGAAATTTGTAGATTCACACTGAAGGCATCAAGACTATGAATTAACTAATGTGGAATTATGTACGTACTAAAACAAAAAAAAAATGGAGAAACTGTAAATATGTCTTATATTTTAGGTTCTTTGATTCAAATTAGCACCTTTTTCTCTGATTACTTCAGAGAAAAACTTCACACACTTTTGGTCACCTCTTGAAGCTCACTGACCCCTTTCCGTCTGGCAGTGAAATAACAGTCTTGCCTCTGAACCGTGCTGCCTCCTGCTCTAAACAACGAAGCAATGCCGTCCTGAATCCGGGACTTACACAGCAAAAGAGTTCACATGTTAGACAAATAGAAACTGTGTGTGTTCCTCGCATCAGTTTCAAAAAATGTTTTTATTTGAATGGAAAACCAAATCATAACAGAAGGACAGCAGTTAGACATTCAAATCTAATTCCTGCTCCTTGTAAAAATCAATTAACTAAACCCACTGTTACTGATATTAATTTTAAAATTGCTATGCTTAATGTCAGATCACTGTGCAACAAATCATTTTTAATTAATAATTTTATTCGTTCTTATGATCTTGATTTTATGTTTCTGACTGAAACTTGGCTTGACCAGAGTACAGGTAATGCGGTTTTAATAGAAGCAACGCCACCAAACTTCAAATTTGAATCTGAAATACGAGAAAATAAAAGGGGGGGAGGCATTGCTGCATTATTTAGAGATCATATTATCTCTCATAGAATTCTCCTTGGAAATGTTCTATCATTTGAGTATATTTCTTTTAAAATAGAACAAAAACAATCTCCTTCTATTCTTATCATTGTCCTGTACAAGCCACCGCAGTCATGTCAGAATTTCTTTGATAATTTCACTGAGTTGCTTTCAGTTGTTTGCACAGATTTTGATAGTTTAGTGATTACAGGTGATTTTAATATTCATGTGGATAATGGCAATGACAAAAATGCAAAAGAGCTGAGTTCTGTACTTGAAACATTTGGTCTCACTCAGCACGTGAGTGGCCCCACCCACAGCAAAGGGCACACTCTAGACCTGCTGGTTACTAAGGGGGTTAATATTTTAAATGTAAATGCGGTTGACGTGGCTCTGTCAGATCATTTCTGTGTATTTTTTGACATGTGTTTTGATAGTAAACAACCATATATATCTGAATCTGCAATTGTCAGACACAGACACATAAATGAAAACACAACCGAACTATTCATGGGAATGATAAACTTTGAGAACACATTGTGTTCTACTGTTGACGAATTGTTTAACTCTGTCACCGCCAATGTTATAAATGTTCTGGACATCATCGCTCCTGTGAAGGTTAAAATGATTACAAATAAGCCAAAGGCCCCCTGGACTAAAATGGACTCAGTCATGGTACAGAAGAGAGAGTGCCGTAGGGCCGAGCGGAAGTGGCGAAAATCCAATCTCCAGGTTGATCATGAGATCTTCAAAAATGAGTTGTGCAAGTTTAACAGGGTGCTACGTAGAACAAGAGAAATGTATTTTTCTAAAACCATTGATGGCTGCAATAATAATCTACGACTTATGTTTTCAACAGTTAACGGATTAACAAACCCCCCTGTTCAGCTGCCATTCGAATTTGCTTCAGAATCTAAATGTAATGAGTTTGCACAATTTTTCAATGACAAGGTTCAGAGCATCAAAAACGCCATCACCTCCAAGGCAGAAATAACATTACAACAGCCGGTGAGGCTTTTTGAGCTATCGCACTTTGCACCAACAGATAATGAAACTGTCCAAGATGTTGTCTCTAGCCTTAGTTCCTCCACATGTAGCCTGGATGTACTACCCACTACATTTTTTAAGTCTGTTTTGAGCAGTCTTTTACCTTTGCTCACACAAATAGTGAACATGTCTCTCTCATCTGGAACATTTCCAATGGCCCTGAAAACGGCAGTCATCAGACCCCTCCTAAAAAAGGAGTCTAGATGCCACAGTTCTTAAGAATTACCGCCCCATTTCAAATCTGCCGTTTATGGGAAAAATTCTGGAAAAAGTTGCTTACCAACAACTTACAGAATTCTTAGTAACTAATAGTTCCTTTGATGCGCTCCAGTCCGGCTTTAGAGCCAATCACAGCACTGAGACTGCACTAGTGAAGGTTACAAATGACATCCGACTTAACACCGACACAGGAAAAGTCACAGTTTTAGTAATGTTGGATCTGAGTGCTGCGTTCGACACAGTAGACCACGAGATCCTCATGCAGAGACTAGAGCACTGGGTGGGTGTCACTGGGACTGCCCTAAGTTGGTTTAGGTCTTACCTAGAAGACAGGAAATACTTGGTTCAGATAGGAAACGGTGTCTCAGATGATATGGCTCTGACCTGCGGAGTGCCACAGGGATCAATTCTGGGGCCTCTTCTGTTCAATATTTACATGCTGCCATCAGGTCAGTTAATACGCTCCAACAATGTATCCTACCACAATTACGCTGATGACACTCAAATTTATGTCTCACTTACTGCAGGAGAACATGGACCAGTGGACTCACTCATACACTGTATTCAACAGAATAGTGATTGGATGCAAAATAACTTCCTTCAGCTAAACGCAGACAAAACAGAATTGATTGTCTTTGGTCCTCAGAAACAAAGAGAGAGCGTTATTCGTCACCTCCAGTCTCTCTCCCTGGAACCTGTAGGCAAGGTCAGAAACCTAGGAGTTATAATGGACTCAGACTTAAATTTTAGCAGTCATATCAAATCAGTAACATCAGCAGCATTTTACCATCTGAAAAACATTGCCAAAATTAGAAACATAGTGTCTAAATCAGATCTGGAGATTCTCATCCATGCATTTGTCTCCAGTAGGTTAGACTACTGCAATGGCCTGCTCACAGGTCTCTCCAAACAGGCTGTAAAACAACTGCAGTATGTCCAAAATGCTGCAGCTCGAGTCCTGACCAGGACCAGGAAATATGACCACATTAGTCCAGTTCTCAGGTCTCTGCACTGGCTTCCTGTGGCTCAGAGAATAGACTTCAAAGCAGCACTGCTTGTGTACAAGTCTCTCCATGGCCTCGCACCAAAGTACTTAAGCGACTTGTTAGTGCCATATGAACCGGCCCGGACTCTGAGGAGCACAGGAGGTAGCCTCTTACTGGTTCCAAGAGTCAGAACTAAACATGGGGAGGCAGCGTTTGAGATTTATGGAGCTAAAATCTGGAACAATCTTCCTGAGGATGTGAGGCTAGCATCTACTCTGGCAATTTTCAAATCAGGGCTAAAAACTGTTCTTTTTAGCTGTGCATACGGCTGAAGGATTTTATTGATACATACTCTTTTTTTTAATGCATTGTGGTTATTTATTATTTTAATCCCGTGTGTGCTTTTAATATTTTAAGGTTTTTTTCATTACTTGTGATTTTATTCTGTTTTTAATGTATTTATTGTTTGTATATGTAGTTTTTGATGTTTCTGATTTGTCTGATATTATGTGGGTTGTGAGGCGCTTTGAGTGGCCTTGTGTTGGAAAGGCGCCATACAAATAAAGTTGATTGATTGATTAAGAGAATGTCTTAATGAGCTTCAAGAGGTAGTGACCTGAAATGGTCTTCCAACAGTCATGAAGGAGTTCCCAGAGGTCCTTAGCACTTGTTGGTCCCTTCACTCTGTGGTCCAGCCCCAAAACCATCTGGATTGGGTTCAGGTCCGGTGACTGGAGGCCAGGTCATCTGGCCCAGCACCATCACTCTCCTCATTGGTCAAACAGCCCTTACACAGCCTGGTGTAGATGAAAAGAAGGAAAACTCATTGAATGAGAAAGTGTGTTCAAACTTTTGGTCTATACTGTGTAACTCATCCTCTTGGGAAAATATTTGATTGTTTTTTTTTCACTGACCATTTGTAATAGCGTAATAGACTGTATAAAGATGGACGGCTTGGCTCCTATTGACTTCCATGTACAACTCCTCTAGTTCAATAACTGTCCCTCAGTCACACTAATTCATCCTCACCAATTGTAACCCAGGACGTTATTGCTGGGAAGCACAAGGTGTTAACCACTCACCATTGATCCACCCTTATTGTGATATTGTTTTTGTAAATCCACCACAGCTCTCACAGACACTGGTCCCCATGGCGTGTAGCATACTGAGCACAAGCCATTAATATGAATAAGGCGCCATCTTGGATCACCGGGGCTTGGGCAGGGACTGGTACTTTTGCACAAACCTCAAACACAACAGTCACATTTACTTTTTTACAATTTATTCAAAATAAATAAGAACCATCAGGACTCTGCTGCTTGTACAGTTCTCTCTGATCCATAGGATACGGAACCAGACTCACTGCTGGACTCTCTAGACCACGCCCCACCTCCACTCCTGCTAACAGTCTCCCCCTCCTCCTCAGCTGCAGACGTGCTTCCTCAGCTTCCTGGAGTCGAAGTACCCTCTCTTCTCTCTCCTTCTCTCTCTCCCCTTTTCCCTTTCTCTCACCCACCTCCCTGCTGCAGACATGTTTCATCAGCTGCCTGGAGTCTGAGTAGCCTTGTCTACACCTCTCTCCTTCCTCTCTCCTCTCTCCCCCTTCCCCCTCAGCTGCAGACATGTTTCCTCAGCTGCCTAGAGTCAGAGTACCCCTGCCCACAGCTCTCGCACACGTAGAGTTTGACCCCAGTGTGGATCTGCATGTGAGACTTAAGCTGGTTGGACTGTCTGAAGCGGCGGCCGCAGCTCTGACACTCGTACGGTTTCTCTCCGCTGTGAACCAGCAGGTGGCGCTGATAGTTCTGCGGCGTCCGGAACTCCTTCCCACACTGGTCGCACTGATGCGGCTTCACTCCGGTGTGGAGCAGCTCGTGCTGGCGCAGCTGAGAGGCATAGATGAAACCTGAGGGACACACAAGGACAAGAGGATGACACAGGGACTGAGGCCAGTGCAGCGGTACAAGAGGGACACAGGGACTGAGGCCAGTGCAGCGGTACAAGAGGGACACAGGGACTGAGGCCAGTGCAGCGGTACAAGAGGGACACAGGGACTGAGGCCAGTGCAGCGGTACAAGAGGGACACAGGGACTGAGGCCAGTGTCGCTACAATCCATGTCTCTAGTTCCTGACTCTAGAACAGTTTGTATGTCTGTAGTTCACACCGGCCCTGGTCTCGGCCCTGGTCTCGGCCCTGGTCTCGGCCCTGGTCTCGGCCCTGGTCTCGGCCCTGGTCTCGGCCCTGGTCTCGGCCCTGGTCTCGGCCCTGGTCTCGGCCCTGGTCTCGGCCCTGGTCTCGGCCCTGGTCTCGGCCCTGGTCTCGGCCCTGGTCTCGGCCCTGGTCTCGGCCCTGGTCTCGGCCCTGGTCTCGGCCCTGGTCTCGGCCCTGGTCTCGGCCCTGGTCTCGGCCCTGTGAGTCAGATAGTGCCTCTCAGGGCGCTCACCTTTGTGGCAGTAGCGGCAGCTGTGTGCACGCTCGCCCGTGTGCGTGCGCATGTGGCTGGTGTGGAGGTGGCGCAGGTGGAAGGACTTGGAGCAGAGGTCGCAGTTGAAGACCTGGTCAGAGTGGCTCTTCTGGTGGGAGTGAAGGGAGCTGCTGGAGCTGAACGTCTTCAAACACGTTTTGCATCCAAACGTTTTGAGCCCAGAGCCGCGGCGCTTCGAACCAGAGGCGGGGACTCTGCCGAGACAAAAGAGAGGTCTTTAGAGATGTTTAGACCTGCTTTAGATTAGCAGGTCTAAACATCTCTAAAGCTAGACTAAGCAGGTCTCTGGTCAGGACCTGGTCTCTGGTCAGGACCTGGTCTCTGGTCAGGACCTGGTCTCTGGTCAGGACCTGGTCTCTGGTCAGGACCTGGTCTCTGGTCAGGACCTGGTCTCTGGTCAGGACCTGGTCTCTGGTCTCACCTGTCGTGCAGAGCCTGGTGCTTCTTCAGTTGACAGTTATAGAGGAAAGTTTTCCCGCAGCGGTCGCACATAAAGCGCTTCTCTTCTCCGTGGATCTGCATGTGGCTCTTCAGCGCCCAGGTCCCAGAGAAGGTCTGCCCACAGGTCTCACACCTGCAACACAACAACCATCAACACAACAGCCCCAGAGAAGGCCTTATATATGATACAGATGATTAACACAAGCTGCTGCAAGTGTCACAGCTGCTGCTGTCCCCGTGTCGTCTGTGGACAGTGTAGAGGACAGAACCGAGACTGATGCACAGCAGCGGCAGGTGTGTCCTCGTGGTGTCAGATCATACATGGGTCATTTGACTGATGAGTGCCTGATGAACACCTGATGAGCGTCTGGCCGCTGCCTGCCTCTTCCGCTGCGGTGTGTAGGGGCCGTCATCCTCTGCGCAGTTTACGCACAGCATGTGTACTTTGTATCTACAAAACTACTAAACTGACCAAATGTGATATTCTGATGGTAAACACCCACGAGGTGGATCAATAAGTAAATCTTGGTGTGCAACAACAAAATTAGAGATTCAGCAGCTTTAGGATTAATATAAACTTTTTGCTTAATCAAATTCATTTCCAAACCGGCCCGGGGTGGTATTGCAAGCATGTCAGCGCACGTCATTTTGGCCACTTTTGAGCTGGGACCCTCCCCCACTGGTTTATACATAATTATAAAATCAATAATCTATATCACCTGAAGGGCTTCTCCCCCGTGTGCATCTTCACGTGTCTCTGGAAGTTGAACTTGAGGCCGAAGCTCCTCCCACACTGGTCACATGTAAAAGGTTTGTGGGGGGAGTGCACGGCCCGGTGCTGGGAAAGGCCCATCTTGGTCTTGAAGGTCTTGGGGCAGAGGGCGCAGGCGTGAGGCCTCAGGTCCGAGTGGGACACACTGTGGATCCTCAGGTTCGCTGATGTCGAGAAACGCTTCCCACAGATCTGACACGGAAACGGACGAGCTCCAGTGTGGACCGTCAGGTGGTCACGCAGACACCTCCGCCTGAGGAGCAAGGAGAGAGAGACATGAGCAGGAGAAGACATTCTTCTTGAGGAGCAGGGGAAGAGAGACATGAGGACATCAGAGTAGGACAGATTTAGCACAGAGTAGAACCTGGTGAAGCCGCGGCCGCAGAAGTCGCAGCTGAAGGGTTTCTCTCTCTGGTGAGTGACGCTGTGCGAGCGCAGAGCGGCTGCAGTCGTGAACTCGCGCTCGCACTGGTTGCACTTGAGCGCGGCGCTCGGCTCACGGTGAGACGCCTGATGCGCGCGCAGCCGCGACAGGAGCACAAACTTCTTATCTGCAACAAACACAGGACACTGTTCACACAGACCTGCAGCTGTGTTTAACTCTATCCACGCTCAAACTGCTCCTCATTCGCACACTTTAAAACAACCTCAAAACAACCTCAAAAATGACAGATGAACAAGCTGGTGTTCATGTTTTAAATACATTATATACTGTGTCAGGACCCTATCGCACTGGTCACAGCTGGTCCAGGTCTCTGGTTCGTACCGCAACGATCACAGCTGGTCTAGGTCTCTGGTTCTTATCGCACTTGTCGTAGCTGGTCCAGGTCTCTGGTTCTTACCGCACTGGTCGCAGGGAAACAGCCGGTCTGGGTCTTTGTCTCGCCGCTCCCGCAGCTGGTGGTAGACCATGTGCTTCTGCAGTGTGCTCTGGCGGTAGAAGCCCTTCTGGCACTGGTCGCAGGGGAAGGGCTTGGCGTGGCTGGACTGGTGCTTCAGCAGCTGGTGGCGCTGGTGGAAACCGCGATCGCAAACGGAGCAGAAGAAACGCTTGTGTTTGTACAACTCCCTGCGGCGTCTACGCTCTGCCTCACGCTCGTCCTCCACCGCTGGAGAGAGAGAGGGATACTAGAAAGAGACCACAGTGGGAACAGAGAGAGACCAGAGCGAGAGAGACTAGAGAGAGACCAGAGAGACTAGAGAGGGATCAGAAAGGGACCAGAGAGAGACCAGAGAGGAATCAGAGAGAGACCAGAGCGAGAGAGACCATAGTGAGACCAGAGAGAGAGACCAGGGAGGGATCAGAGCGAGACCAGAGAGAGAGACCAGAGAGACCAGAGAGAGAGAGATTGGAAACACAAGAGCAGCTCCTGATAACAGAGACAGAACAGGACTTACGTGTCTCAGACGGCGTCTCACTGACCTCCAGCGCCCCCTGTGGGAGAGACCTCTGTATTAAAACCATGTCTCTGGTTCTGGCTCTAGAACAGTTGCTTCTGTCACTGGTTTCATGTGTTTCTGTCTTTGTCACATCTTTAAACATGTTTCTTAAGGAGACTAAAGTTACAAACCCCAGGTTTAACACATTTAGGCCAGGTACGCATTGCCGCATTTCTACCTCGAGCCCACTTTTTCTACCGAGAAAGCGGACACGTCTGTTTATCTTTTTTTGACCAATTCTTTTCATTGGTCAATTCTCTTGTTGCACGTGTGGGTCTTGCCCTTCTCTCCCGTGTCTCCCCCGTGTCTCCTCCTAAAGCGCAACCAAAACTCACAAAATTAAAGCTCGGGTACATACATTTTCTAATCAAGTCAACAAGTCAAACCACAACAGGCCATCTTGTTTTTCATTTTGCTTACTTAAGAGCCCTGTGAGTCATTTGACTTTTTGGGCTGAGAGTGGATTCGCTTATATTTTTGTCCACACAGTTAGTGCCACTTGCTAAACGTTTATTAACTTAATATATTGAGAAATGATTGTTAGTCTGATATTATTGTGGTTGTTTTAATATCTTTCTATGTGGAAGTTGTATATTTTTTGTATTTTTCTACTGAAGGTGGAAAACTTTAGAGGGTGGTTCTAACGTCGTATGTTTTCTTAGTTGTGTCAGGCATAAAACATGTGTTATTTATGAGGCGAAAGTTACAGACCTCAGCTTTAAACTCGTCCCTCACCTGTTTATCTTTGTCCGCTGATGGAAGTGATGTCACAGCGTTCTGGCCTTGCGGCTCTGTGATTGGAGGATCCTCGTCAGTATCCCGCTCTGTGATTGGCAGAAGCTGGACGGTGATCTTCTCTCTGATTGGCTGGCTGATGACGAAGACGGGGCGCGTGATTGATGCTGATTGGTTGACAGCGGGAGCAGCGCCTGAACATGAGACAAAGTGCAGAAAATGCAGAAAGTGCAGGGAGAGAGCAGAGAGAGAGCAGAGAGAGAGCAGAGAGAGAGCAGAGAGAGAGCAGAGAGAGAGCAGAGAGAGAGCAGAGAGAGAGTAGAGAGAGAGCAGAGAGAGAGCAGAGAGAGAGCAGAGAGAGAGCAGAGAGAGAGCAGAGAGAGAGCAGAGAGAGAGTAAAGAGAGAGTAAAGAGAGAGAGCAGAGAGAGAGCAGAGAGAGAGCAGAGAGAATGCAGAGAAAAAGCAGAGAGAGAGCAGAGAGAGAGAGATCAGAGAGAAGAGACCTCCCCCCCTCCTCTCTTCCCTCACTCCCCATTCAGACTCACACAGACTCCTCTCCTCCAGCAGAAGTCGAACGATGGAGCAGAGTTTCCTCAGAGCTTCTCTCAGAACGAACTCCAAAACCATCTTCAAATCCGACTGAGACAAAAGATAAATGTTCAGACTTCACTCTGTGTGGGTCAGAGCCGTGGAGCTGTGTTTGAGTGAGAGAAGCTCTAACCTCTGACCTTTCACATTAAACTTGTGGAAATTATGTTGGTAAGTGTCTGCAAGGCTCCACAAGGGTCTCTCGCTCTCTCTGTTGTCTCTCTCTCTGGTCCCTCTCTCTCTGGTCTCTCTCTCTCTCTGGTCTCTCTCTCTCTCTCTGGTCTCTCTCTCTGGTCTCTCTCTCTCTCTCTGGTCTCTCTCTCTCTGGTCTCTCTCTCTCTGGTCTCTCTCTCTCTGGTCTCTCTCTCTCTGGTCTCTCTCTCTGGTCTGGTCTCTCTCTCTGGTCTGGTCTCTCTCTCTGGTCTGTCTCTCTCTCTCTCTGGTCTGGTCTCTCTCTCTCTCTCTGGTCTGGTCTCTCTCACTCTCTGGTCTCTCACTCTCTGGTCTCTCACTCTCTGGTCTCTCACTCTCTGGTCTCTCTCTCTCTGGTCTCTCTCTCGGTCCCTCTCTCTCTGGTCTCTCTCTCTCTGGTCTCTCTCTCTCTCTCTGGTCTCTCTCTCTCTCTCTGGTCCCTCACTCTCTGGTCTCTCTCACTCTCTGGTCTCTCACTCTCTGGTCTCTCACTCTCTGGTCTCTCACTCTCTGGTCTCTCACTCTCTGGTCTCTCTCTCTCTGGTCCCTCTCTCTCTGGTCTCTCTCTCTCTCTGGTCTCTCTCTCTCTCTCTCTGGTCTCTCTCTCTCTCTGGTCTCTCTCTCTCTGGTCTCTCTCTCTCTGGTCTCTCTCTCTCTGGTCTGTCTCTCTCTCTCTCTGGTCTGGTCTCTCTCGCTCTCTGGTCTCTCTCTGGTCCCTCACTCTCTGGTCCCTCACTCTCTGGTCTCTCACTCTCTAGTCTCTCACTCTCTGGTCTCTCACTCTCTGGTCCCTCACTCTCTGGTCCCTCACTCTCTGGTCTCTCACTCTCTGGTCTCTCACTCTCTGGTCTCTCACTCTCTGGTCTCTCACTCTCTGGTCTCTCACTCTCTAGTCTCTCACTCTCTGGTCTCTCCCTCTCTGGTCTCTCCCTCTCTGGTCTCTCCCTCTCTGGTCTCTCCCTCTCTGGTCTCTCCCTCTCTGGTCTCTCTCGCTCTCTGGTCTCTCTCTGGTCCCTCACTCTCTGGTCCCTCACTCTCTGGTCTCTCACTCTCTAGTCTCTCACTCTCTGGTCTCTCACTCTCTGGTCTTCACACATTTCCAGCTCTTTGTTCAACTCTTTAATATATTAAATCATGTTTTGGTGGAAAGTAACTTGTTATAATGCCTTCACTCACTCACACCGTATACTCTATAAACGTAGAGGATAGAAGGAAAACAAAAGAAACAAAGACGAAACAGAATCAAAACACTAAACAGGAAGTGACGTCAGGGTGAGGTTCTGCTGCTGCTCCAGCTCTATTTAACTTTAATGTAACTTTATTAGAACTTTAATGTAACTTTCCACCCATCTAAACTCTTCTGTCACACATGTCCCGCTCACTCACTCACCTGGTCCCGGGGGCCGCAGCAGGGCCCAGGGCGCAGATAAGACGCCAAACACGCCTCCACGGCCGCGGAGAAGATGAGCTCTGCCTGCGTCCTGAAGCTCTGCAGCGGGCACCAGGGAGAGAGACCGGCCATCACGGACCTGATACCGGGGGGAGGAGGAATAGGAAGAAGATGAAGAGGATGAAGAAGAGAAAGAAGAGGAAGAAGAGGAGAGGAGCCGAGGAGAGAAGGAGGAGAGGAGCTGTGGTATTGTCCTCTCTGTGATGGGTCTCTCTGATGGTTCTCTGCCTTGAGGCTTCAGAACACGTTGTTTACATCCGGGTTACAGGCACAGAGTAACAGCCTACAGCGCCCTCTGGTGGTGAGGTTTAGTACAGACCGGAAAACCCCTGGTACCAGCTTCTATCATAGGCCCAGTCCCAATAACCACACTGCACACTACACACCTCTACGAAGTGTGCATTTGTTCGAAGTGCACACCAGGGTTGGAGTGCGCAGGTTACAAGTGTGCAAAAAAGGCAGAATTGGGACAGTGCACACTGAGTGCAGGTGACGTCATCGACCAAGAGATTCAGATTCAGTCAGATTCAGTTTATTTGCCATTTGCAGTAAAAAACCACATTGGAATACATTAGCAAAAGTCTCCAGTGTGCACAGACAAATACAGACATAAAACAACATTAAAAGACAAAAATAAAACAAATAAAACAGTAAACAAAAGTCACTGTGAAATCGATCGACTAAAACAGTTTCAAAACAAGTGCAAATCATTAAAGTGCTCTGTTCACACTGATAACAGCTTGTGGATAAAAACTGTTAGCGTAACGAGATGTCCTGCATCTCAGAGAGCGATATCTTCTGCCAGAGGGAAGAAGCTGGAACATGGCTTTCCCAGGGTGGCCAGAAGAGTCATTAACAATCCTGAGCTTTGTTTAAAAGTCTGGATTTATAAAGAACCTCCAGAACAGGAAGCTCACAGCCCACGGTCCTCTTTGCAGAGCGGAGCACCTTGTTTAAAGATCTCTTTTCTTTATCTGTGATGTTTCCAAACCACACAGACACAGAAACAACAAGTAAACTCTCAATGGTGCAGCGATAAAAGTTAAGCAGAATCTTAGAGTTAGTGGTAAATTCTCTAAGTTTACGCAGAAAGAAGAGCCGCTGATGAGCTTTCTTAACGACTCGGTCAGTGTTTTTAACCCATTTCAGGTCGTTAGACAGAGTTAAACCCAGAAACTTGCACTCCTCTACGATCTGCACCTGGGAGTTGTCGATTACGACAGGAGTGTGAGAACTGCTACGACTGAAGTCAAAGACAAGTTCACATGTTTTTGCAGTGTTCAGCTGGAGATTGTTTACTTTACTCCACTGAAAAACATGTTCTCTGCTCTATAAGAGGATTCATCATTGTCACTGATGAGACCGATGATGGTGGTGTCATCAGCATATTTGATGATCAGGTTTGAGTCAGAGGAGGACACACAATCGTGAGTGTACAAAGTAAAAAGCAAAGGACTCAAAATACCTTTGGTCATTTTCAGACCTAAACTTTATAAAAATTTAAGGTAATTTTGTCTGACCCTTTGGGAAACAAAATGAATTGCAAATACATGTATATTAGTTGTTTTTAATTAGAGATAGCTGTATAAATTTAAGTTAAATGTGGGTAACTAACTATCTGGTCAGTTTTTCTTCATGTCATTCTTCATTTACCTCATGTCACTTTACTTATCTACTTATTATCCTGCACTATTTAACTGTACAGTATAACTGCACTACTACTACATATAAATCTTTTGACTGGTATTCAGTGTTGGGCACGTTACTTTGAAAAAGTAATTAGTTATAGTTACTAGTTACTTCTCCCAAAAAGTAACTGAGTTACTAACGAAGTTACTCCACTATAAAAGTAACTAGTTACCAGTAAAAGTAACTATTGCGTTACTTTTTCGTTTTGTTCTGGAACATAATGTGCACCCGACGTGCGCATTTTTACCTTTAACAGTGCCAATATTTCCATCTAGAAAAGTCTGTTTTGCTGCTGAAGTCCTGTTCACTCTTCATCTCTGTCTGTGCTGTAAAGCCCGCCACTGTGAATGTGGAAACACCGGTGACGAGCGGTGAGGCTGGTGAAGCACTGACTTCAGTCCAATCAGATGAACATATACATCATATAAATCAAGTGGACAATTTGTTTGGCTACAGCAAAATATGTTTTATGCCCGCATTGTTTGTTCACACAAAACGCAAAACTATGAGTTATGAGTCTTACCTTATAGCTATACCTTATAAATGACCTGCACAGTCCACTTCGGTTCAGACCAGTTCCTTGTTTAAATCCAGTGAATGGTTTGAGCGTAGATATGTAATCCTCCATTTGGAAATGAGTCCAATGAGTTTTAAAAAGTAAAACAAAACGCGTGTGTCCTCCATAAACTCCTCTGTTTTGCTGCAGCCGACTGCATCCAATTTCTAAAATCAACCGTCTTACACTTCACCTCTCTTTCTTATCATTCCTATAGTAATTGAAAAATTACCCTATGTGCATTTTATATTATGTAAAAATGTGTTATATGTATGTTAGCCAAACCTGTTGCTGTCCTTAGCAGATAAACCAGGAAGAGCAAGGAGCTTATCGATGGAATTGTATGCAGCCGACTTCTGCGCTCACATGCGCTACTCTGTGGCTGACCTCACGGTGATACAAGCCGTGGTTGAGCGCGATTAAGACCCATATTTGTTTCAAAAACACAATTTATGAGCCATCCTCTCAACTGTAGACATGTAGATTGTAAAGGAAATATGATTTACATCAGCCAATAATTGCTGAGAGGTTTTCTCATCCTCCCTTCTCTCATGACAACACGTTCATTGTGCGTCTTGAGTAACGCGCAGTAACGGGATGTCGGAAATGCTAACGGCGTTATAGTTACTGTCAAAGTAATTAGTTAGATTACTCGTTACTGAAAAAAGTAACGGCGTTAGTAACGCCGTTACTAGTAACGCCGTTATTCCCATCACTGCTGGTATTGAAGCATTTTCAGCATCTACAGCTAGTTATGTTAGCTAAGAAACATAGCTACTACTTATTTGTATATAGTGTATATATTGTGTGTGCTCTTACATGACGTCACTACATACGGGGATTTGCCGACCCGGCGCCATTTGTGTTGGCATTCTGTGGGCAAAACAATAGAAAAAGAAGCTGAAACGTGTTAATGTCGTGATAAAGTTGAAAATGGTCATCTCCTGCTGGGTCAATGGATGTTCAAATCGTGCCGGAGGTTCTGTTAAACTTGGATTTTACAGTATACCCATCATTAGACTTCATGAATGTGAGAAGACTAAGCTTTTGTCAGAACAACGACGGAGGTTATGGCTTGCGAAGATAAACAGGCAAGAAACTCCCTCAAAACACGCAAGAATATGCTCGGAGCACTTTGTGTCAGGTGCGTATCGTATCTTATAATGTGTTGACAGACGCAATTTACTCAGTACTAACTTGTGTAGGCTGATAGCTGGTAACTTGAGAGTTTCATTATTTAGATTACTTTATTATGAGGAGGATCGGTGTCGCGTCCGAGGCTCTCGAGGGCAACGTAAATGTATTAAATAGATAATAATAGTTCTATGGTGGGCTAAAACAATGTTCACAAACAGCATTGCTTCTGTAAAAAGATCTGTGTCATAAAATAAACTGCTCTTTACGCCTGGAAAAATCAGTTGCCCACCATTCACCAAAACATACGGTCAAAAACGCGGAAATAAACAATAACAGCAATCCAGAGTGTCCGTGTGGCATTAGCATTAATTAAATTAATTGTTAATATAATTAAAATAATTAAATGGAGCTCCAATTGGTATTAAATCTAAACTTTTTGAGAAATGTTTGCATTGCTTGTTAATTTTTGCTTGTTAATTTGATCAAATATGTAAAACATGTCCGTAGCACGTTAAACTGTGGTGCCATTGTATTAATATACAATTATTTGCTCAAAAGTTGCCCTTTTTTTCCAATTTGCGTTTGAATATCTACATTTATTCTCATTCTTCTGTTTAATGGAATGCACAAACACAGCAGCGTGCCATCAAAGATGGCGTCTCCGAGGAGGTCATGTGACATTCATTGGTCTGAAATTTCCCCACTGTGAGACGAATAAAGGAATTCTTATCTTTTTATACACCCTAAGATTATTGTACTAAGTGTAAAGTTTAACTTGAATGTTGTATAAACGCTTGCTTTAAAAAGTTATTAAATTGTTAAAACACAATGTCCGTAATTCTTCATCAAACGTTTATGCTTCTTTCCAAGTAACATAGCAAAACTTATTTACACACATACTGCATATATTTCAAAATTTGCATTTTCCCGACGTTTTGGTGTGTACCGCAAAGAATTATGGGCAATATCCTTCGCCAGAGTGCGCATAGATGCAGGCTACGGCGAAGTGTGGATCAGGGGCGCAAAGGGGGCGGGGCCAAAGACCTCCCTGGAGAATTGGGACACCCTACGCACTCGCACCCTTTATCGGGAACGCGCAAATGAGGGGCGCGAGGGTGGAAGTGCGAGTATTGGGACGGGGCCATAGACTTGGATCATGACTGTTGCAGATGGACAGTCACTTCAAACACGTAATAATGATGTGTTACTTGTTAATGTTGTTTGAAAGTAATGTGTTAGTACAATATTACTGTCTCTGTACACTACTACTGCATTACTTTGAAGTTACTTTCACTAAATATATGAATACAAACTAAATGTAGCCTTTGATGCGTGAAGTTGGTTTGAACATAAAATGCACTTAAAACACACAAACAAACACACACACACATGCACTCAGGTCAGGAGGCTCTGGTTTCTGCTTTTCGTTCATAAAAATTCCTTTTGTGTTAATCTCACGCTCATTTTTCTTTTGTCTCTAAGCAGGTCACCCGGTAATCAGACTGAGGCGAGGACCAGCACTGAACCAGGGCACCGCTGCTGTTCTGGTCTACTCCTGTTGCCTGTCCTGCTCCCAGTCTTGGTCCCTGGTCTCTTGTTGGACTCTCTATGGTCTCTCTCTGGTCCCTCTCTGGTCTCTCTCTCTCTGCGTGGTCTCTCTCTGGTCCCTCTCTCTGGTCTCTCTCGGGTCTCTCTCACTGGGCTTTCTCTGGTCTCTCATCGTGGTCGCTCTCTCTCTCTGGTCCTTGTCTCTGGTCTCTCTCTGAGCTCTCTCTGGTCTCTCTCTGAGCTCTCTCTGGTCTCTCTCTGGTCTCTCTCTGGTCTCTCTCTGGTCTCTCTCACTGGTCTCTCTCTGGTCTCTCTCTGAGCTCTCTCTGGTCTCTCTCTGGTCACTCTCTCTCTGGTCTCTCTCTCTACGTAGTCGCTCTCTCTGGTCTCTCTCTCTGGTCCCTCTCTCTGGGTTAGGGTTAGGGTCAGGGTTATCGTGATAAACTCACTCACAGCTGAAGGAAAAATAGCCACTGATTGCTAGCTTGGTTTGTGGTCTGAGCGGAGCCTGCGTGGCTTGAGATGTTCCTTGTTTATGGTGACATATTGACAGGGGCGGAGCTCAGAGCCATACGGAGGGCTCGTCTCTTTTACATGGTTTTCGATCAATATGAGATTTACACTGTTCTGGAAGAATAAGGGGGCGTGGTCAGGGGAGGGCCATGGTCAGGTTCAGGGATTCATATTCACCCTTAACCACAACAGCAGTCACCTCGGTGGACTTTACAAAGTTGTGGATTCCTCAACATCAGATCTGAGAATCAAACAGTTCAAAAACAGTCACCGACCATCTGTGTTTTTAGACACAAGACCATCTGCTGAAGTAAAGACCATTTTAAGTCTTAAACATAGAGACTGTGTCTGCTTCCTGGACGTGGATGAGGAGCTGATTCCACAGTAAAGGAGATTGGAGCTATATGCCCGGCCTCCGACTGCAGTTTTTCAATTCAATTCAAAACACTTTATTTATCCCCAACGGACAATCAAAAACACTGAGAGTAGCAGTTACAGAAATAAAAAGCTACAATACAAAGCACACGTTCTTACTGAAGGCATATTGGGGGTGCAGAGGAGCAGTGTCGAGGGAGGGAGGGGTCTCTGTCCAGGAGCAGGATCACTGATGGGGCAATGGTCACCTCCCTCCTCTGTGTCCTGCCCCCGACGGCAGCCACTCAAACACGGGGTACAGGACGTGTCAGGGCTCATCCAGGACCCTGCTGGTCACTCAGAGCAGATCTGGCTGACCAATCCTTTTAGAGCACACATTTATGATCCTGGTTATCTGTGGAACCAGCAGATGCATGAAAAAGACTGAATACTTTCAATAAATACGTGATAGAAAGTCATCATCAGGAGAATTTCAGCAGAAGGTCCTTTAGACTCTTTAGGACCCAGCAGGAGTCCGGCGTTTCGCGAGCGCACTGAAAGAGTTTGGTTGATATGATATGACCGTGGCCAGGTGGAGAGGGTGTGTTACCTGGAAAAGGGGCGTGGTCATATGGGAAGGGGCGGGAACAGGTTGTGGGTGTGGCTCAGCTGTTTTATTTACAGCTGCAGACACTGGAGGCACAGACCAGAAGCTCCACAGAGACAGAGGTGAGTGAATCCACCAGAGACCAGAGAGAGACCAGAGAGAGACCAGAAAGAGAGACCAGAGAGACCAGAGAGAGTCCAGAGAGAGTTCAGAGAGAGACCAGAGAGAGACCAGAGAGAGACCAGGGAAAGACCAGAGAGAGGCCAGTGAGAGACCAGAGAGAGTCCAGAGAGTTCAGAGAGAGACCAGAGAGACCAGAGAGAGTCCAGAGAGAGACCAGGGAAAGACCAGAGAGAGGCCAGTGAGAGACCAGAGAGAGTCCAGAGAGTTCAGAGAGAGACCAGAGAGAAAGACCAGAGAGAGAGACAAAAGAGGGACCAGAGAGACACAACTCATTAGACCACTATACTCTGATGAAACCAAAGAGAACGTTTTTGCGTTGTCCCTCGCTGCTATAAGTCTTGCTTCCAAAATTAACTAATCACCTCCCTACTCCTCCTTCTCCTGCTGGTCTCCTACTCCTCCTTCTTCAGCTGGTCTCCTCACACCTCCTCCTTCCTCCTCCCCTGCTTACATGTCTCCTGTGCTCCTCAGATGGTGTCCCGCGTGCTCCTCCTCCTCCTGCTCCCCCTGGTGGTGGCAGATTACCCAGACACCATGGGGAACATGACCTCCAACTTCATCCCAGACGAGTCCAAAGATGCGTACTGTGAGATGCTGCTGCAGAGCCCGGTCCCGGTGCCGCCTGAGACCGCCCCCTGGTTCTGCATCTGCTCCCACTGCAAAGGAACCACGGGACCCAAGGGAGACCGGGGAGACCGCGGCCTACCAGGTGGGTCTGGCACCAGGAATCTCTCTCTGTCTCTGGTCTCTCTCTGGTCTCTCTCTGGTCTCTCTCTGGTCTCTCTCTGGTCTCTCTCTGATCTCTCTCTCTCTGGTCTCTCTCTGGTCTCTCTCTGGTCTCTCTCTCTCTGGTCTCTCTCTGGTCTCTCTCTGGTCTCTCTCTCTCTGGTCTCTCTCTGGCCTCTCTCTGATCTCTCTCTGGTCTCTCTCTGGTCTCTCTCTGGTCTCTCTCTCTCTGGTCTCTCTCTGGCCTCTCTCTGATCTCTCTCTGGTCTTTCTCTGGTCTCTCTCAATCTCTCTCTCTCTGGTCTCTCTGGTCTCTCTCTGGTCTCTCTCTGGTCTCTCTGGTCTCTCTGGTCTCTCTGGTCTCTCTCTGGTCTCTCTCTGGTCTCTCTCTGGTCTCTCTCTCTAGTCTCTCTCTCTGGTCTCTCTCTCTGGTCTCTCTCTCTGGTCTCTCTCTCTCTCTCTCTCTCTCTGGTCTCTCTCTCTGATCTCTCTGATCTCTCTCTGGTCTCTCTCTAGTTTCTCCCTAAGCAGGGCAGGGCCTGGTTAGTACCGTGATGGGAGACCTTTGGGGACACCAGGTGCCACAGTGGGGTGGCTACGGCTGTAAAGTGCCAGTCACATTAGAATGAGTCTGGTGGAGTCATTTTTTAACTGAATCTTCTACACCAAGATCTTCTACACCACGCCATCGGCCACAGTCACAACCAACAGACATATAGTCGAACGTTTCACACTGTACAGCGGGACTTTGCAGAAAAATCCCCTCTCTCCATCTTTATTCACGATCTTCATAGAACCCCTTGCAGCAGCAATCCGTCAGAACACACTCACTGTCGCAAGAACGCTGCACGTTAATTTTAGCTCTGCTTTTTATTGCCTTGTCCCAGGAAAACTGATTGAAAAAGTTACAAACATACAAGAAGAGGACATGGCAAAATGGAAATATATTCAAGGCATATTCTCTCTATAGTCAAACCAAACATTGTTTTTATATAGTGACTTAAATCTGTGAATGTCTTGGCATTGTTTTAGTTGGAGATCCAGAGCATTCCACAATTTCACAGAAACTTTTACGAGTCGTTCGGAATTTTGGGACTTGGAAGTTTCCAAGACCTCTTAGATTATATGTTTTTTCTTTAAGAATAAATTATTGTTGTATGTTACTTGGTAGAAATTTGTTAAATGCTTTAAATAGTACAATTGATGTGTACTATTTAAAGCATTTAACAATGCTTTTATTGCTGATGTTAAATCCACAGTAACATCAGCAATAAACATAAGAACGACAAATTTACAACTCCCACCGGCAACATCACAGTTAATCCACATTTCTCTCTAAAAATTTACAAAATAATACGGAAACCAAGTAAGTAATGTCTATTCAGATAGCGCATTTTACACACCAAGGTCACCCAAAGCCCTTTACAATGCTCCGAAACCAGATATTGTTTCATTCACACACGGTGATGATGGAAGCGAGTCGCCGAACACACTGGTGCATCAAAATCTCTGACCCAACACCATCCATTCACTCTTTCATTCATTACGTTCAGACCTATTGTACATGTTTTATTGTACATGGTAGGCGAGAACATGTAAACTTCAAGCAACATGTAAACCAATGCCAAATGGGAAAGAAACCTCTCGATGGCTCCCGATACAGACTTCTGAAGAATAATCTGCAAAAGCATTTATTTCATGACTAAAAATGCAAACCTCCAATGAACACACGACTCTGGGGAAGGACTGTCCAAAGCTGCTCACACTGTACTCCGATTTTTTTTTAATGAGTTAATAAAAATGCTTATTACTTCATACAAGTTGTATTATAATCCGTAATTTAATTGAAAACTGGCCGTAAAAAGTGCTGAGTAGAGACTTAGTGTGACGCTGGCTCTCCTCCAATCACAGAACGAGGCTGCGTCCTCTAGTCTCTACAGCGCTGCTAAACACAGTAGCATGTTAGCATAAGTGGCTATAACTCCTCTGGCTGTAACTGCAGACACAGAAAAACAGCCCAAACGCCACAACAGTGAGGAAGAGAAGAGGGAACTAAAGCCAAAAAATGATCAAAGAAGAAATCAAGCCCGGGTGAACATAGCTAGCTAGCTATCGTATCCTCTGGAGAGACTTGTCTATGGGACTATCTATGCTCGGACTATCTATGCTCGGACTATCTATGCTCGGACTATCTATGCTCGGACTATCTATGCTCGGACTATCTATGCTCGGACTATCTATGCTCGGACTACATTCGGACGCGGAACTAGCGGTAATCTTTCAGTTGTATATTGTGTTAGCAGTGCGTTGCTTTTGTATCATTTCATCAGTGATTGTTGTACAACTTAAGTTACGCTCATGCTAATGTTTGCATATGTATCGCAGATAAAACCGGGGATGAGAGCGTAGGGGAAATGAGAAGTCTGTGAGCGAGTTGAGTGCGGTGCTAAACATTTAAAACTTGCAGGAACGGGTTTAACTCCTTTAAATCTTTTTGCAGCCGCTTAAACTAAGTATTGATAATAAGGAAGGCACTTTTTGCTTCTGCCCTCTCCTTTGAGCTTTCTTTCATTCTTGAAATATGTGCCTGTGAAAAAAATATAAGATACATCGTTCAACTACTACTACTATTACTACTACCACTCAAAACTGTAATCACACACACACCTGGGACTGCAGCACCCCTCAAAACACTTTTGGGAAGAGGTCCTGGGTTCGAATCCCGGTCGGAACAGGACCTTTCTGAGTGAAGTTTGCATGTTCTCCCCGTGTCTGGGTATAGGTCATCACGGTGTGGAGAGAACGGAACAATATATCTGAGCTCTGAACATTGTAATGCGCTTTGTGTGATCTTGGTCTGTAAAAATGTGCTCTATAAATAAACATTTCCCACTTACTTACGGTCCTCCCGGTTACACGGAGACGCTGCAACAGTGAAAGGTTAGAGTTTGTTTCGGTTTGGCCTCCTGTTTACAGAAGAGAATTCTACTTTTTCATCTAAACTAAACTACGAGCAGCTGTAGTTTCAGTTTTCGTTTCCGCTGCTGGTAAATGCTGAATGATGTTGGTTCTTTCTCATCTTTGCGGCGGCCTGAGGAGGATGTTGTTGAGGAAGTGGTTCTACTGTTGGGGGTCGAGTGTTCCACTGCCTCCTCCTGGCCACAAACTAGAACTACAGTGTTTTTTGTCGTCGTCTAAACTTCTCAACACTCTCAAACCAAACAACAAACCTTAAAATCATCCTCACAGCTCTAACCATCGGCAACTATTCCCGGTAAAACCTACTAACCGACTTAATTTCCACAGAATATTCAACACCTCCCTTTAATGACTCAGCAGAACCGGACCCATCGCTCCAACTGCTCTTTCTGACCTCATACTGCTTTAACCACACCTCTTTTTACTGTTTTTATTACTATTATTTTTTCATTCCTCTGTCTTACTTTCTCAATTGCCTGCCTATATTTTACTTTCATTCCTCGTTCTCAGGTCGGCCTGGCAGTCCTGGACCCAGAGGCCCCCAGGGGCCCAAAGGACAGCAGGGCTTTGTGGGAGCTCCAGGCATCAAAGGTTAGTGTCTTACAGTTATTACTGAGACGGGTGGATTGAAAACATGTCTTTGTATAATGTAGAAAATAAGAATTTGAAAAAGAACAAAAGTTCTGTGAGGAGTGACCTGTGTCAGATTTACATTGTGGCGTTTTGGCCCATTCCTCTTCAGATCTGCTCTAGAGTGAGATGTTTTGGGGCTGTTGCAACACAGACGTAATATTATCTGGTCACATAGTGATGATGTCATACTCTGGTCAAACAGTGATGATGTCATACTCTGGTCACACAGTGATGATGTCATACTCTGGTCACACAGTGATGATGGCATACTCTGGTCACACAGTGATGATGTCATACTCTGGTCACAAAGTGACGATGTCATACTCTGGTCACACAGTGATGATGTCATACTCTGGTCACACAGTGATGATGTCATACTCTGGTCAAAAAGTGACAATGTCATACTCTGGTCACACAGTGATGATGTCATACTCTGGTCTCATGGTGATGTTATATCCTCCTCAGGACAGAAAGGTGATGATGGAGTGAAGGGGGCCCCTGGGTTCCAAGGGAATGTGGGGCCAAAAGGAGCACAAGGATTTAAAGGTAACGTTTTCATTTAATCTGTGACAATAACAACAATAGTAACAATAATAATACTCAAACATACGTGATGTGTCCCCAGGGGAGAAGGGCGACCTGGGCCTGGAGGGTCGTCCTGGAGACCAGGGGCCTAAAGGAGATGATGGTGTGTGTCCCAATGAGTGTGAGGCCAGTGAGGGCCCCGCTGGGCCCCCAGGGCCCCCAGGGCCGGCCGGGCTCAGAGGAGTTGCAGGGGCTGATGGAGCTCAGGGACAGAAAGGCTCTAAAGGTGCCAGTGGAGTGCCAGGCCAGCCAGGGGTCGACGGACTCCCAGGAGGCAAGGGAGATCAGGGGCCGAAGGGAGACTGTGACTGTGTGGACGGCCAGGATGGGGCCCCTGGGCCTAAAGGAGACCAAGGGCCCCACGGCGAGCAGGGGGACGCAGGGCCTAAAGGAGAGCAGGGCGCCTCTGGAGAGAAGGGGGATGGGGGTATGATGGGCATGCCAGGAATGCCGGGACCCTGTATGCCCAAGGTGAAGGCTGCATTCTCTGCGGCCCTCACCCAGAGCTTCCCGGCCCCTGATCTGCCCGTGCCGTTCCCCAAGATCATCTACAACCTCCAGAACGCCCTCATCCCCTCCATGGGCATCTTTGTGGCCCCCATCAACGGCACCTACGTGTTCTCCATGACCCTCACCGTGGCGCAGCGCCCACTGGTGGTCGGCATCTTTCGCAATTTTAAGTCGGTCCTTAAGACAACAGACTCCAGCACGTTGGGGACGTTGGCCATGACCGTCACGCTGCACCTGCAGATGGGCGACGGCGTCTGGCTCCAGGTCAAAGACAACAACAACAACGGCATGACCACCGGGGAGGACAGGTCCTCTCTGTTCTCTGGGTACCTGCTGTACCCCGACCATTGCCAGGGAGACTTCATGGACATGGGCAGCATCACCGGCCGTGACTTCGGGGAACTCTCGGGTCTGCTGACCCCACCGCCCCCCACCGAGCCCACCTACACCCACACGGGCTTCTACTCCTGGGAGGACGCCACACCTTAGACCTGAGACTCTAGAGTCTTGGACTCTACACCCTTAGACTCTACTCCCTAGAGCCTTAGACATCGAGCCGTCAGTTTGGTACAAAGGCACTCTGTAGGTTTCTCTGTAGGTCCCTCTGTAGGTTGCTCTGTAGGTGGCGCAGTAGATGGCTCTGTAGATTGCTCTGTAGGTCGCTCTGTGTCTCTGTGAAACTGAAGTCTGTGTGAATTATAACAGTAAATAAATAATATATTTAAATACATAATAATTCTCCTCATTCTTTTGACTAAATCACCAGTACTTCGTCTAGAGCGGCAGAAACACATGCAGTCAGAGAGAAACAATGTCTAAAGCAGGTCTACAGCAGGTCTACAGCAGGTCTAAAATAGATCTACAGTAGAACTAAAGCAGGTCTACAGCAAGTCTAAAGCAGGTCTACAGCAGGACTAAAACAGGTCATGTAGTGTCCCATGTGGTGAGTGGTTTATGATCTGTGTAATAAGGTCAGAAGTATCACATCGTTCTGCTCCTGTTGTTGCTCTGAGTGGGGGGGGTCTCTCAGTCTGTGGAGCTGCAACCTCTGCTCCTCATAAACACGTTTTTATCTCAGACCTAGTTCATGCTTTGTGTCTGTTGCCCCACCCTGCCTCTCCCGGGATCCTGGCCGGTCTCTCTGGGCCCTGGCTGGTCTACCCCTTCTCCCCCCAGCTGGGCGCGGTGCTCCGGTTCCCACGGGCGTGGCCCTTCGGCCTGAAACAGGAGGCTCTCGGTTCCGTTACATTCACAGATAAACACTGGACACTGATCCGGAGGAATGTGGGCCATCGTTTATACAGTAACAACACAACACCACTGTACTGAGGGGGAGGAGGGAGACTGTACTGAGGGGGAGGAGGGGGCCTCAAAAGAGAATACTGAGATGACTCAAAAGAGAGACATAAAGCAGGTCTAAGTATGTCGCTAAGTCCATGTGACGTCAGCTCATAGAAAAACACTGAAGGAGCCACAAAAAAGCTTTATTTAAATGTTCAGTTTCAGCGTTTCACGCTCACTACAACAAAGAACACGCTTCACTACAGGTCGCTACAGCAGGACACACAGAGAGGACTGAGGCGGCCATTTTACAAGAGGAGGAAAAATGTTCTTTTTTAAAATACGGTTTCCACCGACCCTACCCTACCCTACTCTATCCAACCCTACCCTATCCTACCCTACCCTACTCTATTCTACTCTACCCTACCCTACGCTATTCTACTCTACCCTACCCTACCCTACTCTATTCTACTCTACCCTACTCTATACCCCACTCTACTCTACCCTACCCTACTCTACCCTACCCTACTCTGCCAAACTATACTCTACCCTTCTCTACGCTACCCTACTCTCCCATGATTGGGAGTGTTTCCTCTGTTCCTGTGTGACCAGTACCAGGTCCATCTTTAGTCCCTCTTGGTCCTGGTTCTATCCAGGCAGAGCTGGTACCAGTGTTCTAACTGACAGTTTTGCACAGGTTGCTAATGGAAACACAACCAGGTAGAGTAAAGTAGAATACAGTAGGACTGGAGACAGTGTAAGGAGGAAACCGGGACTGTAGCGGCCATTTTGTGTCATGTATGATATGCTTAAAGTTTATCTTTTTCTGAGTGATGTCACATGTTTCCTGCACGGTGTCATAAAGACAGATTCATCTATAACAACAAAAGTATTGTACATCATTTAGTAATGGGCATTATCGGTGGATATATTTCACAAAAAGGGGGCGTGGTTTATCAACGGTGGGCGGGACATCTATCAAGTGGGCGTGGCCTGTCGTGGAAGATCGGGGCTCTCAAGCCTCAGTGGGAGAGTCCTCGTCGTCTCCGATCACTCCTTTAAGATAATCTCTCTTAAAATCTTCAAACACCAGGTCTCCAGGATCTCTGCAGAGAAAGGACAAGACTGTCAGATCCAACTTTATGCTGATGATACAGTTATCTATTCATCAAAAGCTAATATTGCTGATATCCAACACTCTATTCAAAATGACTTTAATTCAGTTCAATTATGGCTACAATCAAACAAATTGTTTCTAAACAAATCCAAAACAAATGTTTTACTGTTCCAGAAGAGAGTGTGTCCTGTTTCCAAAAATGAAATTAATCTTGTGTATTCAGATATGTCTCCAGTTCCAGTTGTCGATCGTTTTAAATATCTCGGCGTATGGCTTGATTCTTCTCTGTCCTTTAATATTCATATACAAAACATTACAAACAAAATTTCTTATCGCTTAAAATTACTTTATCAATCGATTAATTGTTTTAGCTTATCAATAAGGAAGAGGATCATTTCTCAACTGATTCTCCCCATTCTTGATTATTGCGATATAATTTATCAAAATACTACTGCCTCTGTTCTTCAGCCTCTGACTGTCTCCTACAACAGCCTGTGCAGGTTCATCCTTCGCTGTCCGTTCAGAACCCATCACTGCCTGATGTATGAGCAGCTGTCATGGCTCTCTCTGTCCTCCAGACGTCAGCTACATTGGCTATTGTTTATTTTCAAATGCATTAATCTCAGTTTTCCAGAATATTTAAAACAATATCTGATTCCTTTCCAATCCTCGTACAGTTTGCGTCATGCAAATCAGTCTTTTTTTGTAGTTCCAAGAGTGAATAAAGAAGCTGGAAAACATGCATTTAAATTTAAAGCTCCGTCTGACTGGAACTGTTTGCCGCTGTCTATTCGCTCTCTAACTTCTCTGCCTCTGTTAAAATCTGCTTTGATACAATATCTCCGGTATTCATGTCAATGTTTTGATCTTAGTTTATGAGACCTAAACTTGTCTTGTCTCCCGATTATTGTTATTTCCATCAATATTAATAGTATTATCCATATTTTGTGTAACATCAGTACAGTCACGATGTGTGTGTGTGTGTGTGAGTGATTGTGTGTGTATTTGTTATGGTTGCTTTTTTATTTTTATTTTTTTATTATTACCATTTGTTTTGTGTTTTTTTTTTTTTATGATTTTCTTTTGTCTTATTTGCATCTGTTTTGCGGTATCTGTCCTTGTGAAATCTTGAGGACCCCCTCGAAAACGAGATGATTCATCTCAAGGGGCTTATCCTCTAAATAAATAAATAAATAAAACAAGACCAGGTCTGGGCAAAGTCTGAGCCAAGTCTAAAGCAGGTCTAAATCAGGACTAAAGCAGGTCTAAAGCAGGTCTAAAGCAGGACCAAAGCAGGACTAATGCTAGACTAATGCTGGACTAAAACAGGACTAAAGCCGGACTAAAGCAGGACTAAAGCAGGACTAAAGCAGGACTAAAGCAGGACTAAAGCAGGACTAAAGCAGGACTAATACTTTACCCGTCTTTGGCTGCATAAAAACAAAGCAGAGATCATTAAAACTTTGAGTTTGATTTAAAACATGTTTGGTTTGTTTCTCACCGGAGTCGGGTTTGGGATTCATCAGTCTGAACGGCAGCTCCAGTGAAACATCACTGAGAAGACACAGATATAAGTGTGTGTGTGTGTGTGTATGTGTGTGTGTGTGTGTGTGTGCGTTACCTGGATCCCACGGTTCTGTGGAGAACAGGCAAAAGAGGGACAAAAATATTTAACTTCAAAAAGCAATGATGATTAAAGCTTGGGTCTGTAACTTTCAAACCACAGAAAAGAGGCAAATTGTGACTCACAGGGATCTGTCACACAACTGGTGAAACTACTCGTGTTAGTTATTGGACTAAAGTTACAGACCCAAGCTTTAACTGTAGAATATATTTAAAATCTAAAATAAGTCTGTTCTTTACCCAGAGGCGATCATCCTCAACACCACTTTATACGACACCAGCATGCCTTGCACCTCCTTCAGCACCTCCTGCTTCACTCTGTGGCGCACACACACACATACACAGACAATCAGACAGACACACACACACATACACAGAGCGAGACAGACAGACAGACAGACACATGAACGCACACACCCACAAGCAGAGACACAGACACAGACACACATTTACAACACATTTACAAATTAGAAGAATGCTATATTTGGAGTTGATGTGTGTATGTTTACGTGTGTTTGTGATTCCTGGTCCCCACATGGTGGCACTTGCTGTATGGGTGTGTGTTCCTGGTCCCCACATGGTGGCACTCTCTGTATGTATGCGTGTTCCTGGTCCCCACATGGTGGCACTTGCTGTATGGGTGTGTGTTCCTGGACCCCACATGGTGGCACTCTCTGTATGTGTGTGTGTTCCTGGTCCCCACATGGTGCTGCTCTCACATGGTACTGGATGCCAGATTGGTGTCCTGGTGCTTGAGGCGTCCGTCCAGGGCGAGGCCTCGTCGCTCGCGGTTGTGTGTGAGCAGAGGATACAGGACGTACTCCTGCTTCAGGGTCGTCCCCGCGGCAACCGTGTCACTGAGAGCAAAACCGGGTCAAACAACTGATACAAGGGGGGCAGACTCACCTGGTACCAGAGGTGCAGACTCACCTGGTCTCCTCTTTGGCCACAGACTTCACATATTTGTCGTTGGAGTAAAGGACCACGTTGGTGACCTGCTCCACTGAAACACACATGGTCATCACACCTCTTATGGTGCCTTCTGTTGATGATGAATCTATGTGTGTTATTCATTTATGGTGAACAATAACTGTTTATGTGACGACCATTGAGGATAATGACAATGACGGCCTCCCTCAGGGGTCAGTGTTGGGTCCCTTTATATTTCTCATGTATATTAATGATCTTTGTCTACTTCAAAAACATCAAACCTTACTGTATATTATTTGCAGATGACACCAACATGTTTAGTTGTGGTAAAAATCTAGAAATATGAACAGATACAGTTGCAAAAGAATTATTATTGTTAAAGAAGTGGTTTAATTTAAATAAGTTATAGTAGCAAAATGTAAAATTTGCATGTCAAGTCATCATTAAATGGCCCCAATATTTCAAAAGGCATTATCAAATCAAAATATTGATTGTGACTGCAGTACCACTTTTGGCCAGATTTTTACATATTGCTCATTTAACCCTCAACTTAAGGAAAACAAAATTCATTGTTTTTGGAAATTGATCCATTAACATGTGTAGAAATTTAAAAATAAGTGAAACTGAGATAGAAAGAGTGAATGAAATACTTAATAATTTTTTTGTAGAAAACAATTATAAGAAAATATGTTGAAATTAATGCTGAGGATGCATTTTTTGTTTTTAATGAACTTAGATCTGTTTATGATCAAACTTAGCTTTTTGTATAGAATGGAACTTAGTTTTTTATAACAACACTAAACTTTTGTTTGTGAAAAAACTTTTTTACAATGAAACTTAATTTTTGTTTATTATGGAACTTAGCTTCAAAACTAAATTATACAGCTGAACATTGGCAGCTTTTTTTTTGTTTTGTAAATAGGGATAGTCGGAATAAGCTTTAGCTTCTGCCTATTACATCAGAAAATGTGTTCATGTTTTCTATTTTCTTGTAATGAATGTTAAAAATGTCTGAATAAATCAATCTGGATCTGAATCTTTTACAGACCGAGGTCTGGTCTCGTTTGAAGGACTCACCAGATAGACTGAGGTCTTTGAGGTCTCTGTTTGATGAGTTGGTGATCTCCACATGAACTTTCACTGGTTCACCGTGATAGAAGGTCTGAGGGAGAGACACTGGGTTAGACCGGGTCCAGACTGGATACAGTGATATTTATGACGTCAACCAGTCAGAATTGGTCTGGTCTCTTGTCTAGGTTTGGGTCCATGTCTGGGTCTGGTCTTGGTTGGACCTAATGCAGGTCCAGTCATGGTCCAGTCTTGAGTCTCTAGTCTCAGTCCGGCCCAGAGTCTGGTCTCAGTCTGGGTTTGGTCTGGGTCTAGTTTTGGTCCAGTACTGGTCCAGTCCTGGTCCTGTACTGGTCCTGGACTCAGTCCTAGTCCTGGTCCTAGTCTCAGTCCTAGTCCTGGTCCTGGTCCTGGTCCTGGTCCTACCTCTTTGGGCAGAGACATCTTGACGTTCAGAGGTTTTTCTGACATCACAAACTCGAAGGTGGTTTCTGCGACTGGAGCCGGACCGACCGAGTCCGGACTGAACTGAACTTTACGGATCGAGAGACGCACGGAGCTCCTGGGGAAAACACCAGACCGGTCCAGAGCAGTCAAGACCGGTCCAGACCAGCCCAGAGGGTCTACACAAGTCTAAGACCAGTCCATGAAATTAAAGCTTAGAATGCTCAGTCAGTCACGGTAATATCTTATCGACTTCTGTTTTGTTCATAAACGACATCACAGGTCAGAGTTCAGGGGTCTGGGGTCGGAGGTCAGGGGTCACTCACTGCCTCTCGACCTTCTCGTCCTGCTGAGCGGCACAAAACGCCTTCACCTCAAACTCCACGGCACATTTCTGAAAAAGACACATTTGTACATCTCTGTCTGGTCTCTCTCTCTGGTCTCCCTCTGTGGTTTCCCTCTCTGGTCTCTCTTTCTGGTCTCTCTCTTGCCTTTCTCTCTTGTCTCACTCTCTCTGGTCTCTCTTTCTGGTCTCTCTCTTGTCTCACTCTCTCTGGTCTCTCTTTCTGGTCTCTCTCTGGTCTCCCTCTCTGGTCTCTTTCTAGTCATCTCTCTCAGTTGTCTCTCTCTGGTCTCCCTCTCTGGTCTCCCTCTCTGGTCTCCCTCTCTGGTCTCCCTCTCTGGTCTCCCTCTCTGGTCTCCCTCTCTGGTCTCCCTCTCTGGTCTCCCTCTCTGGTCTCCCTCTCTGGTCTCCCTCTCTGGTCTCCCTCTCTGGTCTCCCTCTCTGGTCTCTCTTTGGTCCTAGTACAGACCTTGCCCTCGTCGTTGGGTCCTGGCTGTAGCTCCACTGAACACGGCAGATTATCTGGGAACTGAACAAAGAGAGAAAACTACAACATCCATCATGCTTTGCTACGGAGACAGTTATTGGTGAAGGCCTTCAGAGACCAGGAGCTGTATGTGTCTGTTGCACATTGGTGTCTGGTCTGATCCCGTCTAGTCTGGTCTAGTTCAGTCCAGTCCGGTCCGGTCTGGTGCAGTAGGGACTGTCTGGTCCGGTCTGGCCTGGTCCGGTCCGGTTTCCACACCTCAAAGAAGAAGGGGAAGGCGTACTGGCCCAGCTTGAGCAACAGTTTCTCCTGGACCCTGGAGTGCGTCAGCTGACTCTTGTCCTGGAGCTCGGGGTAGAGCTGCCGCGTCACAACGAACAGGTCACGTCTGAAGGCCACGCCCATCACATCCATGTCCTGGCGCCCGTAACGGAACGTGCACGCCAGCATCACGTAGACTGAGAGACAAGTATACTGAGACATGTATACTGAAACATGTGTACTGAGACATACTAAGACATGTACTGTATACTGAGACATACTGAGACATGTATACTGAGACATACTAAGACATGTATACTGAGACATACTAAGACATGTATACTGAGACATACTAAGACATGTACTGTATACTGAGACATACTAAGACATGTACTGTATACTGAGACATGTATACTGAGACATACTGAGACATGTACTGTATACTGAGACATGTATACTGAGACATACTAAGACATGTACTGTATACTGAGACATACTAAGACATACTGAGACATGCATACTGAGACCTTTCTTTCCCTTGAGCTGCTGGGGGTCGATCACCACCACTCCCTCTGAAACAAAACAAGATGAGTGTGAGGAGCCCGGGGTAGAGCTGCTGTTCCTCCAGACAGAGAACACTCACCGATCGGCTCCACGCTGTCGCACTGATCCACAAAGTCTCTCTTTGGGAGATACACAGCAAGCTACACACAGAGACACACACACAGCGAGAAATACACAACACACAGAAAATAGGTTACACACACACACACACACACACACACACACAGATACACAACACACATGACTCACAGATTTGTCCCTCGACACTTTCTTAAACACGACTCGTCTTGGACTCATGGCGTCTTTGATGTCACTTCCTGTTCGACAAAATCACAAACTTACAAACTGTGGTTGTATCCTTAGACCAGACACTTCCCCCACATTAGAAGGAGTCTGGTGTGTGAATGGTTGGTGGTGGGAGGGGCCGATGGCACAGACTGGTTGCCTCGCTTCTGTCAGTGTGCCCCAGGGCAACTGTGGCTGCAGAAGAAGTTTATCACCACCGTGTTTGGAGTGAATGATAAAAGTACTGGATAAACATGCAGCATTATTATAATTGATTGACTGCGGAACCTTCCGCAGTCAACCATTGGTTTTGTATTTCTTTATTCCGTCATTTTTTTTGACACGTTTCACAGCTTTCACATTTTCAACAATTTCCACAAGTTATACATCAAAACGTTCCACATGTTTGGGAGATTATTGCTATTACTTTTGGGACTTCAGCGATTTCCGGTTTTTCCGCAATCGGACAAAAATCTGCATTGAGAATTCTGCAATGCATTTTAATAGGCCCATGCATTTTAATAGGACTTCAGCTCTTTCAGACATTTCTACAGTTTCAATGATTCAACAGTTTCAAGGATTCAACAGTTTCAAGGATTTCAGCAGTTTCAAGATTTCAAGAGTTTCAAGGACTTCAACAGTTTCAAGGACTTCAGCAGTTTCAAGGACTTCAGCAGTTTCAAGGACTTCAGCAGTTTCAAGGACTTCAGTGTAATCATGCAACCTAATAGGGATTTTTCCATGTAAACCAGTATAATGCAACTTAATAGGGATTTTTCCATGTAAACCAGTATAATGCAACTTAATAGGGTTTTTTCATGTAAACCAGTATAATGCAACTTAATAGGGTTTTTTTTCATGTAAACCAGTATAATGCAACTTAATGGGGATTTTTCCATGTAAACCAGTATAATGCAACTTAATAGGGGTTTTTACATGTAAACCAGTATAATGCAACTTAATAGGGATTTTTCCATGTAAACCAGTATAATGCAACTTAATGGGGATTTTTCCATGTAAACCAGTATTATGCAACTTAATAGGGATTTTTCCATGTAAACCAGTATAATGCAACTTAATAGGGTTTTTTTCATGTAAACCAGTATAATGCAACTTAATAGGGTTTTTTTCATGTAAACCAGTATAATGCAACTTAATGGGGATTTTTCCATGTAAACCAGTATAATGCAACTTAATAGGGATTTTTCCATGTAAACCAGTATAATGCAACTTAATGGGGATTTTTCCATGTAAACCAGTATTATGCAACTTAATAGGGATTTTTCCATGTAAACCAGTATAATGCAACTTAATAGGGTTTTTTTCATGTAAACCAGTATAATGCAACTTAATAGGGTTTTTACATGTAAACCAGTATAATGGAACTTAATAGGGGTTTTTACATGTAAACCAGTATAATGGAACTTAATAGGGGTTTTTACATGTAAACCAGTATAATGCAACTTAATAAGGATTTTTACATGTAAACCACTATAATGTAACCTAATAGGGGTTTTTACATGTAAACCAGTATAAAGCAACTTAATAGGGATTTGTACATGTAAACCAGTATAATGCAACCTAATAGGGATTTTTCCATGTAAACCAGTATAATGCAACTTAATAGGGATTTTTCCATGTAAACCAGTATAATGCAACTTAATAGGGTTTTTTTTTCATGTAAACCAGTATAATGCAACTTAATAGGGTTTTTTACATGTAAACCAGTATAATGCAACCTAATAGGTTGCATTATACCACCAGACCAAGACCCAAACGAAGACTCAGACCACCACCAGATAATGACCACAGACCAGGTTTCCTTAGTTACAGGAACCAAATTGTTTCAGCGGTGAGGGGATTTTTCAGTTTCAAGGACACTTTCAATACATTCAGTAGTTTCAAGGATTTCAGCTGTTTAAGAATTTAACCAGTTTCAAGGATATCAGGAGGTTCAAGGATTTCAGGAGTTTCCACACTTTCAACAGTTTCCAGGTTTAAAAAAGTTTCAAGGATTTCAGGAGTTTCAATGTTTCAACAGTTTCAAGGATTTCAGGAGTTTAAAGGTTTCAACAATTTCAAGGACTTCAGGAGTTTCAAATATCTATCAAGTATTTTAACAGTTTCAAGGCTTTTTAAAGGATTTCAAGGATTTTTTTTAGCAGATTTCCACATTAGATCTGTTCCGCAGTCAATCGCAATGGCTTCAGCCATTGCAAGTTTCTAGTTATTACTAATAATAATAGTATTAATAATGTGATGTTAACGCCTGTCTTCTGCAGTCACAGTAGTGGTTTTATATTGCACAGATTGATGGTAAATGTGTTTCTGTGGATGTTCTGTGGCCTCATGGACCGGAGTCTCCTAAATCTCACCTGTGAGTGAAGAGGCTTTTAGGTCCTTCTGGTCCTGTTCCCTGGCCTCGGTCGTCTCTGGTCCTGGTCTAGAGGGTTCCTTGGGTCCTGGTCTCTCTCTGGTCTCTGGGTCCTGGTCTGGAGGGTTCCTGAAGCTCTGAGTCTAATCCTCAGAGCGCAGTCAGCAGAGTCTGGATCAGAGAGATAATCTGACACCAGCTTTATGATCATGTTTACAAAACCAGAGACAGAGACCAGAGGGAGACCACAGGTCTAGAGCCTCAGTCCCGGTCCCTTTGGGCTGATGTCTCCATGTGTTCGTTATAACAATTCCTGTGTTGGATCAGCTTGATTCTCTGATCTGTTGTTGATGAATCCACAAATCCAAGACAACTGTATAAATACATTGAGGCAGTCAGAGCTGAGTCCACAGAGCACCAGCCCCTCACTGATCCTCCCGCAGGTGGTGAGTCCACAGGAGCCTTGATCTTTCAGCGGGGGATTCAGGCAAAGTGGGGTTAAGTGTCTTGTTACTCCCTAGCACCCCCTTTTAGAGGTAGATCCCTTGAAAGAGTTCTCTGATGGTGCTTTTGCCCAAGTTTAATACTGTGTGAACCCCTGTCCCAAGACAAATGTATCTTATGGAAGACAACTCCACTTCCAGGCCTTTCTATATAGAGTTTGCATGTTCTCCCCGTATGTGTAGGTTTCCTTCAGGTGCTCCAGTTTCCCCTCACACAAAAGCATGTACAATAGACTGAATGTGATGAGGCTTCTGTCGTCACCATGTGTGACATCACTGGCAACAGGACAGTTAAGCTGCGTGCGCTATGTACAGTGCCTTGCGAAAGTATTCGGCCCCCTTGAACCTTTCAAGATTTCGCCATGTTTCAAGCTTCAAACATAAAGATATAAAAATTAAATTTTTTGTCAAGAATCAACAACAAGTGGGACACAATCGTGAAGTGGAATGAAATTTGTTGGATAATTTAAACTTTTTTAACAAATAAAAAACTGAAAAGTGGGGCTTGCAATATTATTCGGCCCCTTTACTTTCAGTGCAGCAAACTCAGTCCAGAAGTTCAGTGAGGATCTTTGAATGATCCAATGTTGTCCTAAATGACTGATGATAAATAGAATGCACCTGTGTGTAATCAAGTCTCCGTATAAATGCACCTGCTCTTTGATAGTCTCAGGGTTCTGTTTAAAGCGCAGAGAGAACCATGAAGACAAAGGAACACACCAGGCAGGTCCGAGATACTGTTGTGGAGAAGTTTAAAGCAGGATTTGGATACAAAAAGATTTCCCAAGCTTTAAACATCTCAAGGAGCACTGTGCAAGCAATTATATTGAAATGGAAGGAGTATCAGACCACTGCAAATCTACCAAGACCCGGCCGTCCCTCCAAACTTTCATCTCAAACAAGGAGAAGACTGATCAGAGATTCAGCCAAGAGGCCCATGATCGCTCTGGATGAACTGCAGATAACTACAGCTGAGGTGGGAGAGTCTGTCCATTGGACAACAATCAGTCGTGCACTGCACAAATCTGGCCTTTATGGAAGAGTGGCCATTTCTCAAAGATATCCAATAAAAGTCTCTTAGTTTGCCACAAGCCACCTGGGAGACACACCATTATCTGGATGAACTGCAGATAACTACAGCTGAGGTGGGGATGGTGTGTTCAGGGTGATTGCTGGTTGACAGGTGTTGCTTTTACGCCAAACATATCGTTTTGCATTGTGGCCAAAAAGTTCGATTTTGGTTTCATCTGACCAGAGCACCTTCTTCCACATGTTTGGTGTTTCTCCCAGGTGGCTTGTGGCAAACTTTAAGAGACTTTTATTGGATATCTTTGAGAAATGGCCACTCTTCCATAAAGGCCAGATTTGTGCAGTGCACGACTGATTGTTGTCCTATGGACAGACTCTCCCACCTCAGCTGTAGTTATCTGCAGTTCATCCAGAGCGATCATGGGCCTCTTGGCTGCATCTCTGATCAGTCTTCTCCTTGTTTGAGATGAAAGTTTGGAGGGACGGCCGGGTCTTGGTAGATTTACAGTGGTCTGAAACTCCTTCCATTTCAATATAATTGCTTCCACAGTGCTTCTTGAGATGTTTAAAGCTTGGGAAATCTTTTTGTATCCAAATCCGACTTTAAACTTCTCCACAACAGTATCTTGGACCTGCCTGGTGTGTTTCTTTGTCTTCATGGTTCTCTCTGCGCTTTAAACAGAACCCTGAGACTATCAAAGAGCAGGTGCATTTAAACGGAGACTTGATTACACACAGGTGCATTCTATTTATCATCATCAGTCATTTAGGACAACATTGGATCCTTCAAAGATCCTCACTGAACTTCTGGAGTGAGTTTGCTGCACTGAAAGTAAAGGGGCCAAATAATATTACACGCCCCACTTTTCAGTTTATTTGTTAAAGTTTAAATTATCCAATAAATTTCGTTCCACTTCACAATTGTGTCCCACTTGTTGATTCATGACAAAAAATTTAAATTTTATATCTTTATGTTTGAAGACTGAAATGTGGCAAAATGTTAAAAGGTTCAAGGGGGCCGAATACTTTCGCAAGGCACTGTAAATAAAATGTCCATTTCTGAATAATGGACAGAGGTCAATGAGCACATGAACCATGAACCGATGTTTGAACAGTTTTCTGTGAGATGTTTGTAGAATCATACCCCGACCACAGATTTAAACCAAAATGGTGAGTGACACAGTTACTGGGCGAGAGGACTTTACACCTCTATTGGCTTCATTAAGCTAGCGGGTTAGCATTTAGCTAGCAGGTTAGCATGTGTAGACAGTCTCTAGGACAGACTTAGCACAGAGCGTTCTGGGGACATACATAAAGCCTGTATTTATTGAGCGTTTCACACAGACGTTGGACACAGTTCATTTAAAACAAAAGCTCCAATCACAGTCCTCCTCTGCAGGTCACACAAGCTTCGTGCTGATTGGATCTTGCAGGTCACATGTCTGACCACAAGATGGCGCGGCTGCCCTTCTCCACACTTGCCACGTATGCTCCGGACGGTGACCACGAGACTGAGTTTATGGCTGAGCTGCAGGAGCGAACGAGAGAGGGGAGAGAGGACAGAGAAAAAGAAAGAGGGTTAGGGCCGGTTTAAAGCTCGGGTATTTATTGCGTTGCGCTGTATACAAAAAAGACAATGGTTATGAAGCAGAAAATAAATGTGAACATTTTAAATTAGTTGTCCCCTCCCTCCCATGGGTCCACCCATCCCAACATACAGTGCCTTGCGAAAGTATTCGGCCCCCGTGAACCTTTCAACATTTCAGGCTTCAAACAAAGATATAAAACATATTTTTTTTGTCAAGAATCAACAACAAGAGGGACACAATCGTGAAGGGGAACGAAATTTATTGGATAATTTAAACTTTTTTAACAAATAAAAAACTGAAAAGTGGGGCGGGCAATATTATTCGGCCCCCTTGCGCTAATACTTTGTAGCGCCACCTTTTGCTGCAATTACAGCTGCAAGTCGCTTGGGGTATGTCTATATCAGTTTTGCACATCGAGAGACTGGAATTCTTGCCCATTCTTCCTTGCAAAACAGCTCGAGCTCAGTGAGGTTGGATGGAGAGCGTTTGTGAACAGCAGTCTTCAACTCTTTCCACAGATTCGATTGGATTCAGGTCTGGACTTTGACTTGGCCATTCTAACACCTGGATACGTCTATTTGTGAACCATTCCATTGTAGATTTGGCTTTATGTTTTGGATCATTGTCCTGTTGGAAGATAAATCTCCATCCCAGTTTCAGGTCTTTTGCAGACTCCAACAGGTTTTCTTCCAGAATGGTCCTGTATTTGGCTCCATCCATCTTCCCATCAATTTTAGCCATCTTCCCTGTCCCTGCTGAAGAAAAGCAGGCCCAAAGCATGATGCTGCCACCACCATGTTTGACAGTGGGGATGGTGTGTTCAGGGGGATGAGCTGTGTTGCTTTTGCGCCAAACATATCGTTTTGCATTGTGGCCAAAAAGTCTGACCAGAGCACCTTCTTCCACATGTTTGGTGTGTCTCCCAGGTGGCTTGTGGCAAACTTTAAACAAGACTTTTTATGGATATCTTTGAGAAATGGCTTTCTTCTTGCCACTCTTCCATAAAGGCCAGATTTGTGCAGTGCACGACCGATTGTTGTCCTATGGACAGACTCTCCCACCTCAGCTGTAGTTATCTGCAGTTCATCCAGAGTGATCATGGGCCTCTTGGCTGCATCTCTGATCAGTCTTCTCCTTGTTTGAGATGAAAGTTTGGAGGGACGGCCGGGTCTTGGAAGGAGTATCAGACCACTACAAATCTACCATTTCAATATAATTGCTTGCACAGTGCTCCTTGAGATGTTTAAAGCTTGGGAAATCTTTTTGTAGCTAAATCCGGTTTTAAACTTCTCCACAACAGTATCTCGGACCTGCCTGGTGTGTTCCTTTGTCTTCATGGTTCTCTCTGCGCTTTAAACAGAACCCTGAGACTATCAAAGAGCAGGTGCATTTATACGGAGACTTGATTACACACAGGTGCATTCTATTTATCATCATCAGTCATTTAGGGCAACATTGGATCATTCAAAGATCCTCACTGAACTTCTGGACTGAGTTTGCTGCACTGAAAGTAAAGGGGCCGATTAATATTGCATGCCCCACTTTTCAGTTTATTTGTTAAAAAAGTTTAAATTATCCAATAAATGTGGTTTCACTTCACGATTGTGTCCCCAATTTTTTGTTGTTGATTCATGACAAAAAAATATTTTATATCTTTATGTTTGAAGCCTGAAATGTGGCGAAATGTTGAAAGGTTCAAGGGGGCCGAATACTTCCGCAAGGCACTGTAAATACACTCACACACCCAACCCCCCTTTGTACTTGTTTCTGTATCGCTGTGATGTACGACATTAAAACCTGTGATGTTTGTCTCAGTTCAAAAGGTCAGTAACATTCAATTTCAACTTAAAGTGTTTTGTTTTGATCTTCAGCACCGCAACATCAGCAGGAGACACATCTGTCCAACAGTATTAACTAGAAGTAAAGTCACACATTATGTTTATGAAGTCGCTGTCCAACACTGTCAGCCAATCAGCTCTCAGCCCAAAGAGGCAGATAGTGACTCCCAGGGTCTCAGCCCAAACAGTCAGAGAGTGACTCCCAGGATCTTTGAGACAATACCTGTGGTTTCGGTCCAGGATTCGGTCGACTTTCCCTGTGAGCACATTCCACACATACAGAGCGCCATCTGCTGATCCAGCAGCAACATAACAGCCATCAGGACTGAAGAGAAAGAGAGAGAGGTTTGAGAGGAGGAGAGAGAAGTAGTGACAGGAGAGAGAGGGAGAGGAGAGGAGACAGGAGAGGAGACAGGAGAGAGCAGGTGAGAGGAGAGGAGACAGGAGAGTGAGGGTGTGGAGAGGAGGAGGTGAATGGAAGAGGAGAGAGGAGAGGGAGGAGGTGAGAGACAAGGAGGATCAGAGAGTTGTACCTGAAGGTGACTCTGGTCCAGTCGGCTCCACACTTAAAACCCTGCGCACTGAACAGAGAGAGTTAGTGATTAGAGACATCTGAAGCTAAGCAGGGCAGAAGCTGGTTAGTACTGTGATGGGAGACCTCTGGGAACACCAGGTGCCACAGTGGGGCGGCTGCGGATGTAAAGTGCCAAACTGTGGTTGTGTCCTTAGGCAAGACATTTCACCTACATTAGAATCAGTCTGGTGTGTGTGAATGATTGTTGGTGGTGGCACAGACTGGATGCCTCACTTCTGACAGTTTGCCCCAGGGCAGCTGTGGCTACAGTAGTAGTTTATCATCGTGTTTGGAGTGAAAGAATGATAATTTTTTTATTTTACCTCTCCTAAATAAAGTATCATTCTATTTTAAAATAATAATATGTGAATTGTCTGAGTGTCCTGAAAAGCGATATATAAAACCAATGCATTCCTTTGCAGTAGTACCTGAAGGTCTGCCTCACTGCTATGCTCCGCAGGTCGATGATCTTGATGACATCATCCCTGGAGCAGCTAAGGAGGTCGGTCCTCTCAGGGTTCAGGTCCAAACATGTGACTCTGCCCTGGAGCTCCAGCTCCCGAACAATGCTCTCTGACCTGAGGAGGACCAGGAGGAGGTGAGGCAGAGGAACAGGAGGACATGAGAAAGAGGACCAGGAGGATGTGAGAAGGAGGACAAGAAGGTGGTGAGAACCACTGTCTCTCTGTACCTCTGTGTGTGAGTGTACCTGTGTGTGTACCAGTGTGCGTGTGTACCTGATGTCCCAGAATCTAACTTTCTTGTCAAAGTGTCCGCTCATCACACACTGCTCTGTGCAGACAATGTCGTTACAACTGGAGCCGGCGAAGACAGTCTTCATACCTATGACATCACCAGAATGACATCACCAGGATGTCAGCCTACAGTGTCACATCACAGTGTGACAACACACTGGGACAACACAGTGTGACATCACAGTAACGTACAGACTTTGCTCTTCAAGTCCCACAGTTTCAGAGTGCGGTCGTAGCTGCCGGAGACGATGCGAGCATTGTCCAACAGGAACCGAGCCGCAAGGACTTTACCACTGTGACCCGTCAGGGTGTGCTGCGGAGAAAGGTCAGAGGTCAGGGTGTGCTGTGAAGAGAGACCAGAGAGAGACAGAGACCAGAGAGATAGACCAGAGAGACTGCGAGAGACCAGAAAGATAGACCAGAGAGAAAGACCAGAGAGAGACAGACCAGAGAGACAGAGACCATCTTAAGCACTCACCCGCAATCTGTAGTCTTCCACGGTCCAGATGCGGCTGGCGAAGTCGTTGGAAGCGGCAAGAAGATATGAACCCTGAGGTCAGAGACTGAGGTCAGAGGACAGAGGTCAGAGGACAGAGGTCAGAGGTTGCCACACTCACCGCACTGTTGAAGTCTATGCTGGTGATTCCTGCGTTACTCCCGGTCAGAGCACCTTTAGCTTCACACCGACCTGAAGAAAGTCCATGTGAGACCAGAGAGAGAGAGACCAGAGAGAGCGAGACATGTAGCAGTCCTCACCTGCCACAACCTCCCACAGTTTGACTCGTCGGTCCATTCCTCCAGTTGCTAAGAGTCTGGATCCTGGACTAAACTTCACAGCGTTCACTTCTCCATCGTGAGCTTCCTGAACAGAGACAGATTTAAGTATTGTAGTACTCGGTAATAGTGCTGTAGTATGTGACTCACAAAGGTGTGCAGTGCAGTGGTGGGGACCCGCACTTCTGCACATCCACCACCAGGGGGCTGTGCGTCCTCAGAGGGAGAGCTGAGCGAGTTAGCATGTCTGCGTCTGCAGAGGAACGAAGTCACTCAAACAAATATCAAATTAACATAAATGATAAAAATAAATAATCAAATGAATAGATTAACACAGGAACATTTGGAATGCAACACATCTGCTGCTTCTCAAGGCCCACACACTGTGTGTCTGTGTATATACTATGTGTGTAGCAGCAGTGATCAGTGTGGATCATTAGGATCTGTGAGTCACACCAGACGTTAGTATGAAGAGGTCTTTTTAAAGGGAGTTTGAGTGAAACAGTTGCTTCCGTCTAGTTCCATGCGTTTCTGTCACATCTTTAGATCAAAGCGAGGACTACCCTCAGCTGACACAAAAGATGTTTTCTCATTAGATTTGTTCAAATCATTTTACAAGGCTGTTATGAATGAGACTAAAGTTACGGACCAGAAATTCATTCACTTCAAAGACACGGGATGCATCTGAATTCATACAATACTTCTTTTCTAAGACTTGTTTGAATTGGGATGCAGCCTAATGCCGCTTTTCCACAGTATCAGTACGGTAAAGTACAGTACGCTTCAGCGGGGTTATTTTGCGTTTCCACTAGTGGATGGTATCGGGGATTTGCGTGCTTTTCCGTACTGCCTCAGCCGTGGTTCCATCTCCGTAGTACCGGTACCATGACGCGACGTCGGCCCACTGCCTTACACTGATTAGTCAACGAGTGTCGTCACTGGAAGCGACATCTGACCCTTTGGGAAAAACAACTCAACCGCCATCTTTTAAACTGGCTGCTCTGCTTCGGCTACATTACGTCCTCCTCACTCCAGAGAAATGGAATCGCACAGAAAGCCCCAAAAGTCAGCGCCCTGGTCGGTGGACGAGGTCCACAAGCTCTCTTCAGGCCAAAGAAAATTCAAAGGCAGCTCGAGGCTCACAGTTTTCGGGGGGGTTCACCCAGCTCTGGATTTGTGACTAGTCTGTGGTAATGCTGGAAATAACTGGTTAGCTACAAATCCCGTTGGCCCAAAGCTCTCACTGAAATGTATTTACTATGTACATGTGTACATGTGTACAACAGACACATTGAGTGTCTGTTGTACACAGTGAGCTAGCTAGATTTAGCGTCAATTAGCTATCGATGGCAAGCTAAGCTAACATCCTTCCTGTGCTACTGTGCTTTATCTCGTATTATCTGCAGTATTCACGTGTTGTCATTCTGTTTTGTGCTTGTATTTAAGTTGTCGTGTGTATATTTGTATGAGAATCCCTTTCCATAAGTGTGGAGATTACCAACGAGCAATGAGTGACTGGAGTAACTCCTCATCTGGTCTCACACATACTTTTAAACGTAATTTGAAACTGATGGTTCTATTTCATCCCTCCTGCCCGCCAGAGGGCGGCGCATAGCACTGAATGTTCCCTTCGCGCATGCGCAGTTCGAGTAATAATACCAAATGAGTCACACCTGTGACCCCCTGGATGACGCCCCAGAAGTAATAAAGTCCAGCGTCAACCAGCACTGTTCCTTTTTTCCTTCTCGCGTGCGGTTCACACTCACTCACTTGAGGGAGGCCGTGTCCGATAACCCGTGCATGAACTGCAGCTGCTTGCCCTGGGCTGTCAGGGTGGCGAGGCTGGTTCAGCTGCCTTCGTCTGGCGACGGTGGTAGTTTGCCAGTGGGACCTGCTGAGGCCTACGTTGCTGCGACGGCGGGTGTGAGGCGCTTAGACCAGCTCTTTGTTGCTTATGGTAGTGCTAGACTGGGAAGTCCACTTTCGAAGCAACGCCTTTCCCACTGGGTGGTTGACGTTATCAGTCAGGCGTATGTTTCGGCCGGCCGCGACCCGCCAGCCGAGGTGAGGGCCCATTCTACCAGGGGTGTCTCTACCTCCTGGGCCGCTATGAGCGGGGTGCCGTTGGGAACTATTTGTGCTGCTGCGTCTTGGGCTACACCAAGCACGTTCACCAGATTCTACAACATGAATGTGGCCACTCCGGCTCCTCTTGGCGTGGTCCTTCAGGAATCCTCTGGCTCTCCTCCGTGAGGTGTGTGGTCAAGATCCTTTGTGACATAGCTGGTATAAGGTCAGTCAGTGCTATGCACCGCCCTCTGGCGGTCAGAAGGGATGAAATAGAACAAGGGTTACGTATGTAACCATGGTTCTATGAATCCCGGATGACCGCCAGAGGCGCTCCGTCACTCAGGGTCCTTGCGTCCGTGAGAAGATTCTGCAGGAACAGAGTGCTGGATGACGCTGGACTTTATTACCTCCGGTGTGTCATCCAGGGGGTCACAGGTGTGACTCATTTGGTATTATTACTCGAGCTGCACATGCGCGAAGAGAACATTCAGTGCTATGCACCGCCCATTCAGTGCTATGCACCGCCCTCTGGCGGTCATCCTGGATTCATAGAACCGTGGTTACATACGTAACCCTCTTTTTGCACTTTACGTTTGTTTTTAATAAATCTGTGATTGTATCCAAAGACTGTGTTTCATTCATTTATAAAGGATTGTGCCAAGTCTAAATCTGTATGTCCGGTGAGCGTGTTTTGATCGTTATCCCTCTGCTCTCTGTTTGCATTAACCTTTGATAAATCCAAGTATTAGTCTACAACAAGCTAACTTTGTAAGCACTCTGAAATAACTATTGTAGCTGAGGTTTGGGTATCGGTTGTTTGTCTGGTCTCGGAGTCTGCTGTACTGGACCCGGGTCCGGACGAGCCTAGCCTAGCCTAGCCGCAAACTCACTACCCCTATGGCTGCTTCAGTCTATTCCTCCGTCCTTTACTGCTTGAGTTGCCATATGACGAGTTTAAACCCTGGATCCTCCTCTGAGGGTAGTGATAGATGTGTTAAGTGTAGTACAGTTGTAGCTTTGGAATCCAGGGTTAGTGAGTGAGCTGAGCCTCGAGCTAGCGCTAGCATTAGCTATTCCCAGGCCGTATCCTGACAAGCACAGGCTGCTGTTGCTACAGGTCCCATTCCGATTGTACAGAGCAGTCAGCACTAAGGCTGAAACGACGCGTCGACGTAATCGCAGTTTGTGCGTCGACGCGTCGCTTGTTTACATCATGGCGGCGCGCGATGCTGGCGATGCGAGCGAGGGGAAAAAGGCACGCCAAAAGTCATCAAAAGTGTGGGAGTATTTCCAGAAACGGCCAAATAATGTTTTATGCACACCGTGTCGAGCGGAAATGGCCTACCACAGCAGCACAACGGCTATGAACGAACATTTAAAACGAAAACACCAGACAGCGTTCATGCCATCGCCATCAACCTGTCAATCGGCCGCGCGAGTATTTTTCATTACACAAAAACATTAATGTATTATTTGTATCTGCGTTGTAAATTCATAAACTAAAGCACTGTTTTGCTCTGAGAGGCGTCAAAAACGCGTCTGTCTATCGCTACATAACGTTACGTTAGTTACGTAACGTTAACTAAACTACCTTTGTACAACATTAACAGTTACTGTATGTACAAACGAACAATTAACTTTAATCATACAATCATTGTGTTATTAAATCAATTTAACAATATAATGTGTGTAGTTTAATTCATCTTTTGTATTAAAGTAAGCTGTAGTTGGGTATATTTAAAATGAAAATTAAATATCTCTTATGTTGCAGCAAACGACAAACCAGCGTTCAGGATTTTTTCCCGAAGAGGCATGGGACTGATGAATGTACACCCCAAATGGCCGCTGAATTGACTGACGGTGTCCTGGAGATGATTGTTGTGGACATGAGGCCATTAAATAAAATAGATGGGGAAGGGTTTAAAAAAAATGATTAAAAAAGGTTTCACCCTGGCTACACATTACCATCAAGAACCCACTTCACTAAGCTTATGGAGCAAAAATACACACAAAAAAATGGAGGAAGTAAAGGCAATCTTGAAAAATGTGAAAGGAAAACTAACACTCACAACTGATGCATGGACCAGTATGGCCATTGAAGCTTACCTTGGTGTCACCGTTCACTTTGTTAATGATGAGTGGGAGCTGACCTCAATTAACCTGACAACAATGCCCCTCCAGGAAAGACACACTGCAGAAAATATTGCCTGTTTGTAACCTGGTTAATTTTTCAGAGTATTTTCCTTCCCTCCGCAATTCTCGCGATATTTCAGCATCTGTGCGAGACTTGGGCTAGTCGTGGGTTTAAAGATGGCCGCCGCCATCTAGTATTAGCCGTGTGGGACTCGAGTGCTAGAGCTGTTGCAGGTAGGCATCTAAACCATTATTTACGCTAATTATGGAAGTATAAGGGTCACTGTTATGCCTCCAACATTGCAGACGCCTCTTGCCAACTGCGGAAGGGCTGTGCATTATTTTGATCTGCCAAAATATACAGAGAACTGGTGAGTGTTGCATTTGTTTACAAGCGGAGCTAACATGCTAAATGCTAACGCCCATTCAACTGTATGAGCGTATTCATATTGGTGCTGGCGCCAGTTGGATCGCTCCTATCACTGTTAATACGTGTTATTGATTGCAATGATTATTGTACTTGGTTTAATAGTGATTTTAATGATATGATGATGAAATAATCTATGAATGATGATATATTGTTTGTTAGTTATGAATTGTGATGCTTGATAAATTGTGTCACTTATGTATGGTCCTGTCTGTACGCACAGGCCAGGTTCCTATTCTGGATGGCGAGCTAAGTCTGGAAAAGACGACAAAGACCATTGACTCTGCTAGTGCGGTAGGAGGCGCTGCAGCCGCTCCCCACACACACACTACACTCACACCCAACCCGTGTGTGAATGTGAACTGAGACTGTGGACTAAATCTTTCACAAGAACCTGCTTTTATCCTTTGAAATTGGATTACATGAAATGGACTCTTATGGATGAAATGGAACATAATGAACTGTGCACAAATTGTAAATAATGTATATATGACTTCACTGTACAATAACTAAACACAACTGAGCTCAATATATTTGTTGTGTGTGGTTCATTGAGCAGCCCATTTTTCCTCCGAGCTGAACCTAGAGAACCTGATTCTAGCCTGTTGTTGTTATTATTCTTGTCTTTAGTATTCTATTTTCTAGTGTTACTATTAATGTAACATTGTACATGTTACATAAAGTGGCGAGCTAGCCAGGAGGAATTGGGTTGTTTGATGTACATTTACTACTGTGTCATTTGAATTAATTTGTTACAAACATTCAAAATGGACATATTTGTGAAACATGGAATCAAAATCCCTTACGCAGTTGTTGTTGAGGGCATAACAGAAACTGCAGAGGACGAAATTATTAGTTTCTTGGAAAAATATGGTCCCGTTGCGAAAAAGTTAATTGTGTCAGAACCGGAGTCCACATTTAAGGGCGCGCTTGTTGTTGAATTTTCAAGTAGCATTGCTATTGCTAAAGTTGCAACCGTTACTGCCCTACACCTTCGTTACAGCTAAAACTGATGATACTTTTAGCATATGCGAGCTCTCAGCGGTTTATTCTGAGCACTTTGCAAAAATTAAAACTATGTCATATCTGGTTGAGCTGCAAAGTATGGCTAGAGCTACTGGTGTAAACTATACAGATGTTCTTAAACACACAATGTCTCAAATTGGATTATCCATCTCTGAGCTTAACCCAAATGCAGGGGAAGTGGAGGCTGATGACACAGAGCCAGCTGTCCATAACGCTACTCCAAGCACCTCTTCAGCAGCCACTGCTTCAACTGCCACCAGACCACAACCAGAGATCCACCGCACTATTGGACATATTTTTAGTGGTAGGGGAAACCGGAGTACCCGGAGGAAACCTACGCAGACACGGGGAGAACATGCAAACTCCACTCAGAAAGGCCCTGGTCCGACCGGGATTCGAACCCCAGGACCTTTCTTGCTGAGAGGCGAGAGTGCTATCCACTCAGCCACCGTTGCCGCCCACAAGTGTCTTTGTGTGTTATTTGTGTGTATTCTTTGTGTGTGTTATTTGTGTGTGTTCTTTGTGTGTGTCTTTGTGTGTGTGTTTGGATTATTAAAACTTCAAAGCTGAATGTTGTAAAGTTGATGAAGTCCTGTCGTCCTAAAGACATTTCTTTGGAGAGCAGCTGCAGTGACAGACTTATCCACCCTCGCTGTGTGAAGGAGAGGTTTTGCAGGTCCTTCCTCCCTGCTAGCTGTCAGAACTGCTTACAACGAGAACTGCTGAGTCTGTACAATAATAATAATTCTGATCCTTCGTAATCTGTCTTTACCTGCTGAGATTACTACTATTGTTTATTCTGGTTTATTCTCTGCTGCTTCAGTACAATTTACGTTCAGCGTCATTATTGTTTAACTAGAACTCTCTGGAACTGCATGAAAACCTGAACACAGAGAACATCAGCGGTGAGTGACCCAAACATAAACTAAACCTAAATCCATAATTCCATCCTCTGCAAATGTTCCTAAAATGTCCCGAAATTCTACTTCTGGGTTTTTTTGCGATCGCCTTTTCTCGCATTAAAACAGTATTTTTGTCATGAAAACCTGAACAGATACTTCTGAAATCCTCTGTGTGTTAAGAATGTTTATGTATAATGTATTCTCTAAATAACATTTAAATGTGGTTATTGATGGTGTTTGTGTTTAATGAGCGTGGCTAGCTAAGGTGGCTAGCTACAGGGCGGACAGTAGCTCCGTTTGGTAGAGCATGGACCTTTGAGCCAGAGGGTCGTGGGTTTGAGCCAGAGGGTCGTGGGTTCGACTCCCACTGTCTGAGGTCATTGTCGTTTTGAGAGGTCTGTGTTTTAAGAATAATGAGGTTTTGAAATGACGTTCATATCAATGGAGCGTTCTCTCTGCTGCCTGTGAGGAGCGTGTGATAAAAGCTGTAAATACTTCTAAACCAAGTGTTTATTTTATTTTTTTATTTTTTACTAACTATTTTAATTCTATTTTTTTCTATGATCTTAAATAATGATCCTGTTTGCTGTGTGCTTATTTTCTTCTTTCTCTGCTGTAATGTGCAACGATGACTCTGACCTTTCCCGACTGTTGGACCAATAAAGAAATATCTTTTTCCTTACTTAAAAATCTCAACAACTTGGAACTGCCACATGGTTTTTCCTCTCGATGGTTCTCTCATCTATGGTCCTGTCGCCGGCTCCTGAAGGACTTCCTGTTCCGTCCCAGATGCGAGAGAGGAGGAGGTGGTTCAGGTCTGTGTCTGTGAAACACATGGTTTTGTCTGTTTGGGAAAGAGCCGCTGGTATCAACACGGTGATGAGCTGCGAGCTGCTGTGATGTCACATTAAAACGGCGAGCTCCGAGGCAACGGTGAGAAAGTTCTAATTTTTGCAGAAGCAGAATCAGCCCAAATCAGAAACACAATATTAACGGACACATATCAGGAAAATGTGTTTTTTTTTGTCTTTTATTGAACGAGTGAGAGAGGATTGGAACAATAACATTGTTTACACCGGGAATCACAGAACACTCACTTTGAGTGTAGTTTTATTTGTACGCCATTGTTTTCATGAAATTATCTTTTATTAGCAGTTTGTTACCACAGTTACCATGGTTACCACAGTTAGCATAGTTAGCATAGCAACACACTGTTAATGCTTACCAGCAGTCACGCTCTTAGGAATCTTATGCATGAAATTGTACCTAGGAAATCTTGCAAAAAGTAGATATTTCGGACACAGCTGAAACTATTCTCATAAACTCTCATTAACCGCGGTGGGAATCGGACCACGGCGGCTCAGTTTTCTCCTCTCGGTGCAGGACTGTCTGGTCTAACCCTGGTCCCTGGCACAGACCTCACAGCAGTGGGGTCCTCCAGTGACCCAAGTGAATGATGAGAACAGAGTTAGTTTTTGTCACTGTAAGACTCAGCAGGACCAAACCCGGACCAGACCCGGCTGACTCTGACCATGACGGAGCAGGGGCCGGGAGGTGCGGTCCGGAGCTACCGCCCGGGTCACTCTGCATGCACCGCACCAACACTGACGAATGGCCCAGAACAAGTCTGAATGTTTGGGCAAGTGTAAAAGTGTAGGCGGTTATTTCACACTGAAGGAAACTCCCAAACTCTGGTTCCTTTCAGGCCGAGCGACCTCTCCACACGAGGGCCGTCTTTACAGCTCTATTCATGTCCTGCTACCGAGTCATCGCTAGATACTATGTTTATTTAAAAGAATTATACAGTTAGTTTAAACTAGCTTCTTTATTATGCTAAAGCTAGAGATTTTATACTAGCTTCTTTATTATGCTAAAGCTAGAGATTTTATACTAGCTTCTTTATTATGCTAAAGCTAGAGATTTTATACTAGCTTCTTTATTATGCTAAAGCTAGAGATTTTATACTAGCTTCTTTATTATGCTAAAGCAAGAGATGTTATACTAGCTTCTTTATTATGCTAAAGCTACAGATTTTATACTAGCTTCTTTATTATGCCTAAAGCTAGAAATTTTTTTATACTAGCTTCTTTATTATGCTAAAGCTAGAGATTTTATACTAGCTTCATTATTATGCTAAAGCTAGAGATTTTATACTAGCTTCTTTATTATGCTAAAGCTAGAGATTTTATACTAGCTTCTTTATTATGCTAAAGCTAGAGTTTTATACTAGCTTGTTTATTATGCTAAAGCTAGAGATGTTATACTAGCTGTCTTTATTAAGCTAAAGCTAGAGATTTTATACTAGCTTCTTTAATATGCTAAAGCTAGAGATTTTATACTAGCTTCTTTATTATGCTAAAGCTAGTTTTATAGTAGCTTCTTTATTATGCTAAAGCTAGAGATTTTATACTAGCTTCTTTATTATGCTAAAGCTAGAGATTTTATACTAGCTTCTTTATTATGCTAAAGCTAGAGGTTTTATACTAGCTTCTTTATTATTGAGTTTGGAGAGCCGTGTGTATTCTCTGTGAGCATAAAGTCATGAACAAACCATTACACACTGTTTTATTTACGATAGCGAGGGGCCCTAATCGACGGCAAACCGTTGACTCGTTCCCGAGGTCTCCCGAGGGACTGCGTACAAACCTTTCCTACCCACACCGCACATTGATTAATGCACTATTTCTTTTGACTCCGGCTCTTGATAAGCCAACACAAACTGCCTTTCCTCTCCGTCTAAAGCAAACACAGGTAAAGGTGAATTAATGAACGTGCTGTTGCTCCTGAAGGCGCAGGCCAGTGACAGCCTCGGAATCGCACAAGTGCAGCTGGGAAACAGGAACCAACTCCCAGAGCCGTGTTTCTGTGGCGGTGGGCGGGACTGGAGCTGCCCGTGTTCTGCGCACACGTGATGTGTTTGTGCTTATTTAGTTATGGCCACCCAAAGGAGCATCCACACGAGGGGACATGTCTCTGAAAAAAATAAAATAAATATAATGGAACGGCAGGTTTGAGGGAGGGGATGTGATTTAGATTTACATTAAATTGATTTCCCACAGACTGAAAACATTCACATCGAGCTGTTTTGTGTTGCTCTAAAAATAAAACCAATTTTTATGATTGTTTTGTCCCAGAAAACATAATTTTAATAACATGTTACTCATAAAGAAAATTATTATTACTCCTACTACTACTGCTACTACTATACTACTGCTATTACTGCTGCTACTGCTGCTACTGCTACTACTACTACTACTACTGCTTGCTACTGCTACTAACTACTGCTGCTACTGCTACTACTACTGCTATTGCTACTACTGTAAGTAAGTAAGTAATCTTTATTTATATACCGCCTTTTCACTGCACATCGGGAGTCTCAAAGCGGGTTTACAATTGTTATTTTTTGGAGTGGGGTGCCAGTACAGGAGGCACATGCCAGACCTATTGTACATATTTTTAGTGGTAGGGGAAACCGGAGCACCCGAGAGGAAACCTACGCAGACACGGGGAGAACATGCAAACTCCCACTCAGAAAGGCCCTGGTCCAACCGGGATTTGAACCCAGGACCTTCTTGCTGAGAGGCGAGAGTGCTATCCACTCAGCCACACGTGTCGCCCTACTACTGCTGCTACTGCTACTACTGCTACTACTACTACTACTACTACTACTACTACTACTACTACTACTACTACTCTACTACTACTACTACATACTACTACTACTACTACTACTGCTGCTACTACTGCTACTACTACTACTACTACTGCTGCTACTACTGCTACTACTACTACTACTACTACTGCTGCTACTACTGCTGCTACTACTACTACTACTACTAATACTACTACTACTACTGCTACTACTACTGCTGCTACTACTGCTACTGCTACTAGTACTACTACTACTACTACTACTACTTCTGGTTCTGCTACTACTACTACTACTGCTACTACTACTGGTTTGAATCCCTGTCTTTCCGAGTGGAGTTTGCACGTTCTCCCTGTGCCTACCACTAAAAACATGTACAATCGGTAAATCCTCCAGCTCTGGTCCTTACGAAGCCGAGCTTCCTACATCTGGAGATGGGTTCCCTGTTACTATGGCGACCACTGCTCCGGACAGACGCCCGGGGCATCAGGGTCAAATGCAGCGGTTGAATTGCCCTACAGGGGTAAATAAAGTGCATCTTTACCTTTATAGCAGAGGTGTCAGACACATTTTGGTCCGGGGACAATGTTAAAAACATAAGCAGTGGATGGTGAAGGTGCGTGGCTCATTACCTTCAGTCTGCATTACTGAGATCATGATCATTGAAAATCATTATAAGGGCCACACAAACGGTCTTGTGGGCCGGATTTTGCCCACGGGCCTGAGTTTGACAAGTCTGCCTTCCTCATACAAAGCTGTCCCAGAGCTACACATACTATAGTCCATCATAAAATCCTCTCACACATATTTATTTAAAACACATATGTTATAAAGCGGCACACATCAATCAGGACCAACACAATTACAGATGTTTTAATTAATACAGAAGTTAAATATTGAGAGAGGAAGTACAGAGCTCGTTACAATCACTCAGACATGCTTGAAACACGGTGGCAAGAACATGGCAAAGGGCTGTGAAAAAGAGTGTGTTTTTCATAAGTGTCTCTTTGAAATGCCCCAAACTTGTTTCGTGCTAAGTGCAAAGATCCGTCTCCCACAGAAATGCCCTTTTCACATTTCTCTGTTTGATTTGAGACTCGCCGGAGGAAGATGGCGCCCGCTAACTCCTTATTTGTCTCCGCAGTCTGTGTTGTTTGGGAGAAATGCTAAGACCTTTTCTGAGGCTGTTAGCATTTTGAAGAAACTGCCGATTATGCAATGTGTTGATGCTGCAGGCTCCGGGGGCTCCGCAGCCGCTGCCAACGCGCTCCTCACCGGGCGCTATTGGCTGCTTCCACGGCCACGACACGCCGCTCCTCTGCACACGAGCAGCTAATAGCTCCATTCGGCGTCAGATTAGCGGCTGCTGCAGAGTGGAACAAAGAGGCCAGAGAGAAACTCAGGAGTGGGAGACTTCAGCCGCAAATGGGTTCTGCAGTTTGAGATTTCCAGGATCAGAGCAGTCATTGGTTCATATGAGAGAGGGCTGTTAACGAAGACATTTACCATCATTTTAAATACCGTCCATACAAGAACACACTTCTATTTTCAGTCTTTCATGCATCAACATCTGAGACAATAACAAACTCTATGTTTAATCATGAAGTGTTTTTATATGATGTGTTTTCGTGTTAGCCTGAGGTCAGTGAGTTTAGAGAAAAACAATGGTCGGCCTTCAATTCTCCCTTATCTCACCGGACAGGAGAGGACGCCAGACCAGACCGGACCCAGACCCAGACTCTCCGGTCTCACCATAGATGGAGCAAAAATGACGTCTTTGGCAGCTCTTTCTCTTCTTCTACACATTTTGATAAACTGTTTTGATCGACATAGTCCGTCTGAGTCAGGGACAGAGAGAGGACTTCACAGAGAACCTGGGAGTCAGTTTTCAGGCCTGTAGGACCAGCTTTTGGCTCAGCTCATAGGGTTAGTCAGGGAAACAGGAATCAAATATTATTTATTTGAGCTCTTAGTCTTAATTTTGGTCATTTTCTGAATCACGTCCACAAAAATAATAATAATGCTTTGGTTTTATACAGCGCTTATTTGGACTCTCACATCATAATTCTTTCTCTCCAAACACGGTGGTGATAAACTACTGTAGCCACAGCTGCCCTGGGGCACACTGACAGAAGCCCCTCCCACCACCAACCATTCACACAAACACCAGACTCATTCGAATGTGGGGGAAGTGTCTTGCCTAAGGACACAACCACAGTTTGGCACTTTACAGCCGCCCCACTGTGGCACCTGCTGTTCAGAGGTCTCCCATCCCAGCACTAACCAGGCCCTGCCTTTTTAATGTCATGTTTGAGAATGTTTCAGTAGAAAAGTGAGCAGCCTGCCGTACCCCTCGGCCACCACCAGAGGGAGCTGTGAGAATGACCGGCTGCAAACACAGACATGTGATTGTAAATTGTGTGAGAAATTTTCTAAATTAAATTATTGGCAATAATCAGATTTTAAAATGCAGAAAGAAGTGTGACGTGTGTGAGATGTGTTTATCTTTGAGGATCTGACTTTTATACATTTATACATAGATAAAATAACATTCAAAAAATGTATTATATAATTTAATATAATCAACATAAAACGAAAGATTAAAGACGACACTTTTCACTTTATCATTTTAATCCCACATTTTTGCAAACAAATACATTTGCTAACTAACAGGTGGAGACCAGGCAGAGACCAAGTGGAGACTAAGTTGAGACCAGGTAGAGACCAGGTGGAGACTAAGTTGAGACCAGGTAGAGACCAGGCAGAGACCAAGTGGAGACTAAGTTGAGACCAGGTAGAGACCAGGCAGAGACCAAGTGGAGACTAAGTTGAGACCAGGTAGAGACCAGGTGGAGACTAAGTGGGGACCAGTTGAAGACGAGGTAGAGACCAGAGAGACCAGGTAGAGACCAGGTGGAGACTAAGTGGGGACCAGATGAAGATGAGGTAGAGACCAGAGAGACCAAGTGGAGACCAGGCGGAGACTAAGTTGAGACCAGATAGATACCAGGCAGAGACCAAGTGAAGACCAGGTGGGACCAGGTGCCTCTATGGCCTGCTGTGATGTCATCCTCTCTCGGGGCCTCCCTCAGTCTTTGTGACAGTGGGACCAGATGGACACGGATCTGAGATCTGTAAATATCCGTGACCATCTGCGTCTGTGGCACCAGCAGACTCTGCATCAAACTTTATCGGGGCTGGTAAAAAGTAGAGTTGTGATGTCGCAAAACACATGGCCGACCTTTGAAATGAAGCGGCCTCTGAAAATATTATCTCTTATTACCATAAACCTGCATTATTGATGGTATGTATGAGCAACCATGAAGCTCATTTTAGGATGATTCAGACAAGAAAACAATTCACAGATTTTATTCTAAATATTCTCATAGATTTTTTAGTTTGAAGATATAAATCATTGGCCATCATCGGTCTCTCTCTGGTCTCTCTCAGGTCTCCCTCTGGTCTCCCTCTGGTCTCTCTCTGGTCTCTCTTTGGTCTCTCTCTGGTCTCCCTCTGGTCTCTCTCTGGTCTCTCTCTGGTCTCTCTCAGGTCTCTCTCTGGTCTCTCTCTGGTCTCTCTCAGGTCTCTCTCTGGTCTCTCTCTGGTCTCTCTCTCTGGTCTCTCTCAGGTCTCCCTCTGGTCTCCCTCTGGTCTCTCTCTGGTCTTTCTCTGGTCTCTCTCTCTGGTCTTTCTCTGGTCTCTCTCTCTGGTCTCTCCCTGGTGTCTCTCTGGTCTCTCTCTGGTCTCTCTCTCTGGTCTCTCTCTGGTCTCTCCCTGGTCTCTCTCTGGTCTCTCTCTGGTCTCTCTCTGGTCTCTCTCTGGTCTCTCTCTGGTCTCTCTCTGGTCTCTCTCTGGTCTCTCTGGTCTCTCTCTGGTCTCTCTCTGGTCTCTCTCTGGTCTCTCTGGTCTCTCTCTGGTCTCTCTCTGGTCTCTCTCTGGTCTCTCTCTCTGGTCTCTCTCTGGTCTCTCTCTGGTCTCTCTCTGGTCTCTCTGGTGTCTCTCTGGTCTCTCTCTGGTCTCTCTCTGGTCTCTCTCTGGTCTCTCTCTGGTGTCTCTCTGGTGTCTCTCTGGTGTCTCTCTGGTCTCTCTCTGGTGTCTCTCTGGTCTCTCTCTGGTGTCTCTCTGGTGTCTCTCTGGTCTCTCTCTGGTCTCTCTCTGGTCTCTCTCTGGTCTCTCTCTGGTGTCTCTCTGGTCTCTCTCTGGTGTCTCTCTGGTATCTCTCAGCAGTAGAGGTTGTGGTAGATTCTCTGTGTCTCATTAGTAACAGAAATAGACAGTGACTTAGTGTCTGTGTGTTATTGAGTATCACACACAGCAGCTTTGGTCTCTCCGTGCAGGGGGTGAGGCGCGGGGGGAGGAGGTTGAGGGAGGGGGAGACGACCCCCCCCCCCCCCCCCCCCCGGGTCTCACTATCTGGCAACCGCAGACACCAACAGATCCGTGCAGGCCTCAGGTAATGAGCCCTGATCGTTTAAGCAGAGAATTAAACTGTCTCTGCGTCTCTGAGGTTTGGAGCATGTCACACCAGAGCGAGGAGAGACCATGTGGACTTCCTGTTTCTGGTTTGGAGCATGTCACAGCAGAGCGAGGAGAGACCATGTGGACTTCCTGTTTCTTCTTCCTGGTGGACCAAGACTATTGGCCCATGGCCCATATAGTACATACTGTATATGATACGTGCTCCTTCCAATAAGACCAGAGAGTTTGGTTCAAAAAGTGGAGATGTTTTCTTCAATACTTTGAGTTGCCTTTTTTATGAACTGTGCTATGTAAATAAACTTGCTTCGACTTGACCACTACTGCTACTACAACACAATACAATACAATGCAACGCAACGCAACACAATACAATGCAATACAATGTATTGTTGTATAGCCCTAGGTCACAAGAGAAGTCATCTCAGAGACTTAACAAAACCATTGAAATCACCAACACAGGTCAGAGAATCAACAGTTAAAACACATGAAGAATATAAAGCACACACAGAAGAAAATGTCCATACATGTTGTAGAATGCTAAAGTGTCCTGATCATCACAGTCCTTCTAGTCATACTAACTGTCCAACAGACTCCTGCATCAGTGGAAAGACTCATGAGAAAACCCAGTGGGAAAAAGTGAGAAACCTCGGGAGACCCATGGTTTGAGAAAGGGATCCGCTCCCACGGACGGACTATAGATCCAGGTGTAACATGTACAATGTTACATTAATAGTAACACTAGAAAATAGAATACTAAAGACAAGAATAATAACAACAACAGGCTAGAATCAGGTTCTCTAGGTTCAGCTCGGAGGAAAAATGGGCTGCTCAATGAACCACACACACACTACACTCACACCCAACCCGTGTGTGAATGTGAACTGAGACTGTGGACTAAATCTTTCACAAGAACCTGCTTTTATCCTTGGAAATTGGATTACATGAAATGGACTCTTATGGATGAAATGGAACATAATGAACTGTGCACAAATTGTAAATAATGTATATATGACTTCACTGTACAATAACTAAACACAACTGAGCTCAATATATTTGTTGTGTGTGGTTCATTGAGCAGCCCATTTTTCCTCCGAGCTGAACCTAGAGAACCTGATTCTAGCCTGTTGTTGTTATTATTCTTGTCTTTAGTATTCTATTTTCTAGTGTTACTATTAATGTAACATTGTACATGTTACATAAAGTGGCCAGCTAGCCAGGAGGAATTGGGTTGTTTGATGTACATTTACTACTGTGTCATTTGAATTAATTTGTTACAAACATTCAAAATGGACATATTTGTGAAACATGGAATCAAAATCCCTTACGCAGTTGTTGTTGAGGGCATAACAGAAACTGCAGAGGACGAAATTATTAGTTTCTTGGAGAAATATGGTCCCGTTGCGAAAAAGTTAATTGTGTCAGAACCGGAGTCCACATTTAAGGGCGCGCTTGTTGTTGAATTTTCAAGTAGCATTGCTATGCTAAAGTTGCACAACCGTTACTGCCCTACACCTTCGTTACAGCTAAAACTGATGATACTTTTAGCATATGCGAGCTCTCAGCGGTTTATTCTGAGCACTTTGAAAAAATTAAAACTATGTCATATCTGGTTGAGCTGCAAAGTATGGCTAGAGCTACTGGTGTAAACTATACAGATGTTCTTAAACACACAATGTCTCAAATTGGATTATCCATCTCTGAGCTTAACCCAAATGCAGGGGAAGTGGAGGCTGATGACACAGAGCCAGCTGTCCATAACGCTACTCCAAGCACCTCTTCAGCAGCCACTGCTTCAACTGCCACCAGACCACAACCAGAGATCCACCGCACAATGGGCCTCATTCACGAATAACTTCGTAAGAAACTACTCAACTTTCTTCTCAAGTTGTCCTTAAGTAGATTTCTAAGAAGTCCCCACGTGGGATTCATCAACGCACTCGTAAGCCGCTGAATTGTTCGCAGCTGTTCTCTCAGATTGATGAATCCCATTTCCTCGTAAGTACAGCGCGCGTGCCCGGTGCTTCATTACCATAGGTACTTAGCATAGGTAACCGCCCACTAATGCCCATATAAGGGACTGCAGGGCCGTGTGCAGACGCCAGAGGAAACAGCAACAGGCCTAAAGCAGGCTTTTGCCAGACTGAGAATAAAGTTATAAAATGTTGACTTAAAAGTCGAAATATTATGATTATAAAGTCGAACTAGCAAAATTATGAGATTAATCTAAGAATATGATGAGATTAATCTAAGAATATGATGAGATTAATCTCAAAATGTTATGAGCTTAATTTAAAAATATATTATGTATTATTTTAAAGATGAATCTCAAAATGTTTTGAGATTAATCTCAAAATATTTTGGACCCTGGGAGGAGATCCAGCGCGGACCAGCGCTGAGACCAATGCAGACCCGAGGAGAGACTGGAGTGACCAGCACACAGAAACCAGCGCGGACAGGAGAGACCGCATAGACACTGGAGACACCTGACTGGAGAGACCGGTGCGCAGAGACCAGCGCGGACCGAAGAGAGACCGCATAGACCAGACTTGAGAGACCAGCGCGGACCCGTATGGATCCATGGGAGAGACCAGCGCAGACCCGTATAGATCCATGGGAGACACCAGCGCAGACCCGTATAGATCCATGGGAGAGACCAGTGCAGACCCGTATAGATCCATGGGAGAGACCAGTGCAGACCCGTATAGATCCATAGGAGAGACCAGCGCAGAGACTCAGCGCGGACCCAGTAACCTCCTGCAGCAGCAGTATATATGCCGTTGTTCTGTGGCCCGTGGATAAAGAAATGCCCCCTATAAATAGGAAGGGGTCACTAATACACGGCAAGATTTCCAATGTATTTGATAAAGCGTTGGCACATTTCATTTCAAAATGAATTAAAAAGTAGGCCAGATCTGCAGTGAAAAAGGCGGTATATAAATAAAGATTACTAATAAAGATTACTACAAATAAATAAATACATACATCGATATGACGGACATATCACTGGAATGTTGTATTTTTATTCAACTTCACCAAAGAGGACAACCCCGGCGTGTGAACATGTCGGCACTGAATGCGTACGAGTGCTCCTGAGGACTCGTAGGATTTGTACTTGCCCAAGTGAAATTCTGGTTACGAGAAATATTCGTGAATGCCACTTTCTTCGTAAAAACCGCGTAAGTAGGATTTACGTACAAATCTGTTCCTAAGAACCGTTCGTGAATGAGGCCCAATGTCCAGCATCGATGTTCATCCACCGGAGGTCCAGAGATATGTGGTTGAACATATTGTGAAAAATGAAGAAGGCGCAGTGCACCATCAGCGGCTCAGAGCATTCTCGGGACGTATTCCCAGACCGGCTCACGAGACGGACTACGAGACCTGGAGATCCGGAGTGGAACTGATGTTAAGGGATCCATCTGTGTCTGATCTCCAGCGCTCCCGGAGGATAGTGGAGAGTCTCCTTCCTCCCGCCGCAGACGTTGTGAAGCATTTGAACCCTGAAGCCATGCCCACTGCTTATTTGGATACGCTTGACTCTGCATTCGGAACTGTTCAGGATGGAGATTAACTTTTTGCCAAATTTATGGACACGTTCCAGGACAGTGGTGAGAAGGCATCTGCTTACCTTCAACGTCTCCAAGTGGCCCTAAACTCTGCTCTGAAGAGGGGAGGCGTTATAGACTCTGAGATCAATCGCCATCTGTTAAACCAGTTTTGTCGTGGATGCTGGGATAACAATTTGATAGCTGAGCTCCAGCTTAAACAGAGGAAATCCCAACCACCCACTTTTGCGGAGCTGCTACTTCTTTTGCGGACTGAAGAGGACAGAGAAGCTGCTAAATCGGTGCGAATGAAGCAGCATCTTGGGTCCACCCGTCCAAAAGTCACTGCTCATGCTCAAGTTGCTCGTTCTGACCCGGGTGATGGAGGGGCCGTTGCTGCTTTAACTAGCATCACACAGAAATTAGCGCAACAAATGGCTGACATTCAACGCCAGTTAAACATGCTAACTGCTAGCCATTTGAACTCTCCCTCTAGGCCGCAAGTCAAGGACAGAGCTACAGCACAGCAGCCCCGCAGATCTACAGTCTCTCAGCCAAAACCTGGTTTTTGTTTTCGATGCGGCGAAGATGGCCATATCCGTCCACAATGTGAAAATGAGCCTAATTCAACGCTGGTTGCACAGAAGAAGAAACAGTTTTCCAGAAGGCAATCAACCAACACTTATTCCAGCACTTTAAACTAAGTCCGGCTTCTGTTGTGGGACAGATGGAAGCCACGCGGGACCAAAGCTGTCCCAATAAAGGAAAAAAGACTGTTAAGTGTGCTGAATTGTCAACGTCTCAAAGCTTACCCCATAAGCTTCCAAAGGGGTTGATTGGTTCAAAATGTTCTGCCATTGTTACCATTTCTGGACGAGACCAGCATTGTCTCTTGGATACTGGGTCACAGGTGACCACTGTCCCAGTGTCGTTTTACAACCAGACCCTTAGTGACCAACCGGTGAAACCCCTTGACAATTTACTCCAGGTGGAGGGAGCCGCAGGCCAGTCTGTGCCTTACCTGGGCTATGTGGAGTTGACGATCACTTTCCCAAGAGACTTTTTGGGGGAAGAAATAGATGTCCCAACGCTCGCCCGGGTTGTGCCGGACATTCACCCTGACGGTCTTTCATCGGTTTTGATCGGCATGAATACTCTGGAACCCTTATATGAGCAGTACCTCTCCGGTGACTCTTCGAACTTCCAGCCAGCTGCTCAAGGCTACTGCGCAGTCCTGAAGCTCCTACAACTCAACCACCAACAGACACAAGAAGGTGCCGTTGGGACTGTGAGGTTGCTGAGTCAGGCACCGGTTTTAGTCCCAGCTGGTCAGACAATTGTCCTGGAGGGCGTTGCCAGAGGAGAACATCCTTGTGCCGTCCATTGGGCTGTAGTGGAACACCCTACATCACCACTTCCGGGCGGCTTGTGCATTCTGAGTTGCCTAGTCACGGTTCCAATCCATGCACCATACAAGGTACCTGTTGTTGTCCAAAATGAGTCAGAACAAGATACTCTCATCCCTCCAATGACAGTCTTCGCAGATATTGCCGCTTCTCCAACCATTTTGTATCAACAAACCGTTGCCGCACCAACTGTAAACCCACCAAACATTCCAGCTACATGTCAGAGGGGAACTTTGAAGTTCAATTTTGATGATTCTCCAATCCCAGCAGACTGGAAGGAGCGAGTAACAGCCAAGTTAAATGAAATGCCTGAAGTCTTTTCTCATGACGACCTGGATTTCGGCTGCACGGACAGAGTAAAACATACTATCAGCTTCATGATGAGACGCCTATCAAACAACGGGCCAGGCCAATACATCCTCGAGACATCGAAGCTGTCCGTAGACATTTGCGAGACCTCCTCAACGCTGGTGTTATTCGAGAGTCAGAGTCTCCTTTCGCGTCTCCGATTGTGGTGGTCCGGAAGAAGAATGGCGATGTACGACTCTGCATTGATTATCGGAAGCTAAATCTTGCAACCGTGAAAGATTCCTATGCTTTACCAAACCCCGAAGAGTCGTTCTCGGCTCTAAGTGGTTCCAAATGGTTTACCGTCTTGGACCTGAAATCTGGGTATTACCAGATCCAGATGGATGAAGCAGACAAGGCCAAAACCGCTTTCGTTACACCGCTGGGGTTCTGGGAATGGAATCGGATGCCCCAAGGGGTAACCAACGCTCCCAGTACGTTCCAGAGACTCATGGAGAAGTGTATGGGAGATTTAAATCTGAAAGAGGTACTGGTGTTTCTCGATGACATAATCGTCTTCTCGGGCACTTTGGAAGAGCACGAGAAGCGGCTGGTGCAAGTCCTCGAGCGTCTCAAGAAGTTTGGACTAAAACTGTCCCCTGAAAAATGCAAATTTTTCCAGTCCAGTGTGCGTTACCTCGGGCATGTGGTGTCCGAGAATGGTGTTGAGACCGACCGAGAAGTTATCCTCGCTCAAATCCTGGCCGGTTCCCCGAAACTTGAAGGAGCTGAGATCCTTCCTCGGGTTTGCAGGATACTATCGGAGGTTCATCAGAAACTACGCCACCCTAGTCAAATCACTTAATGCTCTCACTCGTGGCTATGCACCAGTACATAAGTCCACTAAAGATAAGAGTACACTTGTGAAGTATCTTGATCCAAAGCAGTCATTTGGAGACAGATGGACTGAAGAATGTTTAACTTCTTTCTATGTTGTTATTGAGAAGCTAACATCTGCACCAGTTCTTGGTTTTGCAAATTCAGACCGAATGTGAACTGAGACTGTGGACTAAATCTTTCACAAGAACCTGCTTTTATCCTTGGAAATTGGATTACATGAAATGGACTCTTATGGATGAAATGGAACATAATGAACTGTGCACAAATTGTAAATAATGTATATATGACTTCACTGTACAATAACTAAACACAACTGAGCTCAATATATTTGTTGTGTGTGGTTCATTGAGCAGCCCATTTTTCCTCCGAGCTGAACCTAGAGAACCTGATTCTAGCCTGTTGTTATTATTCTTGTCTTTAGTATTCTATTTTCTAGTGTTACTATTAATGTAACATTGTACATGTTACATGTTGGTTTGAGGATGTTGTCAATAAGTTTGAAATAAACATAAAACATGTTCAAGTCATCGTGCATGACAATGCTGCAAATGTTGTTGCAGCTTTAAGACTTCTTGAGGAAAGACATGGCGTTTCATCCCTCAGATGTGCTGGCCATACTCTACAGTATGGCCAGTGTAGTTAACCATGCTCTAAAGGACAACCACATCAGCAGAGCTTTAGGAGCAGCAAGAAGTTTGGTGGAGCACTTTAAAAAAAGTGAGCTGGCCAGTACCAAACTTAAGGTTAAGCAAAAACAAATGGATTCTCCTGACCACAGCCTCATACAAGATGTGTCTGTGAGATGGAACAGTTCCTTTTACATGATTAGTCGCCTGCTTGAGCAGAGGTGGCCAATAACAGCAACTCTGTCAGATCCAGAGGTCACTCAAAGAGGGAAGCGTTTTCTGGATCTTAAGGCTGATCAGTGGAGTTTGCTCGAAGAACTTGAACAAGCTCTTAAACCCTTTGAATGAGACTGTGGACCTGAGTGGAGAATCTTATGTAACAGTTTCCGCTGTACCTCTGCTGGTGAAAGGGCTTTGGAAGGCTACACAAACTGCTTTTGAAAATGCTTCAGTCAAGTGTTTTCAGGTCACTGCTGCACATGCGATAACATCCAGGTGGGAAGCTGAGACCACATTCAAGGATGATGGACCAAATGTGTGCATATTAGCAGCTGCACTTGACCCACGATTCAGGAAGCTGAAATTCCTCACTGCAGATGAATGTTTAAATGTTCAACAAAAACTGAAAGCAATAATTCTGGAGGAGAAAAGAAAGGCAAATGAGACAAACGCTCAACAACAGGACACAGCAATGCAAGAGGAAAGACCAGTTGCTGACAGGCGGCCTGTATCTTTACTAGACACACTACTTGGCTCAGATTCAGATGAACTCAGCAACAATGAGGAAGACAACAATGACAATAATGATGCTGAAGTGGTCAGAAATTAGTTACGGTCTTATTTCGGAGAATCCCCCATTTCCAAGGATGAAAACCCATTAAAATGGTGGAAAGAAAATGAGGCAAGGTTTCCAAATCTAGCAATGTTGGCTCGGTCTTACCTCTCTGTTCCAGCCACATCGACCCCTTCTGAGCGACTATTTTCAGCTGCTGGGAATATTGTAAACAAGAAAAGAACCAGCCTCACCCCAGAGCATGTAGACATGCTAACCTTTCTTCATTACAACTGTTAGGCTGGAATGAGTGGAATTAGTTATTGTGTGTTGGACTGGATGTTTATTTTAAAAGCAATACTTTTATTCAAATGTTTACAGTGAGTGTTCCAGAATATTTTGATTTGCACATTTTATAGGCTACTGAGTTGCCCATTGAGCCATAATTTTATTTGGTTAAATAAAAGCCATGCCATTTGAAAATACTGGCCTACGTCAACTTTTTCCCCTTCATTTTAAATGTAAAAATAACCGGTAAAAGGAAAAATAATCTATAGATGCAGCCTTAGTCAGCACCATTGACTTCAGTGTCCGAGTCATTCTTAAGACAAGCATTTTCAACAACCACTCGTACTGTGCTGAATTTTCTATTAAACACTTGCTGTTCGTCTGATATAATAAATCCATGCACTGCACTAGGGGTGTGATCAATTTTTCGCTATACTTTCTCCCGCGATTCGATTATCGATATGCAGGTATCGATATCGAATAAAAAAAAAGTTTTTTAATTGGTATCAATACTTAATATATGGCTACATTACGCATCTCCATTCCATTTATCATGAAATAAGAGTATTTTTACTTTTATTTATGCCAGAAATTGGCATATTGTATATTTCTGACCAATATATCAATAATCGTCATATCGTGATAAAATCGTTATAGTTTATCGGTTATTATCGTGATATCGTTATAGTGAGCTTTCTATTGTGTATCGTACCCTTAGGTTCCCACCCCTACACTGCACCAATACTAGTTACGCGTCATGCGTAAATGACGTGGTCTGACAACGCTGAGGACGTACTAGGGGGTACTATTTTTGATAGAAAAGCACGCAAACTGGGCCGTGCCACGCCGTGTAGAGTCGTCACAAAGCGTACCGTTACTGTGGAAAAGCGGCAAAGACACACACAGAGCAGAGGGGGAAGTGGACAGCGCTAAATGGGAAGTGGGCGGGGCTAGGGGAAACACCTTCACCTGTGCGGAGGAGGAAGTCCAGGCTCACACACACTGCAGACAAACGACAGAAATAATGGAAACAGTGGAGACAGAAAATACAGCTTCAGGTCAAGTCCTAAAGTCAGAAGAGACCAGAGCCTCTCCAGAACAAGTCCCTCCCTTCATCAGAGCCAAAAAATCCTGGTGCAGACATCTTTGAGAGACTGGGGGCTTTGTTTTTATTGTTAAGCTGCTTAGTGTTTGTTGCTAGAAAAGCAGTTTCTCGTTTTATCTCTTAGCTGTTACAGAAATGAGTTAACAAAAACAAATGCAACGTTTTAGTAATTTCCAACTCTAATCTCTCTCAGCCCTAAAACTATTTGAAATCACACACGTGGCTTTGTATGCACGGCCCTGCATGCTCCGCTGAGACTACACATGAAGTTAGTGATCAGCAAATGTTTTCCCCTTCAACTATGAGTGAATAAATGACATGGGAAAACTACTAGAACATGCAGAGGCTAATGAGAGGACGTTTTGGCTCTGATGAACACTAACGTTGGTCTTAAATCCTGGAGAAGTTCTGAATTCTGGAGTAATGAAAAGTAAAAACTCACCCAAAGATGTTGGAGATTGAGTCGAGCAGTCCACCAGGGGGCGCCGGTCCCTGCTTCTTACCACTGAGGAAGGAAGACAACAGACATGAGGACAAGAGACCAGGGAGGAAGACCAGAGAGAGAGCAGCGAGAGAGACCAGAGAGCGAGACTAGAGAGACCAGAGGAGCACACTTGTGTAAGTACGCTGTGTTTGAATTTTCTTCAACAGAGAACATTTCTTCAAAAACAGAAAACCATCTGACCATCACTGGTCCAGGTAAAGGTCCAGTGTTTCCCATCAAAGGAATTAGCAGGGTGTGGCGCCCCACCCCTTTATCACCCGTGGCTCTCGTTACCTTTTAAAACAAAACAATAGCTCCCGCTGGCCGCAGTTATGTGTCGGTTTGTTAGACGCATGTTCATTGTCTACAACATTAGCATTGAACCAGGCCCCATAAACAAACACGATGGTCCACTCCAATCCAATACACTGCATCACAAGGGTCAAAATGAAAAGTGGTGGCAGACAATCCCCGGCTCTCAACCCTTGGTGCAGGTACAGTGTGGCTCTTATGAGATCTTGGCCCTTGTTTCAGAGTTTTCCACCCCCTTCCTCAGATCTGTAGCCTGCTCTTTCTGCCCGATATGGGGAACACTGACATGTGATTCTCATGAGTTTGTGGGCGACTCAAATGTGACTCTGGTTTTATTACTTGAGATTTAAAAACAGGAAGCAGAGATTTCATAATCTCTTCAGAATATCAGAGCGTCTGTACATGTTGTTAGTGGTAAAGGAAACCGGAGCACCAGGAGGAAACCTACACAGACACGGGGAGAACATGCAAAGGTCTGTGATGGTGCTCTTGCACTGGTGAGAAACAGTGAGAAATAACACTGACTAAATTCTCATACCATGTTGTATTTATTTAACAAAATAAAACACTTGTGCGCTACTCATTCCTGCTGTAACCTGCAACACTTTCAAACCAACGCAGACAAGGGGAGAACATGCAAACATAAAAACCTGACTATAGCCATCACATAATCCTGCTTCAGGTTAGCTTATTTCAAAGAAGAAAATGCTATTTAATGAAAAACATGATTAAAGGTCCTATATCACGCTTTTCTTCATGTTTCACACTCAATCCTATGCACATGTGTGATATTAATGTGTATGATACACCACAATCAAAGCTTGTGAGATTAGAGCCATCTCTTGTATAGAGGTGACGTCACCTCGACTCAAACGAGCTGATCCAGAGAAGAGTCTGCTCCTCTGCCTGTGAGCCCGCCTCCCCCCGCCCGCACGGTGACGTAGCATCACGCTTTTGTCGTTTATCACCTGTACTTAGTAATTTCATACATAAGAATAAACTTTTTCCAACAATGACAATCCGTCACATCGAGCCCTATGTCCTCGATGCACAATCAGACCCTAGTTATTTAGTTTACAGAAGTATACAGCGAGTTAGCGTCACTACTTACAGATTGAGGGGGTCCGAGTTACGTTATTCCCACGGTAAAAGACGTGTTTCCAGATCAGCTTTTGAGTAAGTCCAGTTCCATTGTCCCTGTAGTTCTGGAACATCCGTCCATCCATTTTCTACCCTTTAATCCATTTCTGGGTCAGGGGGGTGGCAATCAGAGATGCCACCCAAGTCTCATAGCACCAGCCCCTCACTGACCCTCTGCAGGTGGTGAGTCCACAGGAGGACGGCTGCTCTCTGAGTGTGAGCATAGCCTTGATCTTTCGCACAGTTCTGGAAAAGTCTCAGTGAAGTGTCGCAGATGAACCGGTTTATAATAGATCCATGAGATGAACAGATGAAAAAAGTCGAGCTGCTTTCTTCCTCTTAGGGCCAAATAGTGTGTCACATATTTACACCCATAACACACTTCATTCAAGTTGACGTGATCCTAACACTTTTAGTTGCTGATAAAAGCATAAAAACAGCAGCTCTATGTGGTGTCCGCGAGACCAGACCACAGACGCTGGACTCGGGAGCCGGAGCCTGTGCGCTCTGATTCGCTGTTTTGATCCGTCAATCACCTCCCGCCGGCTTTTAATTTATTTTTATTTGTATTATTTTTGACAAAAACAGCATACTAATTGTGTATCGTTTACCCCGTTTTGACAAAAGTATTTAACAACTATTTTAAATACAAAGCAAACGGGGTCATGCGCGTCATCAGTGTGGTTTTCGTCACTGAAGTGGACCCGAGCGTTTCTGTGCCTCACGCTGGGGAAGGAGACAGATTGCTCTCTTACAAAAGATTGACAGAATCAATGAATAAACTACTGTGGGCTTGTGTATGAAGGCCAAATAGCATTGTAATCATGTTTAAAGCAGAGAAAAGTCAAAACCCGTGATATGGGCCCTTTAAACGTGACTAAAAAAAAGCCAGAATTAGTCATGGAGGCTATTTTTTTATCTGTAGTCCCTGTGATGTTTAAAAGCCATTAAAATACATTCACATGACAAAAGACCAACATAAATCAAGAAAAACATAGTGCATTAATTCAAGAATACACTATTCACAAGACTTGAGCTGCATATAGCTAAACAATAACTGACTTTCTGCGCCAATCTAAAGTATTCAAATCAATCTCACAGAGAGGAGAGGCGTCTGAGCATGCCTGACTTCACCAGCAACACTGAAACTTGGTGCCCCCTCAGCTGCCACAAACTCCAATCCAACCAGAAAGACCAGATAGATACCAAAGAAGGCATAGACCAGAGCGCAAAGAGGGCAGAGAACAGAGACCTCAGCGACTGGGAAACTCCTGCTGCTCAATCCAACCAGAGAGACAAGTTTGTAAAATAGTTTCACTTTGAACACATAACTTTATTTGCAGACTCCAGGTCCAGATCAACAGACACAGACAAGAAAAAATAAAATAAACAACACAATAAAAACCTCTAAACTTTCAAGAGGCAGTCATACCTCCAATCATGTTTCCAGCGACGTGTAACGTGCCGCGCTGCACACAACACTGGACAATATAATAATCACAGCATTTTTTGAATTGTTGAGGCTGTAGTGATTTCATAATACTTTGAAGCAACTGTGGTTAAAGTTCTAACTCATCATTCTAACATTTGAACGAGCCAGTACTCTTCCATTGTTTTGGTTAACTCAAGGTTGAAGCTGCTGGCACCGTGGCAGCTGCTGATTGGAGGTCTCAGTTTCTCCTGCTGTATATTACCACTTGCATTTTGTTCGTGCTCGTGCGTCTACCATCAACAATAAAACATGTCTTCTGTCTGAATTAAAGACACAATCCCAGTCTTTTTCATCTTCAATTTCTCAAAGACAGCTTGCAAAGTGTTTACTCGATTTGACACAAAAGAGTTCACTGGCTCTTGACAATTGGGGCAACGCATCATTGTAAGCAACTGTACCAGGGAATTTCCACAGTAGGCATTAACAGCACGCATATGTGCGTAACATTATTTGGCTGTATGTACACTGGCTGTGCGCGCAGGTCCGCGGCTTCAGATGCTCTCCCTGTGTAGTCTATGGAGCAGTGTAGAGGACAGTACGGGCCAGAGGACTGATGTAGAGCAACACAAATCTGATGCATGTGTTTGTCTTCATGGTCTCTGTGCGCTGGTTTGGCCAGACGCCAGACTTTATGAACCAAAAAAAAAAAAAACAATGTCCAGAATCATTGTAAAACCTGCCAATCCTCCTGCTAATGTTTAGATACCAGCGCTGTGAATGTGATCTAGAGCCAAGGGCCGCTAGAAAAATCATGTTTTCCATGTGTTTTGACTGGGAGACGCGTTGATGCACGCACAAAATTAGAAATCCATCCTAAATTAGGTGCAGCCTCGCGCCATACGTTCGTCATACGCGCAAAAAACACCAGTGTAAATTAGGGGTGGGAACCTAAGTACCTCACAATACAAAGCTCACAATAACGATTTTATCACGATATGACGATTATAGATATATTGGTCAGAAATATACAATATGCCAATTTATGGCATAAATAAAAGAAAAAAATACACTTTATTTCATGATAAATGGAGATGCATAATGTAGCCATATATTAAGCATTGAAACCAATTCTAAAAAATAAAATAAAAATATATCCTTTTTTTTTTTTTATGGCTACAGCCATAAATAGCCTCAGTGTCATTAGTCTGGGTCTGACCTGGGCGTGCGGCTCGCTGCTCTGTGAGGAGACGTCTCTCCTCCTCCTTTACTCGAGTCTTCTGCCAACACTTCGATGTCGTCATCTCTGCAACATCAAAATATCTGTTCAAAACTAAAACCTGAACTGCAGGAATTCCAGAAGTTTGACAAAAGAAAAAATAGATATTATTCTGAGCACAGTCCCCGAGTTAGGTGCTGAGGCAGCATTGGAAGTAGTTGTATCATTAGCAGCAGTGGCATGAGGATTAGCAGCAGTAGTAACAAAAGCATTAGGTTGAATAACGCATAATGCCAAATAAATAATGAGACACTTTTGGGCGACAGTGGCTCAGTTGTTAGAGTATTGGTCTTTGGGTCTGAAGCCCACCACGAGACCTACTTCTGGACTCCAACTTATGTCTGCTGTCGTTGTGACCTTGGGCAAGACACTTATTAACCCTGCTGAAATATCAAGGCTATGCTCTCACTGACGAAGCAGCCGCCATCCTCCTGTATACTCAGCACCTGTAGGAGGGGCCGGTGCTCTGTGTACAGCTCTGACTGCCACCCCCAACCCAGAAATGGACAAAGGGGAAGAAAACGGATGGATGGACTTTTGTCCGAGCACAAACACATTTATTTACACGTACAGTTAGAACCAGGGCTTTGATGACACACTGTAGCTGTCACACTGTGTCATAAACATAAACGCGTTTCTTTGGACTAAAAACTTGTTTTAAGTCCAAAGAATCGCCACTAGGCTTCAACAAACTGTCCTGTTCACACACAGGCTTTAAAGTCCAAATATCAGTTTAATTTCTTTTTAAATGGATGAGCCTTATGCTCCGTGGTATGTTACACTTGTTGACGTTAATGTTAGCTAGTTCCCTTCAATAAACAAATACTAAGTTCCTTTTATGACACTCTCAATCTTTGGGGAATCTATAAAATATTTTTGATTAGTTGTACTTTGGCAGCAGTTGATGATTGAAAGTCATCCTAGCGGCTGCTAAAACGGCAAAGGAGTTTCGCCTCTGGTTATCGACACTGTGGAAGTAATAAAATTGACTGACTGGTCGATGGGCAGCGGCTCCTTGGCGGCGTCTGCGAGCTCCTTCTGCAGTTTGGCTTGCCTCCGTCTGAAACGAAAAAAACAGTTTTAGGATCCAGTGGCCATCGCTCTGTATGTCTTTATGCGTTTGTTATTGTTAGAGCCATTTGTCTATTTTTGATTCTAATTATGATCTACTTTAGTTAATTATTTTTCTTAGTTTGCAAAGATAATTTTGGGTTAATTATTGCTTATGTTAATTTAATTTGGTCACGAGGATAAATTGGGCGATGGGGGGGGGGGGGGGGCGGCATAGAGGCGTTTTGGGCATATGGTTTTTTACCAGCGAGAGGAGAGGCTGCAGTTCTGCATGTTTGCCATTTGCTTGGAGAATAAACCCACCAAAAATGCAATTTTTTTTGGACATTATGTTTTCTCTATCCTGCGTAAAGCCAACCTGAAAACGCCTTAGTGGCCTTTTGATTTTTTTTGGTTTAATATGGACATGGTTTGAGTTATGGACAAATCGCCAATACATTAAAGAGCGACTAAACACCTGTGCTCAGCCTTACTCTGCCCACATGAAGATTTGAAAATTTTCTCTAAAAAGGGCGTTGCCTGGAGGACCAAGGGACAAGAAGGGGGGCTTAGAGTTGGGCGTGGTCTGGGCTGTGATTGACAGCTCACTTGTCACACACAAAAAAAACAGACAGTTGTCATTGCTGCTTAAAGCAATAGTTTACAGACCAGAAAGTCTCATTCCATCCTTGTTTACACACTAAGATAATTGTAAGAATTGAATTGACACTCAATAATCTCAGAATGACTCATGTAATTTAATTTTAATCCACTAGATGGCGCCAGAATACTCCAAACTGCAGCTGGGGCGTGTGTGAGAGTTGGATGGGTTTATATCACTGGCTCTGACAGACTGACGTCACACAAAACAACTGATGTCATAGAGAACTTCAGAGTCAATGGAGAGGCCAGAACCAAATTCAAATGTAGTACCACCAAAAAGGTTGAGAGGGCGCCACACAGTGTTTTTTGGCTCAAAAGTGATATTTTATCTAATTTGAACTAAAATGTCAAAAAAATGACCAGGATATGTAGACAGCACTACAATAAACATACTTATGCAGTTTATGAGTTAAAAAAAGTTGATTTGGTGTTTAGTCGCTCTTTAAGTAAAAAACTGCCCCTGGAATATTATTGTGGCTTTCGTGGACTTTGAGCTTTGTATGATTGCTCATCTGGTTTCGTGGATTTACTTGCACAACTGGACAAGTTTGGTGACGAGACTTTGCGGCGTGGATAAAGGCAGCGCACAAGCTTCAATCCCAGTCATCCTACAGTGAACGGCCATTCTGGACACCGTATTGGATAACTGTGACGCTATTGGAGCTCTGGAGCCACATTTTGCTGTTTGGAGACTGGATATCTGTTTCATATTGGACGCGGTGTTGCTGGAGGGCCCAAAGTCTGCACAGGTGACTCACTCAAGAGCGCGCGTCTTTGGAGCGCGCAACATCCACGGGCCACCGCTGCAAGCCAGAGCGCTGTCCGTTACCACGGTACGTGTCGCATCAAGCACAAGTGACTTTGTTCTTTAATGCAGTGTACGAGCAATGTCGGACATTTCACACAAGGCTGCGAGTGATACGCAGGTTTCGACAAAGAGAAGAATAAGCTACAGTACTAAAGGAATCATGTATTTTATGCAGACGTGCCAGGATAAAAGATCCACGTATTTCAAGCAAGCAAAAAAGTACATGAACCAAGTCTGTAATTTAATACAAGACACGGACAATGTTTATGCAGTGAAAACTATTTTGGATCAAATGATAAAATCTGTTGAAGAAGCAAAGAAACATGAATCATTTATGACACTGGATCTGCCAACAGAAGAAAGAGACAAGCAAATAACATATTTTGACGCTAAAGAAATGACATTTTCCAACTTCATTGTGGATGTAAATAGCTGGCTGTCTAATACCGAACATTCATATAAGCTGCCAACCGCAAATAAAGTGGAAAAACGAGACAAATGTGAGGATTTGGGGCCAGAGGACAGTGCGTCAAACGTCAGTCGCAAAGCGCACTCAAATGCCGTCTCTAAACTGTCAAAAGCGTCATCCACTTCCTCTGCAAAAATAAAAGCACAAACGGATTTGGCAGCACTACGGGAGCGTATGGCAGCGTTAAAACAAAGACACTTTCTGGAGGCGAAGGAACAACAACTAAAGCTGGAATTAAGTGCAAAGCAGGATGAAATAAGGAGAGAAAAGGAACAACTAGAATTGGAGACTGAACTGAAAGTGGCAAACGCAAAATTGGAAATTTTGGAAACCATCTCAAAATGTGGATCAAAAACATCAATTCGTGGTTCAAATGTATCTGACGGAATGAACTCTTATCTGGGTAAAAAAATATCAAAGACAACTGAACTAAATGTACATGCTGGTCAGTTCGTGCCAATAAATAATAAAGGTCATACATTACATTTTTCTGATGGTGTTGTCAATTCAAAGTACCCAAATGTAGCTATCCCACAGCCACCAATCAATCAGCAACCAATCAACAATGAACACGAACAAGACTTTCAACATGGTCTTGAGCTCAGCCCGTCTCATACATCTCCAAACATTTTAAATATTATGCAGCGCCAAAACGACATCACTGCATTACTCGTGCAACAAAGTTCAGCGTCTGCTCTGCCAATGAGAAATCTGCCAGTGTTCGAGGGTGACCCAATACAATTTAAATCCTTCTTGAGAGCCTTTGAAAATTGTGTTGAAAGTAAAACAACTAACACTAGTGACTGTCTGTACTTTTTGGAGCAGTACACCAGGGGGCAGCCAAGAGACATTGTTAGAGGTTGTCAACATCTCCCTTCCGAGCTTGGTTTCGAAAAGGCAAAGGCACTGCTCATTGAACATTTTGGCAACACAAAATCTCTTCAGTATATATGGACAAAATAAATAACTGGCCATCAATAAAAGCTGAGGATATCAATGCACTTCAGTCATTTTCCATGTTTCTGCGTGGATGCTCCAATCTGGTTCAGCAGATCAAATACATGAAGGAGTTGGACATGCCAGCCAATCTAAAGACTATTGTTTTGAAACTGCCGTATAAACTCAGGGAAAAGTGGAGGAATGTGGCATGTGATATATTGGAGCAAACTGGAACCAGAGTCGTATTTGTTGATCTGGTAAATTTTATTGAAAAACAAGTTAAAATTTATTCAGATCCATTGTTTGGAAATGTTATTGAAACAATATCTGCAAGCAAACCAAGCACCTCAACATACACAAGACAAAAAGTGAAAGGAGGAACTTATGCAACGAGTGTCAGTTCAATAAAGGATGGAAATAAAGATGAAAGCAAAGAAAATACAGCTTCTCAAAGAAACACGACCCAATGTCTATTCTGTCACTACAGTAATCACACTCTGGACAAATGCTCACGGTTCAAGGTAAAGTCACAGCAGGACAAAATGCAGTTCTTAAAGGAAAAGGGACTTTGCTTTGGCTGCTTTAAGCATGGACACACAAGCAAAGACTGTAGGAGTCGTTTGGATTGTGACTTGTGTAAAAGAAAGCACCCAACTGCTCTGCATTTTGAAAGGAATAATACTTCCAACAATAATTCTGTGAGCTCTAGCGTTGTTCATGAGCAGACTTGTGGTCACATAGGGGCTGGTGAAGAGGATGCTGCTGTTTTCTCCATTGTAGCTGTACATGTGAAAAATCATAAAAGTAACAAGACAATACGAACGTATGCTTTCTTGGATCCTGGAAGTTCTGGCACATTTTGCACTGCTAGTTTGGCTGAGAGGCTCGGTGCGACAGGCAAAAGCTGCAATATTCAGTTGAAGACAATGGGGCAAACCAAAAACATAAACACCACTCTAATAACTGGTTTAGAGGTGTCAGGTTTGGACACAGAGGACTTTATTGAACTACCATCTGTTTTGACTCAAACTGCATTGCCTGTGTCCAGAGTAAATGCACCACGACAGGAGGATGTTGCAAAATGGCCCTATCTGAGCAGCATAAAAATACATGAAGTGGATGCAGATGTGGATTTACTCATTGGAACAGACTCTCCCAAAGTTTTAGAGCCATGGGAGCTAATTAATAGTCAATATGATGGACCATATGCAGTGCGGACAAAGATCGGTTGGGTTATAAATGGACCCCTGCGTACAGTAGACTCTGGAGGTGCTGGGCTCCAAACAGGCTGCACTGTTGTTACTGCTAATCGCATTTCTGTGGAGCACTTGGAAACAATGTTAATGCAGCAGTACAACAATGATTTCAATGAAAGAACTTATGATGTGCAGCTTGAAATGTCAAGAGAAGACCTTAACTTCATGAACATTGTAGAACAAACAGTGTTAAAAAAATGGACATTATTGCATTGATTTACCTTTTAGAGTCAAAGATCCTGTGTTGCCAAACAATCGCTGTGCTGCTTTACAGAGACTCCAAGGTCTTAAACGGAAATTTTAGAAGAATACTTCCTTTAAAGTTCAATACACTGACTTTTTGAATAACATGTTTGAGAATGGATATGCAGAAAGGGTTCCCACAAGTGAGCAGACTCCAGAGGAAGGAAAGGTGTGGTATATTCTCCACCATGGAGTACATCACCACACCAAGGGAAAACTGCGTGGTGTATTTGACTGTGGCTGCACATTTAAAGGCACATCTCTGAATAGTCAGCTCCTTCAGGGCCCAGACTTGACCAATACACTGGTTGGTGTTCTCCTCAGGTTTAGAGAAGAGCCAATTGCAGTAATGGCTGACATTAATGCCATGTTCTATCAGGTGTTGGTCCCACACAAGCATGTACATTTCTTGCGCTTCCTTTGGTGGCCAAATGGGGACACTGCAAAAGAGCCAGGAGTACAGAATGTGTGTGCATTTATTTGGAGCTGTATCTTCTCCAAGTTGTTCTAATTATGCATTGAGAATAACTGCAGATGATAATGCTTTGGCATATTCAAAAGGACACTGTAAACACAGTCAAAAGATGCTTTTATGTGGATGATTGTTTAAAGTCGACAACTACAGAAGAGGATGCAATACAGTTAGTTCAGGAGCTGACATCACTTTGTGAAAAAGGTAGATTTCGTTTGCTTAAATGGGTCACTAACAATGCAAATGTGTTCACAGCAATCCCACATAACATAAGAGCAGTGGGCTTGGAAAGTATGGACATGGATCGTGACGAGATCACAACAGAGCGAGCACTGGGGATGCAGTGGTGTGTTCAAGCAGATACATTCAGCTTTAGAACCGAGGTGCAGGAATGCCCACACACCAGAAGGGGCATCTTATCCGTGGTGAGCTCACTCTATGATCCATTGGGGTTTTTATCTCCCTTTATAATTCCAGCCAATTTACTGCTCCAAGAGCTATGTCGTATGAACTTGAAATGGGATGAGCAAATTCCAACTGTATTTTCAAAACAGTGGTCTGAATGGATTTTTGAGCTACGTCAAATATGTGGATTTAAGGTGGGCAGGTGCATTAAACCACAAAGTTTTGGAGCGCATGTGAAAGCACAGTTGCATCATTTCTCCGATGCCAGTCAAACGGGCTATGGAACAGTATCATACTTGAGAATGGAGAATGGGGACAGTGTACACATTTCCTTTATCATGGGCAAAGCTCGAGTTGCTCCTTTAAAGCAAGTTACTATTCCCCGCCTGGAGCTAGCCGCAGCTGTACTTGCTGTTAGAGTGGACACTATGCTGTTGAAAGAGCTACAAATTCCTCTGGAAAGCTCAGTGTTTTGGACCGATAGCACCACGGTTCTCAAATACATTTTCAATGAAACCAAGCGCTTTCACACTTTTGTGGCTAATCGCATCACTGCAATAAGAGAAGCAACAACCACTGACCAATGGAAATATGTTCACACAAAGGACAATCCTGCAGATGAGGCATCTCGAGGTCTTACAGCGAAAGGATTAATCAATGGAAAATGGATAAAAGGACCAGATTTTCTTTCTCTACCTCCAAGTGAGTGGACTGCATTTGACATGGATTTTACCCCAGTTCCTGCTGATGATCCAGAGGTAAAAAGAGAAGCGAGAGTTAATGCTGTTTTAACACAAGGTGAGAATTTCACTAGTCAACTTGTTTGCTACTTTTCTTCCTGGACAAAGCTCAAAACATCTGTAGCGTGGTGGCTGGAGTTAAAGGAGAAGCTTCTGCTCTTGAGTAAAAAAAGAAAGGAATGTAAAGAAAGTGAAAATATGGACAAGGAACTTGAAATGTTTAAAGCCCAACTTGGGAACTCCAGTTTAACCCCAAAGCGTTTGGAAGAAGCCGAAAAAACAATTATTTGCTTTGTTCAACAACAGAAATTTGGCAGTGAAATTGCCTTACTGAAACAAGACTGTTCAAAAACAGTTAATAAAGACTGTCCTCTGTATCGTTTGGATCCGTACATTGATGATTGTGTTCTCAGAGTCGGTGGTCGCCTCTCGAAGTCGGCTCTACCACTAGAAGTAAAACATCCTGTGATTCTGACAAAAGATATGCATGTTTCTCATTTAATATTACGTCATATTCATCAACAGCTTGGACATGCCGGACGTAACCACATGCTGCACAGGTTGAGACAAAGGTACTGGGTAATAAATGCAAACTCTGCGGCCAGAAGCATCATATCACAGTGTACGCCGTGCAGTGCACCTGGAGGTGGCGCAGTCTCTCGACACGGACTCCTGCATCAATGCTATCCGAAGATTTGTCTGCAGAAGAGGACCTTTGACGAGCATAAGGTCAGACAATGGCACAAATAAGGAACTGAAGCAGGCCCTGAATGCATTGAATCAGTCCAAAATTGAGAAAGCTTATGTCCAGGAAGGAGTGAAATGGAGATTCAATACGCCAGCAGCCTCACACCAGGGTGGAGTGTGGGAGCGTCTGATACGCGCAGTGAGAAAGGTGCTTACCTCTGTTGTGGGACAGCAAACTCTGGATGATGAAGGCCTGTTGACTTTGTTTTGCGAGGTCGAAGCAATACTGAATGACAGGCCAATCACAAAAGTCTCAGATGATCCCAACGACTTGGAAGCCCTCACTCCAAACCACATCCTCCAGTTAAAAGGAAAGCCCATTCTCCCACCAGGCTTGTTCGAACCATCCGATATTTATGTCAGGCGTCGATGGAGGCAAGTGCAATACATCGCTGGACTTTTCTGGAAACGATGGACATCAGAGTATCTACTTGTGATGCAAGAAAGACAGAAATGGACTAAAGTTAAGCGGAACCTCTCTCCAGGTGACATTGTGGTCATTGCTGATTCAACAGCTCCAAGAGGATCCTGGATGATGGGCAAAGTTTTGAGCACTACATCAGACTCGAGAGGACTGGTTCGCTCCGTCAGAGTCCAGACCAAGACCAGTATCCTTGAGAGGCCCGTTACCAAGCTCTGTCTCCTCCTGGAGGCCACCACGTGATCCTATTCAGTCTATCTCTCCCGCTATTGCTATTTTCCTCCTGTTTTGTTTCTTTCAGGAAAGGAGAAGGACGACCAGAAGATCACGTGGGAGAGTTACCTAATAGTAATAGGTAGAAAATAGCTCTGGTTGCTGCCGCTAAGGTTAATTGTGGGATGCACAATTAGGGGCTGGGTTGTTAGAGCTATTTGTCTATTTTTGATTCTAATTATGATCTACTTTAGTTAATTATTTTTCTTAGTTTGCAAAGAAAATTTTGGGTTAATTATTGCTTATGTTTATTTTAATTTGGTCACAAGGATAAATAGGGCGATGGGGGGGGAGGGCGCGGCATAGAGGCGTTTTGGGCATATGGTTTTTTTACCAGCGAGAGTTGAGGTTGCAGTTCTGCATGTTTGCCATTTGCTTGGAGAATAAACCCAACAAAAATGCAACTTCTTTGGACATTATGTTTTCTCTATCCTGCGTAAAGCCAACCTGAAAACGCCTTAGTGGCCTTTTGATTTGTTTTGGTTTAATATGGACATGGTTTGAGTTATGGACAAATCGCCACTACAGTTATTATTGCGTTTCCTGAGTTTGAACTGTTTGATTCTCTGATCTGTTGTTGGTGAATCCACAACTTTGTAAAGTCCTCTGAGGCGACTTGTGATTTAGGACGATAAATAAATCTACTTGAACGTCTGATGGTGCGTCTGTTATAAAGGTCTCAGCTTGAAAACTGTAGATCAGCGCTCGTCCCGCACCTCAGCCTCTTCCTCCGCTCTGATTGGTCTGTATCACTGACATCACCATGGAGCCATTAGGAGCTCAGTACAGGCCCCGCTGCGGTGATGTCACTTCCTGTTGCTGTGAGCGCACTCTGTGCCAGCATGCAGCACTGAAGCATGCTGGGAGCAGAGCAAAAGCTCGTGGGAGATTGAGGCTTAAGAGGAACGGAAGCGGCTCAGACCTTTTACATGTCACATCATCGACCTTTGTGGGCGTGTCTGCTCTAGAGTGTCTTCTGTTGTGTCTGGTGTATTCTTACCTTGTGTCCTTCTCATTCTCCGAGTTCAGTTTGTTCGCCTCCTGGGCCTTCTCTGCCATCCAACGGGACACCAACTCCTGATTGTCCTCTGTGGTTTTTCGTAGTTTTTCCTCCAGAGCGCTGAAGGTGATCTGTAAAGCGTCATACTCGTCCTTCAGCGTCTGGTTGGCTCGCTCCAGCTCCTACAAACAGTTTCATGTTTATATTTCTACATTCAGCACATTAGTAGAACTGGGACTGAGGTTTGCTCCGCCCAGCACGGACATCAAAGTGTAAATGTAAGACCTGACACAGGTTCAAATGAGTCTGGAGATTAATTACGGTCTATACGGGACAAGCACAATATGTTCAAACGCACAACAGTCTAATATCTGGAAGCAAATTAGACCCAACATGGCGTCTTCTTGTTTGAAAACATGACATATTTGCATCAGAAAGAGCCCTGTGAGTCATTATCGGACTCTGAGAGCTCGGTCCTTGTCTGTTAAAAAGGTCTCAGCTTGAAAACTGTAGATCAGTGCTTTTCCCGCCCCTCAGCCTCTTCCTCTGCTCTGATTGGTCTGTAGCAGTGACATCACCCTGGAGCCAATAGGAGCTCAGTACAGGCCCTGCTGCAGTGATGCCACTTCCTGTTGCTGTGAGCGAGCTCTGAGCCAACAAGCAGCACTGAAGCATGCTGGGAGCAGAGCAAAGGCTCATTGGGAGATTGAGGCTTTAGAGGAACGGAAGCAGCTCAGACCTTTTACATGTCACATCATCGACCTTCACCTGTGTGTGCGTTTGTTTCTGCGTGTGTGTCTCACCTGGAGTGTGTTCCTCAGCTCTCTACAATCTCCTTCCAAAGTGCTGATCTGCTGCTGGTGCTCCAACATCCTGCACAGAGAAAACATCAGAGAAACACACTCACAGAGAAACAGAGAGACCTCCAGAGCTGTAATGACCCACTATCAGCTGATGGTCCTCAGAAACCTTTGTTCCAGACTCAAAGGTCAGAGACTACAGAGACTATTGGATACAAGGTTCCAAAAGACCATCTGCCACTCTTTGCTGGACTGAGGCTCCTCTTTCTGCTTTTACACTTCCTGGATTTACTGTTTTGGGAGAGACAGTTCCCGCTGCAGGTTGCTTCTCTGCAGACCTCAGTCCTGGTCTGAATCTGCAAACCTCAGTTCTGGTCTCTGGTCCTCCTCTGCAGACCCAGGTCCCGGTCTCTGGTCCTCCTCTGCAGCCCAGGTCCCGGTCTCTGGTCCTCCTCTGCAGACCCAGGTCCCGGTCTCTGGTCCTCCTCTGCAGACCCAGGTCCCGGTCTCTGGTCCTCCTCTGCAGACCCAGGTCCCGGTCTCTGGTCCTCCTCTGCAGACCCAGGTCCCGGTCTCTGGTCCTCCTCTGCAGACCCAGGTCCCGGTCTCTGGTCCTCCTCTGCAGACCCAGGTCCCGGTCTCTGGTCCTCCTCTGCAGACCCAGGTCCCGGTCTCTGGTCCTCCTCTGCAGACCCAGGTCCCGGTCTCTGGTCCTCCTCTGCAGACCCAGGTCCCGGTCTCTGGTCCTCCTCTGCAGACCCAGGTCCCGGTCTCTGGTCCTCCTCTGCAGACCCAGGTCCCGGTCTCTGGTCCTCCTCTGCAGACCCAGGTCCCGGTCTCTGGTCCTCCTCTGCAGACCCAGGTCCCGGTCTCTGGTCCTCCTCTGCAGACCCAGGTCCCGGTCTCTGGTCCTCCTCTGCAGACCCAGGTCCCGGTCTCTGGTCCTCCTCTGCAGACCCAGGTCCCGGTCTCTGGTCCTCCTCTGCAGACCCAGGTCCCGGTCTCTGGTCCTCCTCTGCAGACCCAGGTCCTGGTCTCTGGTCCTCCTCTGCAGACCCAGGTCCTGGTCTCTGGTCCTCCTCTGCAGACCCAGGTCCTGGTCTCTGGTCCTCCTCTGCAGACCCAGGTCCTGGTCTCTGGTCCTCCTCTGCAGACCCAGGTCCTGGTCTCTGGTCCTCCTCTGCAGACCCAGGTCCTGGTCTCTGGTCCTCCTCTGCAGACCCAGGTCCTGGTCTCTGGTCCTCCTCTGCAGACCCAGGTCCTGGTCTCTGGTCCTCCTCTGCAGACCCTGGTCCTGGTCTCTGGTCCTCCTCTGCAGACCCTGGTCCTGGTCTCTGGTCCTCCTCTGCAGACCCTGGTCCTGGTCTCTGGTCCTCCTCTGCAGACCCTGGTCCTGGTCTCTGGTCCTCCTCTGCAGACCCAGGTCCTGGTTTCTGGTCTTATAGCAGCAGACCACTACTGGGATCCTCCTCCTCAGATGAACGACTCCTGACTGGAGCTGTTTATATGTAAATGATAGTCTTCTTTCAGCTCATACAGGAGACAACGGCCTCTTTCTCTCCCAAAAGAACCACACCCTCATCAGCCTCACCCTTACCCACACACTTCAGAGAGAGACCGTCAGCCTCACCCTCACCCAGCATCACAAACAGCCCCTGGTCTCTACCCCTCTGCCTTTGGTCTCTTACTTAGTCTCGTTGCTCTGGATCTCTCTGTCCTTCTGTTGGATTTGGTTGTTCAGGTCAATGACGTTTTGCGCCAACTGCAAAAACAAAACAAATCGATAAAAACAAAACCAGTACAGAGCTGTTTAGACCAAGGATCGGTTATAAACGTCAGCAGACTGTACACAGAGCAAGATCCAAGATGGCGCCTGGTGTGTGCTCAGTGGCGCTCCACCGTGGGCACAGAAACATTAGCGGAACTCGCCCACATTTGGGATTTTTCTGGTCCTTCTGGTTCTGTGCAGTGGTCGAGCTCCCATGATGCATTGCACCAAATATTAACGAGTGTGTGCGTGGCTATTGATGGTGCACAGAGGGGAAGCGATCTGACCAATCAGATCAAAGCTAGAGCGGGAAGAAAAACAGCAGTTTGTTGCACTAAAGTGTGGATTTGTAGAAAATTGAAGGAGTTAACAGTAGCTCAGTTGGTAGAGCATTGGCCTTAAGGCCAGAAGGTCGTGGGTTCAATTCCCACCTCTGTACCTTCTCCATCGACTCCCACTGATGACTGCTGTCGTTGTGTCCTTGGGCAAGACACTTAACCCCACTTTGCCCAAAGCCCCCACTGAAAGATCAAGGCTATGCTCACACTCAGAGCAGCCGTCCTCCTGTGGACTCACCCCCTGCAGAGGGTCAGTGAGGGGCTGGTGCTATGAGACTTGGGTGGCATCTCTGATTGCCACCCCCCTGACCCAGAAATGGATTAAAGGGTAGAAAATGGATGGATGGATGAAGGAGTTAACAAGAGAAAAAGTTAAAGACAAAGAAGGACACCTCCTTTGTGAAAGCTGTAGGTGCTCTGTCAGCTGAGGTCGAGCTGTTTAGTTTACATGGTGTTCCATGGGATAGTTTTCTAGGTAAAGTGAATTTAGTCTGCTATACCGCAAGTGCAGATGGGCGGGACAGCTATAAGCTAGTAATCCATGGTCCTGATGGACATTGCTAACTCAAAAGCTCAAAGAAGCTCAATAGGGAAGAGCTCATGGAGAACTTTGAGTTTATTTTAACTTAACCTGGAGCCAACTTCCTGACACCTGTGGCTGTCAATAAGAATGCAGTGTATTATTATAAGTATTAAAATCAGTAGAATACTTTTTTTTGATACATCTTCCACATGGGAAAGGAAATAAAAAAAACAAAAAATAATGTGAGACTAACACATGTTTCTCATTACAATAAGTCAAAACGAGTTTGGCAATAAAATGGCACTAACTATGTGGAAAGAAATGTTAAAAAATCCACTCTAAGCCCAAAAAGTCAAATAATGACTCACAGGGCTCTTTAAGTATGCATAATTGGTTTGTTCTGTTTGATTTGCTCACAACATTGTACTTTTGTGCCCAAATAACATGCATTGTCAATGCAAGCAACAAATTAGGTACCTGAGCTTTAATTCAGTGAGTTTGGCTGCGCTTTGTGATCAGACACAAGGGAGACGTGGGGGAGAAACGAGGAAGACAGGCAATACCCGAACTTGCAGCAAGCTGGGGATGGTCCTGATCGCGCGTCTATGGTTCTGTCCGTGCTCTGTACATGACGCTGTTACGGCTGTGCGTTCGCTGAGCTGTGGCTGTCGGTACAAAACGTCTCCTGAGGTCAGAATGGAGGATGTGAATCCCGTTTGAGTATGTAACGCAAAAAAAACAGCCCGTGGTCACACATTTCACATAAATTATATTTTCAGCGAGAAAAAGTCAGAATTTGCAGAAAATTCTCATCCCTGGTTTTTCCTGATACATTTCACTGGTCCAGAGAATTGATCAATGAAGAGAATAGGTCAAAAAATAGATAAACAGACGTGTCCGCTTTCCCGGCCTTAAAGTAGAAGTGCGCAACTTTGCTTCCACCTTGAAAGGTAGAAATGCGTTCCGGGCCTCAATGGGTTAAAGTTGCAGCCTTTAGGCTCTCACCTCTCCTCTTTTCTTGTGCAGTTCCGTCAGTTCTTCCTGGTGTCTGATTCTCATTTGGGACATTTCCTGTTGGAGAACATCACTGCGGCTTGAGTCCGGAACACAACTGGAACAGAAGGAGGTGTTAGGAGGTCTCACCCAGTGTCCAGTCTCACCCAGTGTCCCGTCTCACCCAGTGTCCCGTCTCACCCAGTGTCCCGTCTCACCCAGTGTCCCGTCTCACCCAGTGTCCCGTCTCACCCAGTGTCCCGTCTCACCCAGTGTCCCGTCTCACCCAGTGTCCCGTCTCACCCAGTGTCCCGTCTCACCCAGTGTCCCGTCTCACCCAGTGTCCCGTCTCACCCAGTGTCATGTCTCTCATACTTGTCACTCTGGTATCGCTCAGACAGAACAGCCTGGAGGTCGGACTTCTCCAGGAGACGATTATCTGCAAGTCACAATGACACTGTTCACAATCTAAACCAGAGGGAGCAGCGTCTGCAGTCAGAGCTCCCTGTAACTCCCTCTACTGCCACCAGGGGGAAACACCAATGTGATTGTAAAGTCCCTAATTTCACCATTTTTCATCTCTCTGGTCGCTCTCTCCCCCTGCTCACGCCCTCCCCCTGCTCACGCCCTCCTTCTGCTCTCTTGCTCTCCCTCCCGCTCTGCTCTCTTGCTCTCCCTCCCGCTCTGCTCTCTTGCTCTCCCTCCCGCTCTGCTCTCTTGCTCTCCCTCCCGCTCTGCTCTCTTGCTCTCCCTCCCGCTCTGCTCTCTTGCTCTCCCTCCCGCTCTGCTCTCTTGCTCTCCCTCCCGCTCTGCTCTCTTGCTCTCCCTCCCGCTCTGCTCTCTTGCTCTCCCTCCCGCTCTGCTCTCTTGCTCTCCCTCCCGCTCTGCTCTCTTGCTCTCCCTCCCGCTCTGCTCTCTTGCTCTCCCTCCCGCTCTGCTCTCTTGCTCTCCCTCCCGCTCTGCTCTCTTGCTCTCCCTCTGCCGCTCTCCCTCCCGCTGCTCTCTTGCTCTCTCTCCCGCTCTGCTCTCTTGCTCTCCCTCCCGCTCTGCTCTCTTGCTCTCCCTCCCGCTCTGCTCTCTTGCTCTCCCTCCCGCTCTGCTCTCTTGCTCTCTCAGCTCTCGCTCTCATTAGCTTGTAGGGTGTCTCACACTGGAGGATAATTTCCTCAAAGGCAGCTCTCTGGACTCGGTCTCTCAGCTTCAGTTCTTCACAGATGTGTCTCTTCCACTGGAGCTCCACCCGCCTCTCCGCCATGTCCAGCTGCGCACAACAAGCACACCTTAGAGTTTAGAGCTATTATGTCAAACCTGGGACATTCAACCAAATAAAAACATCTCTAGTCTCTCTCCCTCTCTGGTCTCACACAGCGTGTGTGTGTAAAGCCCTGTCCTGACTCAGCGGATTTTCTCTGAAATTTTAAATCTGTGTCACGTCCCGTTAGATCAGACCTGAGTCCAGATTCACAGAGGACAGTCTAAACCGGAGTCAAACTGGTTCGGGTGAGGTTAAAGACTAGACCATCACAGACACTATTGTGGACAGAGCAGGACAGTCACGTGTTAGTGACAGAAACATGTTTATGATGGAGAACCCGCTGCTTCCGTCATTAACCCCATATCCAGACTGAACTCAGACTGAAACTAAATAATACAACGTGTTAAAAGTCTGTTAAACACGTTACAAACTCACACTGTGATTATAGTCAGATTTCTGTCCCCGGTGACTCGGCACGTTAGCCTAGCATAACACGCTACTCTCGGATAAACAGCAAACCTCACGTCATTTATCCAGTAGGGGGCTGGCGCTGCTCAGCTGGGCTCGAGGGGTCCCTGTACGTCACTTTCTGCCTCTCACGGCCGCGCACTGAGGGGTTTTAGGTGATGAAATGCACACTTCGCCTGTTTAACCCACATCTGCAGCGGCTGGGGTCTGGCTCCGACACGGCGCCATTTTGGCTCCGAACTGTTGCTTCCGCTACGGCGCAGGAATGTGACGTACGTTCAAGTGCGAGGTACGACCGCGGTAAAGTGGCCCGCATCTTTCAGCTCTATGAACAAGCGGCCCGCATCGGGGAAAAGACGGTGCGCGTTTCTTTGAGAACTTACGGTAACAGCGGAACATCCTTTCGGAGTCACCCATTTTTATCGAACAGAAAGCGCGCTGGGGTCAGGGAGACACGTTTTTGTGATTAAAACCTTATAGAGATGCCACCCAGTACACATAGCACCAGCCCCCTACGATTCCTCCTGCAGATTGTGAGTCCTCAGGAGGATAGCCACTCTATTGTTTACATATATAAAGTACACAATTTGGTCCGCTAGTGCAATTTTCAAGTATTGTAACTATTTACTGGAATAAGGTGTGCGACTAATTTCACTTGACTCATGACCTTATTATTGCCCTCTACCACTGTACCAAAGACCAGAAACTTTTACTGTAGAAATATTGAGAAATATTGATTTAAACTAGCCATTTTGGTCCAAAATAGCCTAAAAATGGTCAAAACATGTCAGATTCAGATTCATTTAGATAGATAGATAGATAGATAGATAGATAGATAAATATCTATGGCTAGTTTGCCATTTGCAGTAAAACCACATTGGAAAACTGTGCAAGACTACCCCGGTGTGCACCAGACACACACCAGAGCTCTTGCCACGGCGCCATCTTTACGGCGCCATGCGGCGTAAACACATTTGATCTACGGTACATTTGTCACATTTGATCTACGGTAACTTTTTACTGTAAAAAGGTGTGCGACTAATTTCACTGGATTCATGACCTCATGATTGCCCTCTACCACTGTACCAAAGACCAGAAACTTTTACTGTAGAAATATTGAGAAATATTGATGATTTAAAGTAGCCATTTTGGTCCAAAATAGCCTAAAAATGGTCAAAACATGTCACTTTTGGTCTACTGTAACTTTTATTGTGGAAATTTTGAGAAATAATTAGTCAAAGTACCCCCCTTGGTAAAAAATACACCAAAGGGGCCGGAGTCGCACTGATTCCCGCGGAGGAGCGCCTGTCTTTCAGTCTGCTGTGTCTGAGCCAGCTTTAGCTTGTTCTTATACTAAATAAATTACTTTAACTTCACAGCATATGTACATTGATTGTGTTACTGGTGTTAGTATTAGATGTACGTACGTTTTGTACGTTTTTATTTATATACCGCCTTTTCACTGCAGATCTGAGTCTCAAAGCGGTTTACAATTGTTATTTTTTGGCATTTGTCTGGCAGAGATGGGAGCGGGGTCGCCTGTACAGGAGGCACATGCCAGAACTATTGGACATATTTTTAGTGGTAGGGGAAACCGGAGTACCCGGAGGAAACCTACGCAGACACGGGGAGAACATGCAAACTCCACTCAGAAAGCTTGCGTCTCTTTTGTCGTAAATAGCAATATGGCCTACGTGCAATATGGCCTACGTGCAGGACTCTACAAGGACTCTACAAGGACTCCATGTTATGACTCTGATGTGACTGTCTCTTTGTGACACGTATGTCTTTCGATGTGTGACGTGATAATGACTATATAAACTGTGTACTGCCTTTATTCTGTCTGAGAGAAAGAAACAAAGTAAACCAGTGGAACTTGAGAGAAACTTAAATAAACTTCCAGAGTTTGGCGCACCACGATCCGTCTCTGTCTGCTGAATCCTGACACTTACTTTTTAAGAACGTTACTATTCATACAAATAATATTACAAATAACAATAATGGCAATGAAAAAGCAGCAGCAGCTACATGACAGCCCTGCTGCTGCTGCTGCTGCTGCTCCTCGTCTCCAGATTGGTTGAAGCCCGGCGTCAAGCTCCAAAAGCTTTTCTCAACTTCGGCGTTAAGGGACTTTTTTACGACAAAAGAGACGCAAGCATTACGCGTGTCAAAAGCTTCAAGTGACGCGCATAATGCTCGCGTCTTTTGAAGCGCTTCAAGTGAAGCCGGGCCTCTCAGCGTCACTTGACGCGCTTCACTATTCATTTTCAGTGCAAAACTGACGCTTTTCAAGTCTAAGTTGAGTCCGGGGTGAAAACACCTTAAGGGAGTGCCCAACCAGTCTTTCCCACCGCTTGTATCTACAATCTCGTTCTTTCGGTCATTATCCAAAGATCATGACCAGAGGTGATGGAGGGAACAAGAATTGACCGGTAAATCGAAAGTGTCCGCATCACTGCGCACGCTGCACCAATCCACCTGTCAATCTCACGCTACATCCTTCCATCACTCGTGAACAAGACCCCGAGATACTTGAACTCCTCCACGTGAGGAAGGAGCTCTCCACTTTGGCGGCACGGTGGCTGAGTGGATAGCACTCTCGCTTTTCAGCAAGAAGGTCCTGGGTTCAAATCCCAGTCGGAACAGTGCCTTACTGAGTGGAGTTTGCAGGTTTCCTCTGGGTGCTCCGGTTTCCCCTACCACTAAAAACATGCTCAATAGGTATTAATGGATAGTGAAGATTGGGGGCTGATCAGTGGGGGCGGGTCCCGGCTCGAAAGTGGCCAAAATGATGCGCTGACATGTTTGCAATACCACCCCAGGCCGATGGGGGTGGACCCGGAATAAGAATTAGCCAATGCTAACGTATAGCATTGGCAGACCTCTCGAAAAGGATGGTCCAAAAGTTGGCTCTTGGCCCAAAGCTCCGTTCCACATGTGTGTCAATGCTGAGGGGGGTGAATTTTTTTGGACCACTCTACTTTACTCGCTGTGAATTTTTTAAGTCTCTCGTTCAAATGAATGGAGCTTGCGCCGGCTGACGCATGCGCAGATGCTTTTTTTTCCGCTATATCATTTTTTTATATATATATATATAAATGCGCTATATAAATAATCATTACTCATTAATCATTATGTCTGTACACACTGGAGACTTTTACTCATGTATTCCAATGTGGTTGTTTTACTGCAAATAAACTGAATCTGAATCTGAATTACTCATTACTCGAGAGGGCAAGGCACCTTTTTCCGGTCTCGGATTTGGAGGTGCTGATTCTCATCCCAGCCGCTTCACACTCGGCTGCAACCGTCACAGTGCATGTTGCAGGTCCTGGTTCCTTGGAGCCAACAGGACAACATCGTCTGCAAACAGCAGAGATGAAATCCTGTGGTCTCCGAACCGGACCCCCTCCGGCCCCTGGCTGCACCTACAAATTCTGTCCATTATGACAGTGAACAGAAGCGGTGAAAAAGGGCAGCCTGCACCTGCCGGCAATGCAAATACAGCTCTGGTAGAGGACAATAATGAAGTCAGGAATCCAGTGAAATTAGTCGCACACCTTTTTACAGTAAGAAGTTACAGTAGATCAAAAGTTACATGTTTTGACTATTTTGGAGGTATTTTGGACCAAAATGGCTACTTTAAATCAATATTTCTCAATATTTCTACAGTAAATGTTTCTGGTCTTTGGTACAGCGGTAGAGGGCAATCATGAGGTCATGAGTCCAGTGAAATTAGTCGCACACCTTTTTACAGTAAAAAGTTACAGTAGATCAAAAGTGACATGTTTTGACCATTTTTTGGCTACTTTGAACCAAAATGGCTACTTTAACTCCATATTTCTCCAAATGTCTACAGTAAAAGTTTCTGGTCTTTGGCACAGTGGTAGAACATAATAATGAGGACATGAATCCATTGAAATGAGTCACACACCTTTTTACAGTAAATAGTTACAGTAGATCAAAAGCGGGAATGTTTTTATAGTTTTGTGTATTTTGCACTAAAGTGTACTTTGTCTCAATTTTACCCAACATTTCCACAGTAAAGGTGTGTGGTTGTAGGCACAGCGTTGAAGGCAGCTATATCGAGGTCATGAACCCAGTGGAATAAGCCACACAAGTCTTTACTGTAAAAATGGACAGCTGCTGAAAATTTCACTTTTTGACCAAATTAAATGCTTTCCAAATATGGGTTTATTCACAAAAACGAGTCTCCTCAGCGCGCTTTCTGTTCGAGGAGAAAAGGTGACTCCGAAAGGCTGTACCGCTATTACCGTAAGTAGTCAACAAAACGCGCACTGTTTTTCTCTCGATGCGGGCCGTTTTACTTCGGAGGTGAAAGATGCGGCCCACTTTACCGCGGTGAGGTACGCGCATGCATCACATGCATCTATAATAAATGTTCTGTAGTGAGGATTAGAAATGGATCATATAAATGTTATTGGACAATTTGCTCATTCCTGCTCATCACTTTATTCTTACCTAGCGTAGTTCAAAAGCGGATAAGAACTTTGTTTTTTTATGTCTGTTCATTTAAGTTCGTTAAAAATTAGAGGTTTACAAAACATTGTTAAACGTAAGGCATTATTTTTATTTTGTAAAGAGACAAAAGCTAATCTTATTTTTTTGCAAGAGACACATTCAACTAAAGATGACGAAAAGTTTTGGAAGCAACAATGGGGAGATAATATTTTCTATTTACATGGTACTTCTCATTCAGCAGGGGTGATGATTTTATTTAACAGGTTTAATGGATCAAGGCTATGCTCACACTCAGAGAGCAGCCGTCCTCCTGTGGACTCACCACCTGCAGAGGGTCAGTGAGGGGCTGCTGCTATGAGACTTGGGTGGCATCTCTGATTGCCACCCCCCTGACCCAGAAATGGATTAAAGGGTATAAAATGGATGGATGGAAATGGAGGTTTAATGGAACAATTATTGATCATAAAAATGACGAGGAAGGGCATTGGTCAATGGTTGTTGTAGAAATGCTTGATTCCAAATTTATCTTAGTTAATATATATGGATACAATAACAGAGCTCTTAACAGGAATATGCTAACAAAGATAACTCAGTGTATGGGAGAATGGAGGATAACGCGTGGTACTCACAAATTAATTCTGGGTGGTGATTTTAACATTGCCCCTGATTCTTGGCTTGACAGAAAACCTTCTAAAGGACCACAACCGATATATAATAGTATTATGGACAACTTTTGTTTAAACAATAATTTGATTGACTACTGGAGAATAGCAAACCCAGATTCGATTATATGTACTTGGGTATACGCCCAGCAGACCCTAATATATGTTCACGGCTTGATTACTGGCTGGTGTCCCTAACGTTAATAAATACAATCACTAACTGTGATATTCAAACATCCCCTCTTACAGATCATTGTAATATTAATATTTTCTTTACATCAGGAAACAAAAAAGATAAATCTGTTAATGTATGGAAACATAATATTTCTTTATTACTTAATGAAGATTTTTGTTCAAGTTCAAACAATTGTCACTGAAACATCTATGCTGGAACTGTCAAATATTAGTAAATGGGAATGGTTCAAATTCAAAGTTAAGCGATAGCTATTGAGACAAGTAAAAAGATTGTAGAGGCTCGCAAATCCTTACAAAAAGAGATGGTAGAAAAAATAAGTAATTTATGTGAAAAGTCAACTTTAACTGATGAAGAAACAGAGCTGTTACATTTGCTTCAAAACCGATTAGATAATATGTACTTAGAGAAGGCAAAAGGAGCATAAGATCCAGAGCCAAATGGATTGAACAGGGGGAGAAAAATTCAACATATTTTTACAGTCTTGAAGAAAGACGTCAATCTAGAAGAAATATCACCAAATTAAGTAAAGACGATACTGTTATTGAGGACCCTACTAAAATAATGGAAGAAGTAACCAATTTTTACAGTAATTTATATATGAATAAATTTCAGAAAGATAAATGTGACTATTTTTTAAACTTAATTCAAAACAATGGGAATCAAATATCAAGTAGAGATAAACAATTACTAGAGGAAGAGCTCACCTTTTCAGAGATTGAAAATGCTCTCAAAGAAATGAAACAGGGGAAATCACCCGGAATAGATGGACTAACGATAGAATTCTATAAAACGTTTTGGCAAGATATAAAACAACTATTATTTAACGCATATAAAGATATAATTTTCGATGGCAAATTATCCCCAACAATGAAAACTGGTTTAATAACTTTGTTGCCTAAGCCCAATAAAGACTTGTTAAAACTTGATAATTGGCGTCCGTCACTCACCGCCACCACTTGCATTCACCATTGTGAAAGCAATAGGCCCTTACCCCGTTCGGGGCTCGGGCCTAATAAAAAATCTATAACAGTAAGGTGTATTATCTGTGATCTCTCCCTGTTCGCTCTCTTTTCCCTGGCCCAATACCAATGCTCACCCCTCTACGAAGTGTGCATTTGTTCGAAGTGCACACCAGGGTTGGAGTGCGCAGGTTACAAGTGTGCAAAAAAGGCAGAATTGGGACAGTGCACACTGAGTGCAGGTTACGTCATCGACTCGTCAAGAGATGGTCATTTTCAGACCTAAACTTTATAAACATTAAAGGTAATTTTGTCTGACCCTTTGGGAAACAAAATGAATTGCTTCACACACGTTAAAATACATGTATATTAGTTGTTTTTAATTAGAGATAGCTGTATAATTTTAAGTTAAATGTGGGTAACTAACTGTTATCTGGTCAGTTTTTATACATTCTAAGATTATTGTACTAAGTATAAAGTTTAAATTGAATGTTGTATAAACGCTTGCTTTAAAACGTTATTAAACACAATGTCCGTAATTCTTCTTCAAACGTTTATGCTTCTTTCCAAGTAACATAGCAAAACTTATTTACACACATACTGCATATAAATATATTTCAAAATTTATATTAAATGCATTTTCCCGACGTTTTGGTGTGTACCGCAAAGAATTATGGGCAATATCCTTCGCCAGAGTGCGCATAGATGCAGGCTACGGCGAAGTGTGGATCAGGGGCGCAAAGGGGGCGGGGCCAAAGACCTCCCTGGAGAATTCGCACCCATCATCGGGAACGCACAAATGAGGGGCGCGAGGGTCGAAGTGCGAGTATTGGGACTGGGCCTCTCTCTCTGGGTCTCGGAGAGAGAGACCTGAGAGAGACCACAGAGGGACCTAGAGAGATTTGAGAGAAACTAGAGAAAGACCAAAGAGAGAGACCAGTAAGAGTGGAGAGAAAGTCCTCTGATCACTCCTGATTTTACAGAACAGTAACTGTTACACTTTATTATATATTGTTAAACAGACATCTTTGACCCATATGTAAGCTAATGCTATTGTAACAAATGAGGTATAACAAAGGTATCCGTGTTTATATGAATAAAGAAGCAAGAGAAAGATGGTAATGTTTGTCTAGTTTATTCTGGCTCTGAACCATTTTCCTGCCTACGTGTTTGAGACACATGGTCCACAACAGTCCTGGTGCTGAAGACCATGTCGTCTCATGTTGTGGTGGGTGGAGTTTTAAACCCAGAAACTAGTAATTCATAACTAATTAGTTTCATAGTAACTTACCCAACACAGTCGTCAGCATGAAGCAAGTTAGCATGTAGTGAGTTAGCCTCTTGATAATCCTACTGTGAGCTTTTCAAACGGAGTTTTCTAGCCCCGTGTCACAGACATAAGGGGCCCGTGCTCATTGGACGATCTATGCAACCGCCGATCTAACCATAGCCATCAGAGAACCAGAGTCTCTCTAGACACATGTTGAGAAACGGACAAATGGTGAGTTGATGGCGAGGACCCGAGAGAACCATAGTAACACAGACTTTGTTAGAATTTTTTATTGGAATTAAAAACATCTGATCCTTCATTAAACACAGTGCAAACAATCAGGAGTAGCCTCAGAAAACACACAGGAACGAGAGACACCACTATACTACTGTAGCCCCCCCACTATGACCCCCCCTGAGGCCCAGTCCTGGAGTAAACGAGGAGCAGATTTGATTTTACAACAGTGAAAACACTCAAAAGAAGTTTTAAAAAGCAGCAAAATGACTTCAAATCCTTAAAAAGTAAAAACAATGACTGACAGTGACCGTAACAGATCTGCATCAGAGGAGTGTTTACAATGTGCATCCGACATGGTGCGGTGGAGACAGAGTGTAACAGGTTTGAAAGCAGTGTGTGGGGATGGAGATCACACGTCAGCAGGTGTGAGAGCCTCCTCCAGTGACAGAAAAAAACACAACTTCTAATTCTACTATGAATAATCCTCATTTTAATCTAGATTTGAGCCGAACAAAAGTGAAACAATTCTGAAGAGACCCACAAACCAATCAAACACAAGAATACCACCTTAAACAGATTAACTGAAGGGTTTAAGGCGGACTGCAGGGTTTAAGGCGGACTGCAGGGTTTAAGGCGGACTGCAGGGTTTAAGGCGGACTGCAGGGTTTAAGGCGGACTGCAGGGTTTAAGGCGGACTGCAGGGTTTAAGGCGGACTCAGGTTTGCTGTGGGCTCTCAGGCAGCGGCAGAGAATCCAATGAGGCGCGTTCAGAGTCTGGGAGAAGTTCCTCTTTATCACTCCTTCAAACACAAGGACAAGCAGGTCTTAAATAGGTCTAAAACTGGTCTAAAACTGGTCTAAAACAGGTCTAAAGTTGCTCTTACCTGATGGACAGGTGTCTTTGGTTCCTCTGGCGTCTCACGGTGATTAAGATGAGCGCAGTCAATAAGAGGCAGGAGACTGCGCCAAGAGCGAGGAAGAGGAAGAAGGCTGAACACAGAAAATAACTTTGTCAAAATTTAATCTCAAAGAAATAGTTTCTCAGGGACCAGAGAGAGACCAGAGAGAGTCTGACCTGCAGTCCAACGGCTGTGTCCTTTTCCACGAGATTCAAAGGATTCTGCAGGAAACAAGCAGAGGTCAATGTCCAGGACCAAGTATTTGCAGCAGTATAGCAGTTTTTGAAGTATTTGCAGTAGTAGCAGTATTTGCAGTAGTAGTAGTATTTGCAGTAGTAGTAGTAGTAGTAGTAGTAGTAGTAGTAGTAGCTCACCTGGGTCCCCACACCGCGCCTCACACTCCTCCTCGGTCTCGTACTTGTTCTCGTTTCCTTTACAGCCTCCGTAGATGAAGCTCTTGCAGCTTTGAGTTTCCGGATCGTAGTAGAACTTTGGGAAAGAGGCTCGACAGGGGCCAGACTCGGGGGCCACCGCACACACAGCTGAGGAGAGAGAGGGAGAAAGTCAGGGGTCTCTGGTCGGTCTCTCTCTCTGGTCTGTCTCTCTCTCTCTCTCTGGTCGGTCTCTCTCTCTCTGGTCGGTCTCTCTCTCTCTGGTCGGTCTCTCTCTCTCTCTCTCTGGTCGGTCTCTCTCTCTCTCTGGTCGGTCTCTCTCTCTCTCTCTGGTCGGTCTCTCTCTCTCTGGTCGGTCTCTCTCTCTCTGGTCGGTCTCTCTCTCTCTGGTCGGTCTCTCTCTCTCTGGTCGGTCTCTCTCTCTCTGGTCGGTCTCTCTCTCTCTGGTCGGTCTCTCTCTCTCTGGTCTCACCTCTGTATTCCTCGGACATCTCCGGCAGCTGTTTCTTCGACGGCAGAACTTTCACTCCTGAAGAAAAAAAAACATCACTGATGTGGGAATGTATGAGTGTTTATAGGACCCGTGTCGACTTTACACCATACAGAAGAGAGAAAGGGAGAGAGAGACTAGAGAGAGAGACCAGAGAGAGAGACCAGAGAGGGACCAGAGAGGGACCAGAGTTTGGATGTGTACTTAGTGTATATGCATAGTTTTGCTCACGGTCACAGGTGGCGCTGCACTCCTTCTCATCTCTGTAGTTGTTTTTGTTCCCTCTGCAGCCTCCGTAGATGAAGAGCTCACAGCGAGAGTTTGTGCTGCTGTAGAACCAGCGCGGGAAGGCGGCACGACATGGACCCACCACCGGGGGCGCCGCACACAGCTCTGACAGAGGAACATGTGACTGTTACAGACACGTGTCATGTGACGAAATATTACATACATACTTTCCCTTTAAATACACAATTCTTATTCTGTTGGCGAGTTGATTGTTTTAGACAGTGAAGGACTATTACATGAGTTTCCAAAGGTAATACTGTCCCACAGCCACCGGGGGGGTAGAGACCAGAGAGACACCGTAGAGAAAGACCAGAAAGACCCCACCACACGTCTCCTTTAAAGCAGAGGCCTCTCACCTGAAAACTGCTCCTGACTCATTTCTGTGGAAACAAAAACAGATTATGAAGAATTATGTCAAACCGGTTTGACACAAACAGTTTCCTCAAAACATTCCCTTGGTATTATTGCCCAAGAAGTCTATTTGACCATAAGCTGGAGCCAATTACATTAAATGGGCATTTGTTAAACTGCACCCAGATGGACAATGCTAACCCGCTAGTGCTCATGGTGAAGTTTGGCTCCTATTGACTTTGATGTAAAAGGAAACTCCTCTATCTCAGTAACGTTTGTGTGATTTTGGGCTGAAATCTGAGGTTTATCGCTCTCTGTGATCCTACTGTTTATATGTGATGTTGTCTTTGTAAATCCAGATAGGACCATATTAAAAAAGCACATGAAACACATTTACCATTGGGCTCCGGGAAGTCCTCACTGAGACCTGGAACAGAGAGCAAAGGTTAGACCCAAGTCCAGTCCACTCTGGTCCAGTCTGGTCTACGTGGATTGTACGATGTAGATCACGTCTCTGTAGGCCCTTATGGGATCCAAACCTGTCTGAGGGGGCGTGACCATACCTGTCTGAGGGGGCGTGACCATACTCGTCTGAGGGGGCAGGGCATTGAGATATGCTTTTACCGGAGGTTTTTCTTCCTCGTTGACAGCAGCTGAAAAACAGACACGAGTTAGTGCTGGACTCCACCGGCCGCGTCTCCGTTTACGTGTGTAGGCTGCGTGCGTCAGACGTGCGTAAAAAGGAATAGTGGCCACACCGGCTTCAGCAGCGCGCAGTTGGCGGAGTTGGGGCATTAGAGGTGACATCAGAGACAGACAGATACATGTTTATATCACAATATAAACACCAAGATTACAGAGAGCTCTAAACAACAAACTAGAGCTAGGAGTTTACTTTTACATGTCTAAAGGCTTGAAAGGATGCTCACTGATGGGGCTGACATGAGCAGAGTGGCCCCTCCCTCAGGAAAACTCAAAGCTGCTTCAGCGCCCTCTTCTGCTGGAGGTGTGAAGCAGCAGCGGACGCTCACTAAAAGCAACTGTTTGTTTTGGGCAGTTTCTATTTGCACAAAACCAAACTCTCTGGTCTCTTTCTTCTCTCTCTCTCTCTAAAGTGCAGGCTTTAGGGCTCTGTGGCGCAATGGATAGCGCATTGGACTTCTAAGCTTCACTGCAGTGATTCAAAGGTTGTGGGTTCGAGTCCCACCAGAGTCGCTTTTTAAAACAAGAAACCAGACCACGATTGCAGTTCAACAGACAGTGACATCTTGAGGAAGTAGAAACAGATCTAAGGCATAAAGACTCTTCTTAACATCTCTTTTTACTGCTTTCTACAAATACTGAGCCGTTTAGAATCTGAGCTGTATGTTCTGTACTTTAGACCTTTGTCACTGCTAAACGTTATTATCTGAAGAACTGAACGTCTTTGTTCTGAGATTGTTACAGTAAATAAAGATTACTTGAGTCTGACGCATGATGAACAATCAGCAGCTCAAACTTAACAAATCTGAAGAGACAAGGTGCAATCGTTGCTGCCTTGTCTTCATTTCTCTACACACACTGTTGCTAAACTGCTAGCTCAATGCTAACCTGCCAGCTCAATGAAGGCCATTAGGGAAGTGCTCATGGTGAAGTTTGGCTCCTATTGACTTCCATGTCAAAGTAAACTCCTATTTTTTTAACTTGTGAATGTAGTAAACAGAGTCTGATCCTCTCCTGCCGTTCCTGCTGACTCGTGCAGTTTCTACTCATTTGTTTTAAAAAGCGACTCTGGTGGGACTCGAACCCACAGCCTTTGAATCACTGCAGTGAAGCTTAGAAGTCCAATGCGCTATCCATTGCGCCACAGAGCCCTGAGAGACATAATGAGAGAGACATAGAAAGAGGGAGGGCAACTCCTCCCCCTCTGCTCTGAAACCTGACCTATGACTAAAGCAGCAGTTCTCTAAAGCTGAGGAACGTAACTTTAAAAAACACAATAGAACTATGTATTAAACCCATGTCTTAGACTCTAAAATAGTTGCTTCTGTCACTAGTTTCACATCATGTATTTGTGATGTCACATCTTTAGATCAAAGAAAGGACCACCCTCTTTCAGCTCTGAGCCCAGAAGAGGCAGGGATCTGTCTGACACAAAATATTATTTTTATTTGTCTCTTCACACACACCTCTGTAAACATGGTGTTAGTATAGCAATATGGCCTACGTGCAGGACTGTACAAGGACTCTGATGATGACTCCATGTTTTGACTGATGTGCAGTCTCTTTGTGACACGTACGTCTTTCGATGTGTGACGTGACAATGACTATATAAACTGTACTGCCTTTATTCTGTCTGAGAGAAAGAAACAATTGAAACCACTGGAACTTGAGAGAAACTTAAATAAACTTCCAGAGTTTGGCGCACCACTCTGGTTCATTCCTGACAATACTGCTGCTAATGTACAGACGTAAACATACTGCTGCTAATGTATAGATGCCAACATACTGCTGCTAATGTACAGATGTAAACGTACTGCTGCTAACATATAACTACACTTTACTTGCACTAGAATAAACAGTACTTTATACTTGCCTCTTATTCTGCCAAATGTTAAACTTTTACATCTATTTTTATTTTCAAGATAGAGATTTTATATGCTATCTTGATGCTAGAGTAAGAGATTTTGCTTTATTTTAATTAATATAGCTATTGTTCACTTAAGGTGTGCCGTGTGCTCCTCTTTCCTACTGTTCTATAACTTGTGATGCAACACTGAAATTTCCCCACTGTGGAACAAATAAGGGATCTCTTAATCTTAATCTTGCAGCTGTACCTCTGAGGGGACAGGCCGCCTCACACTCCTCCTGACTCTGGAAGTTGTTGTCGTTGCCGTCGCAGCCTCCGAAGATGAACCTCTGACACGAGCCGCTGTCAGAGTCAAAGAACCAACGACGGAACGCAGCTTTACACATACCCACACGGGAGGGTAGAGAGCACCTGTCTGAGGGGGGAGAGAGACATGAGGGAGTCAGCCCCTGTCTGAGGGGGGAAAGAGACATGAGGGAGTCAGCCCCTGTCTGAGGGGGGAGAGAGACATGAGGTCTCTGGTCATAGTCTGGTCTTACTATATTCATTTTACATCTCGTCTTTATAAAGTTGTTCATCTTTGTTTACCTCCCGGCCTGAGCTAAACACAGCTGCGGGTCTTTCATTTCCTGTGACTCAGCGCAGATTCCAGGACCAGTCCAGGTCTCGGCTCAGACTAACGGGTCTAACAGGTTGGACTGGTTTCACTCAGAGGCTGCAGTGTTTGTGTGCATAGGGTTTGTACTACAACAGTTTCTGATAGAGACCCTGTCTCCAACCCAGGAGTTTACTTTTACATAGAAGTCAATGGGAGCCAGAGAGAGGAGCTAAACTTCACCATGAGCACTTCCCTATTGGATGTCATTGAGCTAAAGGCATTGTCCCCCTGTAACAGTCTGGTTTGACCCTCTGCTGTAGAGGAAGAGGCTCTTTCTGCGAAATGTGTTGTTTCGGTGTTCTAAACGTATTATTTCACATTCCCCAGCAGCACCTCCTCTTCCACCATCTCCTCCTCCACACTTGCTCTAACACCAGGAGCTGAGGAGGAGGAGAGCACTGTTCACGTGAATCTGATTAATTTCATGAGAAGAACTTATGTTTTGTGACCGATTGACGTCATTGGTCCATTTAGCTGTCAATCATCAGACACCAAAACATTCCACCGAGTTAAACTTTATCCAGTCTCTCTGGGCTCTGGTCTCTCTGGGCTCTGGTCTCTCTGGGCTCTGGTCTCTCTGGGCTCTGGTCTCTCTGGGCTCTGGTCTCTCTGGGCTCTGGTCTCTCTGGGCTCTGGTCTCTCTGGGCTCTGGTCTCTCTGGGCTCTGGTCTCTCTGGGCTCTGGTCTCTCTGGGCTCTGGTCTCTCTGGGCTCTGGTCTCTCTGGGCTCTGGTCTCTCTGGGCTCTGGTCTCTCTGGGCTCTGGTCTCTCTGGGCTCTGGTCTCTCTGGGCTCTGGTCTTACCTTGTGTCTCATTGTTGTCTTCTGTGCGCGTGCTCGTGGCCAGCATCAGCGGTACGATGTGAGTCTTGTTCTCACGCGTGTGCACGTCGGTCCTCTCGTACACGCGATATTGACTGTCCTCGCGCAGCGTGCACGCGCCATCACAGTCCAGCAGGAAGCACTGCGCGCTCCCGTTAACTGAGAGCTCGAGCAAAGCGGCGTCACAGTTCGCGCGTGCACAACACTGCGCGCGACACGACTCCGGGTCCGAGTCTCCGAGGCGCGTGGCCGAGGCCAAGAGCATCGGGTCAGGTGCTCGTTCACGAGGCTCCGCGAACTCGCACTGCTGCGTGCACGCGTTCAGCGCGCACAGCACCACAAGCACAAGCGCTAACTTCATCGGTGCGAGGAACACGGAGGTCCTGGTCCCTCTTTCTCTGTAGACGCAGTGGTTTGGTTTCTAGTCTGTGTTTAGTCTCTGTGGCTCTGATCCTGACTGGCGACTCACTTCCTGGTTTGTGCTTTTGTATCGCACCTGCCGCGCGGTCACGTGACAGATACAGGTGCAGTCACGAGGCCCTGCCCCCCGGGAAAACGGACGTCATGTTTATGCAAATGAATCTCACACAAATGTTTTGGTTTCTGATCCAGGAAGAGATCACAGAGAAGTATTCTGGTCCCAGGTCTCTCTATAGTCTCGCTCTGGTCCCAGGTCTCTATAGTCTCTCTCTGTATCCAAACAGTCTGTCATTGCTGATCTGTGTTAAGGACTGTCTCTACACCAGGTCCAAGCAGACAGTAACACATGTAACACACATGTATCGCATGTAACAAACCAATTTTTTACGTCCGTCGACGCGTGTCGGGTCCGTTTTCCATTGAAAATACAATGGTATAAAAGGTTTACCACATTATTAAACATGTATTGATATATGCTGTGGTCCTTGGTTATAAGTGTTTGCAGGGCTGGACTGGCCATCGGGCGTACCGGGCAATGCCCGAAGGGCCGATGCCCATATTTGGGCCGGTCTGTCTGCTTCATACAAAAAAACATGTTTGTGAAAAGTGTAAATCCGTTGAGAAATGTTTGAGGGGAGCGCGCGTGTCCGCGGGGCACCTGCTGTATGTACTCGAACGGGATTCCACCACCTCAGCGACCGCAATGTTCCCGCATCCAGCGGCTCTGAGCTGGACGCAGGAACCGCTCACAACACAACACGGCGAGCGCGTAGCCGCAACGTGACCATGTACCCAAGACCATAAACGCGCACAGGACCATGCATGTCTTTTCGTAATTTGTGCACCCAATAAATACACCGCTGCAGAAAACAGTCCGCGTCTCCCCTCTCCTCTAAATTGAAGCTCGGGTACCTAAATTTTCCATTGCATTAAAAGTTCATGTTTGAGCCCAAAAGTAAAATGTTGTGAACAGATTAAACAGATTTAGAGCCAGCTAATGACTGACAATATGCATTTCAGTCTTTTTTGACCAATTCTCATCCCTGTAACAAACAATAGTATTGTCTGTGTCACCTGCCTCACTCTGAGACATGTTTATTACTCTGTTTAATGTAGACTATTGTACTTTATTTTATTGTTGAAACTGCAGACATCCTGATCCTCTGCAGTATTTGCTTCCACATACTGTATAAACCAGGGGTCGGCAACCTTTAGTGCCCCTAAAGTGGCTCCTGGAGCCTTTTAAAAAATGTCTGAAAATGGAGTGTGAGGGCTATATTTTATTTCTAGTTTCAATGTGGTTTCTGTAGGAGGAAAAACATTCTTGAGGTTTTTCAATGCTGCAAAAACTTGTATAAGTAATATAAAATTTTAGCATTTCTGTACGTAGTGCGTCATATCCTGTGACGCGGCCCGTGCCAGGCGGCCGCTGCTGTAAACAAACCGGCGTGTGTGCATTATAGACTGTGTGTGCGCATGGATCCCAAAGATAAAGAGAGAGAGTCGATAAGACTGGACTAAGAATGAGAATGAACTTTTGCTTTCAGTCAATGAGGAAGGACTGCTTCATGTTTGCGATGTAATGAAAACAATAATGAACAATGAAGCTTTAAACACCGTTCACTGAAAGATTCATTCATCATAAAGTCAGAGCACCTATTTTCAGACTTCAAAAACCTCCACAGAGACGGTGAAAGAAAAGGCCATTAAGGACATTCAGCTCCAGCAAACTTCAGCCTGTGATCGATATGAACAGACAGTGATGCAGGTGAACTGAGCCAAAAAGCAGATTTATTTACTGTATTTGTACAATTGCATGAAGGCAAAAAAAGTTAAACTTAAAGCAGAGTTGTCACGTGGTGCGTCATTCTCTCCAGGACACACTGCAATGAAAATACACATTTGATAATCATGAATGGTTTTCATGTGTTTGTAGCCTTTACTTTGTCATTTAGATATTAGTCTAATATAGCTAATATAGCTAATATAGCTAATGTAGCTAATGTAGCTAATACAGCTTCAGACCCTGTTACCTTCATATAAGCCTTATACAACGCTGTTTTTTTTTTTGTCAAATATGGCTCCTTGAACCTTTTGAGTTGCCTGGGCCGCTAAAAAGGAAAAAATGCCCGGGCCGTTTTTTTGTCCCAGTCCAGCCCTGGCCACACTCCCCTTACTTCTTAGTGCCAAAGAAGTCAGGCGGGGTGCGTCCCATTTTGGATCTGCGCGTGTTGAACGAGTGCATTTCCAAACGGCAGTTTCGGATGCTGTCCACAAAGCAGCTCCTCGAGTGTGTCAGGCAGGGAGATTGGAGGTCCTCCATAGACCTGACAGATGCGTACTTCCACGTGCCGATAGTGCCGGAACACAGGAGGTTCTGCGCTTCGCAGTGGGAGAGAGGAATTACGAGTACTGCCGTCTCCCCTTCGGCTACGCACTCGCGCCTCGGACTTTTTCCGAATGCGTGGAGGCAGCACTGGAGCCGCTCAGACGCGCAGGGGTAAGAATTTTAACCTACATAGACGACTGGTTAATTCTGGCCTCATCCAGGGAAGTGGCCGTGAGCCACACGCACTGGGTCCTGTCCCACATACAGCGTCTGGGCTTTGTGGTAAACAGGGAGAAAAGCAAGCTGCAGCCAGCTCAACGCATGATTTATCTCGGTCTGCAGTTAGACTCTGTGACCTTCCGTGCTGCATTGTCCGTGGACAGACGGATGAACATTACCCGTCTGGCCAGGGAGGTTCTGGCGGGCCCCAGAGTCCCCGCTCGGCGCCTCAGGTCCCTGCTGGGAATGATGGCGGCGGCTCATGCTGTGGTGCGGCTAGGCCTTCTCCACATGAGGAATTTTCAGAGGTGGTTCTCACGCCTCAGGCTTCACCCCTCCGGGACGGGGGGAGGCTGATCTGGGTTCCCCAAGTGGCAGCATCGGACATCAGGTTCTGGCTCACTCCGGGTCTATTGCGGGACGGAGTGACTCTGGCCTGCGCCGTGTCTCACGTGGAGGTGTTCACGGACGCGTCGCTCGAAGGATGGGGCGGGGTCCTCGGCCAGAGCTCTGTAGGAGGCTGCTGGTCGGGACTCAGCCCGTCACATCAACCTGCTGGAGATGGAGGCAGTGCACAGGGTACTGCTGCACTTTGCTCCTCAGCTGCAGGGGAGACACGTGATGGTGCGCTCAGACAACACCACAGTGGTCTCCTATCTGAACAGGCAGGGGGGCACCAGGTCCCCCGCTCTCCATCGCATGGCGACGGTGACGCTGCTGTGGGCGGCGCTTCACCTCCTGTCTCTCAGGGCGCGCCACGTTCCAGACCCCCGGAACGTGGGGGCCGACAGGATGTCCAGGGGGGGCCCACTCCAGGACGAGTGGGGCCTGGCCCCACGGGTAGCTGCGGAGATCTGGCGGAGGTTCGGCCGTCCAGTGGTCGACCTTTTCGCCAGTGCAGAAAACGCACAGTGCCCGTCCTGGTTCGCCTTAAGGGCCGCGGACGAGCCGCCCTTAGGCGTGGACGCTCTGGCTCATTACCCCTGGCCAGGGGGCCTGCTGTACGCTTTCCCACCAGTGCGTCTCCTGCCGGTCCTGCTGCGGAGGATCGAACAGGAGAGGAGGTCGGTGTTCCTTGTGGCTCCGGACAGTCCGCATGCCCGGTGGTTCCCCTTCCTGAGGGGCATGGCGGTGATGGAGCCCTGGGCCCTCCCGGACGAGCCGGGGGCTCTAGTCCAGGGGCGAGGAGCCCTGTTTTCACGCCCGATAATCGGCCGCAGGCTCTGGGTTTGGAGGCTGAGAGGCGGAACCTCGTAGACCTGGGTCTTCCCCTGCGGTGGTGGAGACCATTCAGGGGGCGAGGGCGCCGTCCACTGTGAGGGCCTACGCCACGAGGTGGAGGCTCTTCAGCGACTGGTGCGGTTCCCGTTCCTGGGATCCCAGGCGTTGCCCGCATGGAGGGGGTCCTGGGATTCCTACAGGAGCTCTTTGACAAGGGGAGGGCTGTCGCACCTTGGCGGTGTTTGCGGCAGCCATTACTTCGGGTCACGACGGATTCGGGGGAGCTCACAGCCCGCTCTCATCCGTTGGTTAAACGTTTTTGCGGGGGGCGGCGCAGGAGGCCCCGCTCAGGATACAGAGAACGCCCCCCGCTCCAGAGAACGCCCCCGGTTTGGGACCTCAGGGTGGTCCTTAGGGGGCTGTCGGGTCCCCGCCTTTTGAACCGGCGGCGGAGGCGAGTCCCGAGTGTGTCGCTTTTAAGACGGCCCTCTTGTTGGCGTTGGCGTCTGCTAAGAGGGCGGGCGACTTGTGTGCGCTCTCTGTCCATGCGTCTTGCCTTTCCTTTGGAGAGGGGGACGGCATGGTGGAATTGTGGCCCAATCCGGCTTTTCTCCCCAGGGTCATCACGTCGGCCTTTAGGTCGAGAGTAGGGCTGGGATAAACGATTATTTTTTAAATGATTAATCTAGCGATTATTTTTTCGATGCATCGATTAATCTAACGATTATTTTTTTCGCTTCGATTCGATTTCGATTTGATTCGATTCTCGATTATCTCCCCATTAATTGACTAATATTGATGTATACATGTTGATTTAAATATTTTAATGAAAAAAAACATGAATTCCTTCACAAAAAATATTTATTGCTTGCTCTTAAAATTCAAAAATAAGACATTCTTAGAGGTAGCATAAAACCTTAAAGCCTTGAAAACACAGCTTACTGAAAAAAGTGCATCTTATCATTCTTGAAACAAACATTTGATGCTTAGCATTCAATAAAAATATGAAAAAGTTCAGCCAAATACTTGTGTAGAGCAACTAAAAGAAAACAGTAACCAATGTAAACTTGAAGGCTTTAAGCTAAACAAAGAGTGCTTTTCCAGCAAAAACAGTGGGAGCCATCAGCCTGTCATGGCGTCCTTCCTGAACCAACAGAGTTTAACATTTAAGTTGAAGACACATAGGCCTATATTACTGAAGTCCATTAATTAAAGTGCATCTCTTAAATTCTTCATTCATATAAAAATAACAGTCAAAACTCTGCCACTCACCTTTTTCTTAAACTCAAAATTCAAAAATAAAATTCAAGTAAGAGTGTACAAGAGAAAAACTATGCATTGTGTAGCTAATAAAAAGGTCAACCAGTCATCCTTTCTTTTAGAGTTACTGAAAGAATACAGTAGAAGTCATCTCAGAGGACTTAAAACAACATTGAAGTCACCAACACAGATCAGAGAATCAATCAACAGTTAAACACATTAAGGATATTGAACACATGTTGAAAGATGTCCATATACGGCGGGCATGACAGTGAATAATACATGTAGGGGCTATTACGGGCGCCAATATTCCGTTTGATATAAAGAAAGACAGACCAGTTGTAAGCTGTAGAGTTGCCACAGGACGCGTCATCAGCCTACGTCAGCAGCCGCGGACTGCTATGAAAACATTAGCTTTGTGGTTTCACAGGCGCAGTTGACTGCTTAAACTAAACTTTGCACAAAACTTTGACTCTTAAAACCCACATGTGACAAAACGGAACCATCATCATCTCGCCTCAAATTGCATTAAAAGTGACATTCGTGTCTGAATTTGTTCGTATTTTAACTTTTAAAGAAATTCACGGTCCGCCATCTTGGTATGCTTCGGCTGCCGTGAGACGCGCCTGCACAGGTTTGCATTACATGATAAACAGCTGAGGCTGTGCATCTCTTCAAGGCAGTGTATCTCAGCGTTACACCGGCTTGCACTTCTCTAACACAGCGCTCGCATTGCTACCGCTCGCCGCCATCTTTGTTTTGTGTGTGACGCACCGACGCGCATATTATACGTCGGTGTATTTTTTGCGTCGACGTCACCGATTACGTCGACGCGTTGTCCCAGCCCTAGTTCTTGCTATTGATGGGGAGTCCAGAGTTTGAAGTGGGGGGAGCAGAGGATGAGAGAGGGCAGGGGGAAACAGTGATGAGGTTGGTGAAGGACGGTTTCCTGGGTATGGACGGTCTGTAGGGGCGGGGTCTGGACAAAACTGTAATTTTGTGCTGGGGAAGAGAGCAGGGGTTGATGCTGGGGCACAGACGGGCAGGAGAGATGTGGGATGTGGGGGTGGGTTGTCAGAGGTATGTAGGATGTGATTGGACTTCGTGGGTGATGTTGGAGATCAGGTACCGGTTGCCAAGTTGGTTGATGTGAAGTCCGTCGGGTGTGAAGAAGGGGTAGCGGTTCCAGAACAGATTAAAATGGTCTAAAAAACCAAAGTTGTGATGGAGTGATGTTTGATTGATCCAGGTGTTGAGTGATAAAATACTGCTAAAACGCTCCCTGCCGCGGTTCAGAGTGGGCAGAAGACCAGAGATAAAAACAGTTTATCCTGAGTTTGATAAAAGGTTAAAAAGATCCTTAAAATTGCGTTTTGTGGTCTCGGATTGGCGGAGTGAAGCGCCATTTGTGCCGACATGAATTATGATTCGGGTTATTGTGGAGGGTGCTGTCTGTAAAAGTGCAGGTAGTTTAATCAGGATGGTGGGAGCTGTGGCGCCAGGAAAGCAGTGCGTGATGGCATTAAAAATCTTGCAGTGTCTGATGATAGAATCCCCCACCAGGAGCGTGGTTGGTGCAAACAGAAGCCGTGGAGGGGAGGGTGTGACTGGAGTAGGGCCCAGGGGAGTGCCGGGATGTGCCCGGAGCGGAGCTGCCACGAGCGGCAGTGGTGCAGGGTGTAGAAGCCGGAGACCGAAATGACTCCACTATGGCCGGGTTGGTGGTGGTGGTAGTGCAGGCGAATGTGGGAGTGCGCGGGGTGATCCACCAATAAACGAGGTGCACGGAGCGGGGTCTCTCCGCTCCGTGCAAGAGCGCAGAGACCCCTCCTGCGGGTGAGGCAGCGTCCATGGGAAGACTCCGCGCCGTAATAGAGCGCCGAGACCCCCCCCGTGGGTGAGGCAGCGTCTACAGGACGACTCTGCGCCGTGCTACAGCGCAGAGACCTACCCGCGGCCACCTCAGCGTAGGACCTGCTCTGTGAAGCGCCTCTGGGGATTCCCTTCGTGTCAGAGCACACGGACCCTCCCACAGCAGGGACAGAACTCCCGGGGATATCCTGCGTCACGTCAGGACACGGGAGATCCCCCCGGAGCGTCTGTGCACAGCCTCCTCCACCAACCTGCTGCGTGAGGACACTGTGGACGTTCTGTGGTCTCCAGGCTTCTACTCCGTGTTGCTCTGGATATGGGCAGCAGGCTCCGGGACCGTAGAGGAGGGATGAGCACCGGGAGGGACAGGAGGAACAGCCGCAACCGGGGAACATAAGGTGAGGACCGGGGTAGAGCAGGATGAGGGGTGAGGACAGGTGATTGGATCCCAAAGTGCAGTGTCGTGGAGTGTGGTAGCGAGCTGTGAGTGTCTAAGTACGGAAAGTGAGATTTGCTGTGACTGTTTGAATGATATGTCCTTGAAATGTTCCAGAAGTTTCTCTTTATGTATGAGTTCAGTGGATAGTTGTGTGACAGTGCGTTGAAGTTCCTCGGGGGTCATTGTGTTCACTGGTTTGGATGGAAGGATTGAAGCTAGTTGTGATTTGTAGATTTGTCTGTATGAGTTCTCGGGGGGAGCAGCGGTGTCCATGGTGGCGTATGTGGGCAGGCTGGTTACCGGTAACTGTTAAAAGGCTGATATACAGTCCAGTTAAAAGTGACAGTAATCCTGTTTTGGCACAATCTGTTAAAATCCGCTTAATCCATCAGGTGAGACAAATAAAAACAGTAATAAAAGCTCAGTTTAAAAAAATAAATCCTAAAGGTGTGCAGTTCAAAAAAGGCTCCAAACAAATGCGTCCGCCATCTTGCACATGAGCATCAGGCTGTAGAATGAGGTGCAGGTCTACAATTCTTTTCCTGGTGTCCTTCGACAGCTCTTTGGTCTTGGCCATAGTGGAGTTTGGAGTCTGACTGTTTGAGGCTGTGGACAGATGAGTTCAAACAGGAGCCATTAATACAGGTAACGAGTGGAGGACAGAAGAGCTTCTTAAAGAAGAAGTTACAGGTCTGTGAGAGCGTCACCAAATATTTATTTTCCACCATAATTTACAAATAAATTCTTTAAAAATCCTACAATGTGAATTCCTGGATTTTCTTTTCACATTCTGTCTCTCACAGTTGAAGTGAACCAATGATGAACATTACAGACCTGTCATTATTTTAAGTGGGAGAACTTGCACAATCTATGGCTGACTAAAAAGTTTTTTGCCCCACTGTATGGGTGCTACTGTATGTGTATGTAAATACATATATGTGTGTGCTACTGTATGTGTATGTAAATACATACGTGTGTGCTACTGTATGTGTATGTAAATACATAAATGTGTGTGCTACTGTATGTGTATGTAAATACATATATGTGTGTGCTACTGTATGTGTATGTAAATACATACGTGTGTGCTACTGTATGTAAATATTAGAGGTGCACCGATCAGGATATTTGGGCCGATCACCGAAATTTTTATTGGCCGATACCGATCATTGCTGATCCAATCAAATATTGAAAATATTAGTGATAAATGAATAGGACTAGTTATTAACTTCATAACTAATCTTTCAAAACCGTCAAGGTACTAGGTAGTATAAATAAAATGCCCTAGGGGTACTTGAGACAAAAAGGTTGGGAACCACAAGTGTACGTTACAGAGCATTGGGATGCATAAAAAAAAGAAATCACAGCAACACTGTACATGCTGCATTTCTAAACTGATTAAGAAGAGAGTTAAGGCAATGTTTTCTCTTCAGGAATATTAGCATCTCAGCATTTGCAGGGGTTTATTACGTTTATCATCCTGAATAGTCCCGCTGCGCTAAACTCTCACTGTCTGCACTTGTGCATGGAGCGCAGAGGAAAGACGTATTGTATTTTCCTTCCAATAAGCAAGCGGTTGTCTGCTCCGATGTGTAACTACGTGGTAAGTAACGCTAAATCTGCGACACTGTAGGACTGTCTGTACTACCACTACACTCATCTTAATTCAACATTTCTGTGAACATAACATGCAAAGTCCTGACACGGGGTGTTTCTGCGTAAAGCCTAGCGTACATCGGACTGGCAACTGATTATATCCGTCGCATATGAGTTGCTGCCCCGCACACATTGACAATCTGACAAAAACGGGCAACTCCCAGTAGCAGACCAGTCTCGGGAATAACAGCGCGTCCATCGACAGCAACTGGCCTCAACTACAGTGTGTTTTTTGACATAAACTGTTGCGGGCTCGCAAAACACGCAATACACACACGTTGTCGGAGCGGCGCATGGAGCGCGCACATCGGGTCATATCTCCGAAACTGAGGACAACTAGTTAACGAAAAGTAGAACACGGGCAACTGACTGAAACTGGAGACTGACTGTTTATCTCCAGTTGTAAGAGCGTTCACATCGACCGATTTCGGCAACTGATCATCTCCCACCATCTCCTCTCAGTCGCCAAAAGCCGCCTTGCAACTAGTTGTCTCCAGTTTCTCTGTCGATGTACGCTAGGCTTAACGGCAGCGCCTCGCTGCTGAGTGTGTTCGGTGTGTGTGCTGTGCCTGCGCGGTGTGACTCTGGCTCGTTATTATAATAGATCCATGCTCTGGCTGGGCTTGGAGTGTCAATGTGAGAATATACAGTTTGGTAAAGCTGCAGCAGGCAGACATCAGTCAGATATCTCCGCGATGGCATATTCAAGCAGTGGACATGAGTGGTTTGAACCCAGCGCTTTTGGTGGCAGAGGGGAATAAATTCCATAACTTTCGTGCATATTTTGTGTTCTTTCTTCATTACTGTGTGGTTGTTGCCGCTGTAGAATCTCCATTACTGATAACTGCATGAGTTGCTTGTTTACGCAGTTTTGACGAGAGAAAGTAACTTGTGTGCATGAATCCTCATGTCATCTGATCAGTCTTTGTGTTCGGCACATTTCACCGATCACAGATCACGCAAATTAAGCCGTGATCGGCCGATTATGATCGGCTACCGATCGATTGGTGCACCTCTAGTAAATATACATGTATATCCTACTGTATGTGTATGCAAATACATATGAGTGTGTGCTACTGTATGTGTACGTAAATACACAAAATGAATGGAATGAGTGGTATGTGTCCATATGCTCTTTGAACTACCCCCTTTGAGTAGCAAAAATACTTGTAATAATTTGTTTGGTTTTATTACATGTACAGTCGTATCATCCCAGTGGTAAAGACTTCCCCCCTCCATATTGACCTAGAGATGGGTTTGAGAGAGGGGTGAAAGAAGCCATTTTTGTGAGGAAACAAAAACCTTCTCTTAACAGAGGAGGAGGGTTAAGATTTGTTTTGCCTCGCATCTATGACGACATCCTAAAAACAACGCCCTAACTTGGGACAAGGTCAGTGACATGCTAATGAGTTAGGAGGGGTGAGACCTGCACTCCACTTGAGCATCCCAGCAGACAATAGGTCTGTGACATGCTAAGGAGTTAGGGTCGTTAGCCTCAGCAGGGTCGTTAGATCTGCTCCCTTCTACATCAGACCTTAGATTGTTCATGAGTTAGTATCAGGATTAGGGTGTGGCTAACCACACCCATAGGTTATAAATCTCCAACGCGCGGTCCGAGAATTCATTCCCTGAAGAAGTCCGCTAGTTTGAGGACGAAACGTCGGGAAAACTTGCTAAGAAGTACAGATGATGGGTGAGAAACCTTCCTTTGCTTTGACTAATCCCTGTACGACTGAGGGCTTACACAAACTTATTGACCTAGAGAGTATTCTAGATTTGTTTACAGATGTGCAAATACAAGTTTATATTTATTTACACTAGAGTACATGGTACTTTACCTTGTACCTTTACCTAGCCAAATTATATTAAATTTAAAAGTAAAGAGTCGTGCTATACTTAATATTCCCCTGTCATGTGTTGTAATGCAACACTGAAACGTCCCCACTGTGGGACGTCTGAAGAATTGCTTAATCTTATCATTATTAACTTTAGCTAGAATAAAAAAACTGACTAAAACAAGTGCAGTCAATAGTCACATAATTCTAGCCTGACTCCCGCCAGCCTCTTGTAGATTGCTGCACATCTCACATGCGTCTAGGACTCCTTGATAGTGGTTGCATTTCAGAAAACAAAGATGGCACCTCGTACGGTCGACATGGCTCTTTGCTGCTCTCTGTTTCTTTTGTTTTTACTTTTTAACTGTGCATCTGGCTGTTCCTACACCCGTGAGGAACTCATGAACATCCGACCCACCGTTCCCATGGACCTATTGCCTGTTTTCTTGGCATCTGCGGCTGATTTAGTCCATGTTTTAGCCAACAAAGGGTGGGCCCATAAAAAGGGAAAGCGCGGAGGCCTGCTCGTGCGTCTTAGGAGGAAAGGAGCGCGCACGACTCTCCCCGGCATTTTTCTCTCCAACGTACGCTCACTGGTCAATAAGATGGACGAACTCAGCCTGCTGATGAGAAGAAACAAGGACTTCGTCACATCCTGTGTCCTCTGCTTCACTGAGACCTGGCTAAATGAGCGGATCCCGGACTGCGCTCTGGAGCTGCAGGGCTTTGGGCTGTTCCACACGGATCGCCATTGTGCGCTCTCAGGGAAGAGCAGAGGCGGTGGGCTGTGTTTCTACGTCAATACAAACTGGTGTAACGATGTGACAGTGATCTCCAAGCACTGCTCTCCTGCTCTGGAATATCTTTTCATTCATTGTAAACCATTTTACTCCCCTCGTGAAATTGTTTCATTCATTCTTGCCTCTGTTTACATACCGCCATGCGCGGACGCGCACGAGGCTCAGTGCGCACTTGCAGAGCAAGTACTGTGTATGGAACGTTTATACCCGGACTCTCTGATTATTATCCTGGGGGATTTTAATAAGGGAAACTTGAGCCAGGAATTACCCAAATACAGACAGTTTATCAAATGCCCGACCAGAGAGGAGAACACTCTGGATCACTGTTACACCACCGTGCGCGGAGCTTTTCGCGCTGTTCCCAAGCCAACCCTCGGCTTCTCAGATCACTCCATGATACATCTGGTTCCTGCTTACAGACAGAGACTAAAGCTCTCAAAACCTGCATGAGGAGCTCCAAAGTGTGGTCTGATGAAGCTGTGGAAGAGCTGCGTGCATGCATGGAATTTACAGACTGGGACCTTTTCAGAGCTGCCACAGACAGCTTGGATGAATACACGGACACTGTGACGTCATACATTCACTTCTGTGAGGATAGCATCATTCCAACAAGGACCAGGGTCATCTATAACAATGACAAACCCTGGTTCACTGCTAAACTCCGGCAGCTCAGGAAAGCAAAGGAGTCTGCTTTCAAGGAGGGGGACCGCAGCGGCTACAAAGCAGCTAAATATCAGTTCAGGAAAGAACTGAAAGCAGCCAAGTCCCGGCACAGAGAACGACTACAGGAGCAGTTTGGTAACAACGATACTGCTTCTGTCTGGAGGGGCCTACGGGAGATCACCAACTACAAACCCAAAGCCCCCCCCCCTGTGCTGACGACCACAAGCTAGCTGACGAACTGAACTTATTTTTCAGTCGCTTTGATGCTGCCCCTGACACCTCTCCCTCCCCCACCCCCCACTACTCTAACGACCCACCCATCAGCCCTGCCCCCAGCCTGACAATAGCCTCTAAAGAGATTAAACAACTCTTCTTGAGGCTGCACCCCCGCAAAGCTCCTGGCCCGGACCACGTGTCTCTGGCCACTCTGAGATACTGCGCCAGTGAGCTTACTCCTGTGTTCACTGACATTTTCAACACCTCTCTGCAGTCCTGCCATGTCCCAGCCTGCTTCAAATCCTCCATCATTGTCCCCGTCCCGAAGAAGCCCAGGATCACAGGACTCAACGACTACAGACCTGTAGCACTTACGTCTGTCGTCATGAAGTCATTTGAACGCCTGGTTCTCTCCCATCTCAAGTCCTTCACCTCCCCCCTCCTGGACCCCCTGCAGTTAGTCTACAGAGCCAACAGATCTGTAGACAACGCCATTAACCTGGCCCTCCACCACATCCTACAGCACCTGGACTCCCCGGGGACCTACGACAGGGTCCTGTTCGTGGACTTCAGCTCTGCCTTCAACACAATCCTTCCATCCCAGCTCCAGGACAAGCTCTCCCAGCTCAACGTGCCCGATTCCACCTGCAGGTGGATCACTGACTTCCTGACGGACAGGAAGCAGCGAGTGCGTCTGGGGAAGAATGTCTCGGACTCTCGGATTATAAATACAGGAGTCCCACAGGGCTGTGTTCTTTCTCCCCTGCTCTTCTCCCTGTACACCAACCACTGCACCTCCAGCCACGACTCCGTGAAGCTGATCAAGTTCGCGGACGACACCACCCTCATTGGACTCATCTCCAACAACGATGAGTCTGCCTGCAGGAGGGAGGTGGACCGGCTGGTGTCCTGGTGCAGTGGTAACAACCTGGAGCTGAACGCCCAGAAGACAGTGGAGATGATTGTGGACTTCAGGAAGAGCACTGTCCCCCCGCCCCCACCCTCCGTGATGGACTCCCCCATCACCTCTGTGGAGTCCTTCCGTTTCCTGGGCACCACCATCACCCAGGACCTCAAATGGGAGCCGACCATCAGCTCCCTCATCAAGAAGGCCCAGCAGAGGATGTACTTCCTGCGGCAGCTCAGGAAAGCCAAGCTGCCTGCACAGATGCAGTTCTACACGACCATCATCGAGTCCATCCTCACCTCCTCCATCACCGTGTGGTTCGCTGGAGCCACAGTCAGGGACAAACAGAGACTACAGCGCATTGTGCGCTCTGCAGAGGAAGTGATCGGCCGCAGCCTTCCATCGCTGCAGGACCTGTACGTCGCCCGAGCTCGAGGCCGGGCTGGTCGTATCACAGCCGACCCCTCTCACCCTGCACATGGACTATTCCAACCACTCCCCTCAGGCAGGAGGCTGCGGTCCATCAGGACTAGAACCTCCCGCCACAAGAACAGTTTCTTCCCCTCTGCTGTTGGACTCTTGAACACTTCTTAACCTGTCCCCCCGCCCTTTATAAAGTCACTTTACTGCCCATCATACGTCACTTTACTTCACTGTACTGCTGTCACCTTACATTGTGTGCACCATGTGCACTTGTATATTGTAAATAGTAACTGTAACTCTATTTTAAATTTAAATTTATTCTTGAGAAGTGTTTTTTTATTCTTATTTTTATTATCTCTTTTTGACTGTTGCACTGAGCCAAAGCAATTTCCAAGTCTGTGACCTCCTGTTACTTACGTGGCAATAAAAATGATTCTGATTTTGATTCTGATTCTGATACACCTGTTATATGCATCCATCTGTTTTATTTCTGAATTAATTATACAGAATAAAATGGTTTATTGATTTTTAATTTACGTAAGTGCTGCGTGCTGGTGCAAGCGCGATGACATATCAAGCTGAGGGGGATTTAAATTTTAAATAGTTTTTAAATTTTCACATATTCAACATGACGAATTTTGTAGCGTACAAGGAGTTATTTCACTTCCTTGGAGGAGGTAAATGTGAAGATTATGCCACCAAGAAAGCAATAAAAAGGATGGCTCCTCAATATATGATTAAACGTAGCTCTATATATTTTTCTATATATAGATCCTCTAATTGTGCAAGTTCTCCCACTTAAAATAATGACAGAGGTCTGTAATTTTCATCATAGGTACACTTCAACTGTGAGAGACAGAATGTGAAAAAAAAATCCAGGAATTAACAACTCAATACTTTGTAATATAACCTTTGTTGGCAAAAACAGAGGGCAAATTATTACTATAGGTCTTTACCAGGTTTGCACACACAGAAGCTGGTATTTTGGCCCATTCCTCCATGCAGATATTCTTGAGAGCAGTGATGTTTTGGGGCTGTCGCTGAGCAACATGGACTTTCAACTCCCTCCACAGATTTTCAATGGGGTTGAGGTCTGGAGACTGGCTAGGCCACTCCAGGACTTTCAAATGGTTCTTACGGAGCCAGTCCTTCGTTGCCCGGGCGGTGTGTTTGGGATCATTGTCATGCTGGAAGACCCAGCCACGTTTCATCTTCAAAGCTCTCACTGATGGAAGGAGGTTTTGACTCAAAATCTCAGGATACATGGCCCCATTCATTCTTTCCTTAACACGGATCAGTCGTCCTGTCCCCTCAGCAGAAAAACAGCCCCAAAGCATGACGTTTCCACCCCCATGCTTCACAGTAGGTATGGTGTTCTTGGGATGCAACTCAGTATTCTTCTTCCTCTTGAGTTTATACCAAACAGTTCTACTTTGGTTTCATCTGACCACATGACATTCTCCCAATCCTCTGCTGTATCATCCATGTGCTCTCTGGCAAACTTCAGACGGGCCTGGACATGCACTGGCTTCAGCAGGGGGACACGTCTGGCACTGCAGGATTTGATTCCCTGTCGTCGTAGTGTGTTACTGATGGTAACCTTTGTTACTTTGGTCCCAGCTCTCTGCAGGTCATTCACCAGGTCCCCCCGTGTGGTTCTGGGATTTTTGATCACCGTTCTAATGATAATTTTGACCCCACGGGATGAGATCTTGCGTGGAGCCCCAGATCATAAAGATGGCGCCTCTTACGGTCGACACGGCTCTTTGCTGCTCTCTTTTTCTTTTGTTTTTACTTTTTAATTAGGGCTGTCAAAATTATCGCGTTAACGCACGTTAATTAATTTTTTTCATTAATCGCGTTAAAAAAATTAACGCATTTGACGCATGCCCATGCGTCCCATAATAACACTCAGAATGCCGCGGACACATGCGTGTGTAAGATGGGGACAGAGCAGGTAGGCCCTCTGGGAATTCAAGTTTTGAAAGAATACACGCGTGACCGCGGGGCACTTGTTGTTTCCTGTATGAACTCTGCATGATGAGCTGCGGGCGCCACAGCGCTCTGGACAGTTCCCACTTCCAGCGGCTGTGATCACGGCAAACGGCGCTGCGTAATGGGATCATATCTAAGACCACGCACAGAACTATTACAGAACTATTCTCTAGTGTGCGTACGTATCTTTGCGTAACCGATGCACACAATATGTACAGCGCTGAAGCTGGACTGCGGAGCCTCAGTCTCCTCCGTGTCTTCTCCCGAAGTGCACTCGCTAAAGTAAAGCTGAGGTACCTAATTTTTCTTTCGACTACCAGTTCATGTTAGTTGTGGCAAAAAAAGTAATGGTGTGAGCAAATCAAACAGATTTAATGACATTCTGCTTCAGACTATTTTGAAATGTCCCTCATCTGTACCAAGCAATGGTTTTGGTCTGAGTCTAAACAGAAAGACAGAATGTTAATAATGTTAATTCCATTTTATATGGATTTATTGTTATAACAAACAAATACAGTTCATATGTTCACTAAAGTGTCATTTATCTTTCCATTAAAACAACAATTTACAGAAAAATATGGCATAATTTTGCCAATAGTTTGAAATGCGATTAATTACGATTAATTAATTTTTAAGCTGTAATTAACTCGATTTAAAAAATTAATCGTTTGACAGCCCTATTTTTAATTGTGCATCTGGCTGTTCCTACACCCGTGAAGAACTCATGAACATCCGACCCACCGTTCCCATGGACCTATTGCCTGTTTTCTTGGCATCTGCGGCTGATTTAGTTCATGTTCTAGCCAAAAAAGTGTGGGCCCGTAAAAAGGGAAAGCGCAGAGGCCTGCTCGTGCGTCTTAGGAGAAGAGGAGCGCGCACAGCTCTCCCCGGCATTTTTCTCTCCAATGTACGCTCACTGGGCAATAAGACGAACTCAGCCTGCTCACGAGAAGAAACAAGGACTTCATCCTGTGTCCTCTGCTTCACTGAGACCTGGCTAAATGAGCGGATCCCGGACTGTGCTCTGGAACTGCAGGGTTTTGAGCTGTTCCGCGCGGATCGCCATTGTGCGCTCTCAGGGAAGAGCAGAGGCGGAGGGCTGTGTTTCTACGTCAATACAAACTGGTTCTCCTGCTCTGGAATATCTTTTAATTCATTGTAAACCATTTTACTCCCCTCGTGAATTTGTTTCATTCATTCTTGCCTCTGTTTACATACCGCCATGCGCGGACGCGCACGAGGCTCAGCGTGCACTCGCAGAACAAGTACTGTGTATGGAACGTTTATACCTGGACTCTCTGATTATTATCCTGGAGGATTTTAACAAGGAGAACTTGAGCCAGGAATTACCCAAATACAGATAGTTTATCAAATGCCCAACCAGAGAGGAGAACACTCTGGATCATTGTTACACCACTGTGCGCGGAGCTTTTCGCGCTGTTCCCAAGCCAGCCCTCGGCTTCTCAGATCACTCCATGATACATCTGATCCCTGCTTACAGACAGAGACTAAAGTTCTCGAAACCTGCAATGAGGAGCTCCAAAGTGTGGTCTGATGAAGCTGTGGAAGAGCTGTGCGCATGCATGGAATCTACAGACTGGGACCTTTTCAGAGCTGCCACAGATAGTTTGGATGAATACACGGACACTGTGACGTCATACATCCACTTCTGTGAGGATAGCATCATTCCAACAAGGACCAGGGTCATCTACAACAACGACAAACCCTGGTTCACTGCTAAACTCTGGCAGCTCAGGAAAGCAAAGGAGTCTGCTTTCAGGGAGGGGGACCGCAGCGGCTACAAAGCAGCTAAATATCAGTTCAGGGACGAACTGAAAGCAGCCAAGTCCCGGCACAGAGAACAACTACAGGAGCAGTTTGGTAACAATGATACTGCTTCTGCCTGGAGGGGCCTACGGGAGATCACCAACTACAAGCCCAAAGCCCCCCCCCCTGTGCTGACGACCACAAGCTAGCTGACGAACTGAACTTTTTTTTTCAGTCGCTTTGATGTTGCCCCTGACACCTCCCCCACCCTCCACTACTCTAACCACCCATCAGCCCTGCCCCCACCCTGACAATAGCCTCTAAAGAGATTAAACAACTCTTCTTGAGGCTGCACCCCCGCAAAGCTCCTGGCCCGGACCACGTGTCTCCGGCCACTCTGAGACACTGCGCCAGTGAGCTTACTCCTGTGTTCACTGACATTTTCAACACCTCTCTGCAGTCCTGCCATGTCCCGGCCTGCTTCAAATCCTCCATCATTGTCCCCGTCCCGAAGAAGCCCAGGATCACAGGACTCAACGACTACAGACCTGTAGCACTTATGTCTGTCGTCATGAAATCATTTGAACGCCTGGTCCTCTCCCATCTCAAGTCCTTCACCTCCCCCCTCCTGGACCCCCTGCAGTTAGTCTACAGAGCCAACAGATCTGTAGACGACGCCATTAACCTGGCCCTCCACCAAATCCTACAGCACCTGGACTCCCCGAGGACCTACACCAAGGTCGTGTTCATGGACTTCAGCTCTGCCTTCAACACCATCCTGCCATCCCTGCTCCAGGACAAGCTCTCCCAGCTCAACGTGCCCGATTCCACCTGCAGGTGGATCACTGACTTCCTTACAGACAGGAAGCAGCGAGTGCGTCTGGGGAAGAATGTCTCAGATTATAAATACAGGAGCCCCACAGGGCTGTGTTCTTTTTCCCCTGCTCCTCTCCCTGTACACCAACCACTGCACCTCCAGCCACGACTCCGTGAAGCTGATCAAGTTCGCGGACGACACCACCCTCATTGGACTCATCTCCAACAACGATGAGTCCGCCTACAGGAGGGAGGTGGACCGGCTGGTGTCCTGGTGCAGTGGTAACAACCTGGAGCTGAACGCCCAGAAGACAGTGGAGATGATTGTGGACTTCAGGAAGAGCACTGTCCCCCCACCCCCACCCTCCGTGATGGACTCCCCCATCACCTCTGTGGAGTCCTTCCGTTTCCTGGGCACCACCATCACCCAGGACCTCAAATGGGAGCCGACCATCAGCTCCCTCATCAAGAAGGCCCAGCAGAGGATGTACTTTCTGCGGCAGCTCAGGAAAGCCAAGCTGCCTGCACAGATGTTGGTGCAGTTCTACACGGCCATCATCGAGTCCATCCTCACCTCCTCCATCACTGTGTGGTTCGCTGGAGCCACAGTCAGGGACAAACAGAGACTACAGAGCATTGTGCGCTCTGCAGAGGAAGTGATTGGCCGCAACCTTCCATCGCTGCAGGACCTGTACGTCGCCCAAACTCGAGGCCGGGCTGGTCGTATCACAGCCGACCCCTCTCACCCTGCACATGGACTATTCCAACCACTCCCCTCAGGCAGGAGGCTGCGGTCCATCAGGACTAGAACCTCCCGCCACAAGAACAGTTTCTTCCCCTCTGCTGTTGGACTCTTGAACACTTAACCTGTCCCCCCCGCCCTTTATAAAGTCACATTACTGCCCATCATACGTCACTTTACTTCACTGTACTGCTGTCACCTTACATTGTGTGCACCATGTGCACTTGTAAATTGTAAATAGTAACTAACTCTATTTTAAATTTAAATGTATTCCTTAGAAGTGTTTTTTATTCTTTATTTTTATTATCTCTTTCTGACAGTTGCACTGAGCCAAAGCAATTTCCGAGTCTGTGACTTCCTGTTACTTACGTGGTAATAAAAATTATTCTGATTCTGATTCTGATCGAGGGAGATTATCAGTGGTCTTGTATGTCTTCCATTTTCTGATAATTGCTCCCACAGTTGATTTGTTCACACCAAGCTGCTTGCCTATTGTAGATTCACTCTTCCCAGTCTGGTGCAGGTCTACAATTCTTTTCCTGGTGTCCTTCGACAGCTCTTTGGTCTTGGTCATAGTGGAGTTTGGAGTCTGACTGTTTGAGGCTGTGGACAGGTGTCTTTTATACAGATAACGAGTTCAAACAGGTGCCATTAATACAGGTAAGGAGTGGAGGACAGAAGAGCTTCTTAAAGAAGAAGTTACAGGTCTGTGAGAGCCAGATATCTTCCTTGTTTGAAGTGACCAAATACTTATTTTCCACCATAATTTACAAATAAATTCTTTAAAAATCCTACAATGTGAATTCCTGGATTTTTTTTCACATTCTGTCTTTCACAGTTGAAGTTTACCTGTTAGTATTAGATAGCAATATGGCCTACGTGCAGGACTGTACAAGGACTCTACAAGGACTCCATGTTATGACTATGATTTGACTGTCTCTTTGTGACACGTATGTCTTTCGATGTGTGACGTGACAATGACTATATAAACTGTGTACTGCCTTTATTCTGTCTGGGAGAAGGAAACAAAGTAAACCATAGGAACTTGAGAGAAACTTGAATAAACTTCCAGAGTTTGGCGCACCACGATCCGTCTCTGTCTGCTTCATTCCTGACAGATTTGGTGGAGAATGCGCGGCTCAGTGTGTGCCATTCTCTGGATTGTTTTGAGGGAGTTTGCTTTGTTTCTTTTCCTCGGCGTGAGAGATCGGCATGCTGTGTCTGGGAGCGGGGATTCCAGGAGGCTGGAAGAGCTGTTCCTGGATGCTTCTTGTCGCTTCTGTCACTTTTGTTTTTTTTAAATTGAATATTCCGACGCGGAAAAGAGGTTGGCAGACCTATCGGACAGTCCTTGGAACCGGTTTGACAAGAATAAGGTAAGCAGACACCTTTTTAAATGTAAAGTCTGCATAATTGGATATTAGCTAAATTTTGGTCTGTTTTTGGGGTCTGTCAAACTCTCTAAATTGTATTGAAAGGAACAGTCTCAGGGTTTAAGTCCCTTGAAGCAGTCTCAGGGTTTATGTCCCTTGGAGCAGTCTCAGGGTTTAAGTCCCTTGGAGACACACAGTCTCAGGGTTTAAGTCCCTTGGAGCAGTCTCAGGGTTTATGTCCCTTGGAGCAGTCTCAGGGTTTATGTCCCTTGGAGCAGTCTCAGGGTTTAAGTCCCTTGGATCAGTCTCAGGGTTTAAGTCCCTTGGAGCAGTCTCAGGGTTTAAGTCCCTTGGAGCAGTCTCAGGGTTTAAGTCCCTTGGAGCAGTCTCAGGGTTTATGTCCCTTGGAGCAGTCTCAGGGTTTATGTCCCTTGGAGACACACAGTCTCAGGGTTTGAGTCCCTTGGAGCAGGATCCTTAGTGAAACCATGGTGTAAAAATTAAAAGTTATAATAAAAAGGGAAACGTTAAACACTAAAGAGTGCCTTTTGTTACTAGTGTGGAAATTGGCCATTTCTAGACTTGGATGACAAAAGTTTAAAGAACAACATCAGTTATATTTGCTTAAAAAAGTAATCTTGAAAGTTATTCTTCTTTCTGTTTTTGCATTTTTGCTAAAACACTACTTTCTGCCTGTGTGTGTGTGCGCTATCTTGCTGCCGTTGTCAGGGAAACGGCCCCCTCCTTCGCTGCTCTGGCTCTGAATCAGAGCAAAGCTACTGCTTTTAGGATTTCTGGCTTTTCATAGTTGTTATTCCGTTAAATTTGCGAAATTTGCCATTGAACATTGTGTTATGACACAGTTAAACGTTTTTAAACACCATTAGTGAATAAGTTTTGAATATTATATGTTTTTTGAAACCCAAAGATTAGTACAAAAAGCTTTGCTTTTCTTTTTAAATCTGCTGCTTATTTTGTGAGTCCATTATTGTATCTGATATTTCATAGCTGTTTGTGAGAATTTTTTCATGTATTTTTTATTTTAGTTACAAAAGCCGTTTTTCAAACATTTAAATTAGAATCTGTTAAAAGTGATTATTGATTATAGACTTCGTCTAAAAAGAAAGAGGGAATTAGGATTAGCTGTAAAAGTATTATTAAGTTAAACTACCCAATTCACCCAATTCACCTTGCAAGCGGTGATGTTTTTGTTTTGACTACACGCCTGACCTTCCTCCTGCTGCAGATGCACACAGCAGAGGAGCCTGGTCTGAAATGTGCAAGATAATTAAACACAGTACAAAAGTACACATATTTTAAAGTTTGAAGGTTCAAGAGATTTGAGTCTTGTTTTTTTTATTAAGAAAGAGTTTCTGGTTTTAAAAAATGTCATCATTAGTAAGATAATAAGTAATCTTTATTTACATAGCGCTTGGGAAAACCCAGAGCGCTCCAAAATTGTTTTGACTTTAGGGAGAAAAACAATCTCATTCACAATCTCTGTTGTTTTTAAATTGGCCGTCTCAAGGATTGTTTTTCAGACTCTGCCACACTGTACGAGAGGTCACTGCTGGACACTGGACACCAAAGCCCACCCAGCCACAGGTCACAGATCAAAGAGCAAAGGGAAATGCCACCTCCTTGCCCCTCCCCACGCCACTCCAGAGCTGAGTGGGTGTGAGAGAGACCGGGGTAGAGAGAGGTTTCTGGAGACGTGATGGGTGGAGCATCAGGCAGAGACCTGGATGAGAGTTGGAAGTGTGTCCAGTTGGTTTACATCACCACAGTGTGACCTTTGAGACCTGCAGGTGGTTCGAGGAGTCTGGAGACAACCCCAAAATTCACACCCTACATACACACACACACACACACACACACACACACACACACACACACATACATACATCTACACACTCACACATTCACATTTACACATAGATACATGAAAAAGCAGAACATGAGAAAAAAGCATTTTAAAAGTTTACTCCAATGTAAACACATTTTTTATTGTCTATCACTTGAATCTTTATTTGAATCAGTATTTTTGAGACCAGAAATGTTCATTTGAATTCTATATTGTCATGGACTTAATTGACCTCTGTCCTGATACTTTTGATTTGTTGATTTTGTATTGTGTGAAGTAATTACATTGATTAGGATTAGATCTGATAAAAACACAAATTAGAGAAGTAAACTGAATCATTGCGCTTGCTTTTGTCTGAGGGACAGAAGCAACAGCATGAATAGAAATTGTGTTAAAGTAGAATCAAAGTGACTTAACCATAGAGAGTAACTACTGCATAACAAGCTGTGTACAGGAACTGTGACACTGCACCATTGACCAGAAGTGCATCGCAAATGACCTGATGTGCTTCAAGTGAAAAGACTGTATCTGGAGATCCGATGTGCATCTGGAGAGACCAAAACCATGGCTTGGACCCTACTGATGTCCAAGATGACATCTCTCGAAATATGACCTGACCTGATGACGACTGAGACTCACCCTCAGGGGACCCTGAGGACCTGAGGACCTTGGAGAGAAAACTGGGGAGTGATGTTTATATTATTGAAATCATGCCATTGATGAGTGCTAAATGAGAGAGATACTCATGATTCTTTCTTTTGTTTTTGTTTGTCCCTAGCTTCTGGACATCTGATGATCTATTGGACACAGACATTTGCAGAACAAGAACCAGCCAACGAAAACGTCTATTGCTGATGCTTTTGCTACAACCAGAACCACAACTGTGACCAAATATTCAAGTATTCAGACATTTGACAGACAAAAACTTTGATTTTTTAGTCTGGGAGACTGAGCAACTGTTAAAACTTTTAAAATGATAAAGTATGGGTATTGTAGCGTTTTAGTAGATGTTAAATAGTAGTAAAAGAGTAGAATTTGACTTCCTTCGTTGTTCATAAACATATTTCCACGTAAGAGTTAAAATAGTACCCTACAATGTTATCCTTTTGATAGATCAGCTATAATATTAGAATCAGAGTTATGTTACAGCCATTAAAAGTGACAGAAGTCACAAACTAGGAATATGCCTTTGCTCAAGCTGCAACCGAGCTTTGGAGTCAAAAAATAGAGTAAAAATAGGAATAGATAAAAGCACCAACCATAGATTCTTTCAAAAATAGAGATTATTTGTAGCCAGTGCTAATGTAACACAAGTTGCATTGAGCGAGTATCACCCTGTGTTAGAAAGGTCGTGGGTGTATGAAGAATCACACAGAGAGGGACAGCTCCTCAGGAACGTAGCTTTATTCAGTCTCTAGCTCCTCAACACAGGGAACCCCCCTCAAAACCCGAGGTTACCTTTTTCTAGCGCCCGTGACCTCATCACCGTCATATCAATGCGCACTCAAAATAGGTCCTAGCCAGGTAATAACACAGGCATAACACCAAACAAAACAATATAAATCCCCTTACATTCTTCCCCTTCTTCAAATAAAATGTCCTCATTTAAACATTAACCTGTTGGAGAAACAAAACATATAAATCCTGACAAACTTTCTCCACTGTTATTATTATTATTACTTTTTTTTTTTTTTATAAGAGAAGGCGAGTTGGTCTCTTCACAATGCGACCACATCTAGTAGCAACGTCACCACTAGAGGCACCCAATGTCCTGTTTTGTTGTTGCCGTGCAGGCCCATGAAAGACCCGACCAGTCAGTCTCCTAGAGGATGGCACAGACGGCCTAGTTCCTGCACCCTGGTTTTCAACGGGTTGTCCAAACGCAACAGGAAGTGACCCAGATAAAGCTGTGTACCCTGGGGCTGTGTGCATGCAAGGCCCCGGTGGTGTCACACCCGGAAAAATGTCCTTAGAACGAAAAGGTTTTAAACGATCATAATGAATGACTTTTGGTACAGCTTGAGGATGTTTCATGTCCAACAGCTTATAGATTAGTCCATCATCATTCACAGCTTCAACCTTAAATGGTCCAGTCCAGTTTGGGCAAAGTTTTTGTCTTTGTGTAGTGGGATCATCCAACCAAACCAGATCACCACATACATATGGTTCAAACTTAACCTGTTTGTCATAATAGTGCTCACGTTTTAGTTGTTGTTCCTCACGGTGTATGCGAACTGCCTCAAAAGCATATTCCAAACGTGAGACCAGTTCTGCCCCATAGTTCTGTGGGCTTTCAGGATCTGTGGGTGACGCCACATGAACATGTGCAGGTAACCTGGGCTCCCTGCCATGTGCTAGAAAATAAGGCGAATATCCGGTACTCGTGTGAGGTGTAGAGTTGAAAGAAAGAACCATAGATGGCAGATAGTAGTCCCATTCACCTACATTGTCCTGAATAAGTTTAGCCAGTTGTCCTTTTAAAGTTCTGTTGAACCGCTCTACCATACCATTACCTCTTGGGTGATATGGAGAAGTCCTTTTCTTTTTAATGTTTAAGTTCCGACATATTGTTTGAATGATTTCTGATTCATATTGTCTACCCTGATCAGAAAACAATTCCTCAGGGACACCATGTTCAGGAATATACCTCTCACAAAATAATTGTGCTACTGTAGCTGCCTTTTGATCACACATAGCATAAGCATTCACATATTTGGTGAAATGATCTTGGACCACAAGGACATATCTATTTCCAGCAGAAGTTACAGGGAGCTCTGTAATGTCCGTGCAAACAAACTGAAAGGGTCTGTCAGCCTGAATAGATTGCAATGGTGCTCTGCGCTGTGGCACAGGCTTTCTGAAGGCCTCACATGACTTACACCGGTTACAAAAGTCCTCAATATCAGATCTCATACCTGGCCAATAACACATTGTCATCGCTTTCTTAAATGTGCGCTCAGCACTGTAATGACCAGAACATGGGTTACCATGTAGAAAATGCATTGTCTCAGAAATAATTAAAGATGGTATCACCACTTGATAAACCTCGGGTTTCCCTGGCACCATGTGACCTTTACGGCATAGTAAATTATCACACAAAACAAGCTTGGGAAACTGCCACCAAAGTTTCCTCTGAGTCTTATCTTTAACCTGCCTAAGAAAAGGACGTTTCCCAGACTGTACCCAGTTATACACATCTGAAATAATAGGGTCAGAAAGTTGTGCAGATACAATATCAGCATTATTCATACCGAAAGTAAGTGGTGGCATGTTAATACCAGTAGAGACCTGTCCAGCAACACTGTCCACAAAACATACTTGCGATGTTTGATTAGTCTTGAGTGATTCTAGAGCTGAATTAAGCAACTCTGTCCTTGTTTTTTCTGTAGTAGGAGTGTGAATGTCAGCAGAGGGAGACACAATCACCTCCATTGTATCAGGAATCACCGATGGTATACGTGACATTGCATCTGCATTCGTGTGCTTCTTTCCATCCTTGTGAGTGATTGTCCAAAGGTAGGGATCCAACTCCAATGCCCACCGACCCCGGCGTCCAGTAGGGTCGTGCGTGATGTCCATCTTTCTTAAACTGAGCAGAGGGCGGTGGTCAGTAATAATGGTAAAAGGATTACAACTCAGGTAGTGTCTAAAGTGTCTGACCGACCAAACAATAGCATAGAGTTCTTTGTCGTATGTAGACCACTTTCTCTCAGTCTTTGAAAGCACGTGACTCGCATAAGCCACAACGCGTTCTTGTCCATTTTGTCTTTGTGAAAGCACCGAACCAACCGCAGAATTGGATGCATCTGTGCTTAAAATAAATGGCTGATCAAAGTTGGGAAAAGCCATTATTGGAGGAGACATAAGCGCCTCCTTTAATGTCTGAAAAGCACCCGAGCAGTCCTCAGTCCACTCAAACACTACCTGTTTTTCTGTCAGTTTATGAAGTGGTTGTGCAATAAATGCGTATCTGTGCACAAAACGTCTGTAGTAGGAACAGAGTCCCAAAAATGCACGGACCTCAGTAGGTGAGCATGGTGTCGGCCAGTTACTGATGCGTTCACTGTTAACAGGATCCAGAGTCAATCCCTCACGAGATACAACATGTCCCATGTACTTAACTGTCGTTTTGCAAAAGTCACATTTCTTAGGGTTTAACTTCAAACCTGCTTGTCTAAATCGAGTGAGAATGTCTGTGAGGTTGTGTAGGTGATCCTCAAAGGTTTTACCCATACATATGATGTCATCTAAATAAATGACACAGGTTGTCCAATGCAGTCCTCTCAAAACCAACTCCATTAGCCTCTGAAATGTTGGTGGTGCGTTTTTGAGGCCCATAGGCATGACCTTAAATTGATAAAGGCCATCTCCGGTTGTGAATGCTGTCTTACGTCGATCTGCGGGATGCATTTGCACTTGCCAGTACCCGCTGGACATATCCATTGTCGAAAAGAATTGAGAGCCTGACAGTGCATCGAGACTGTCATCTACCCTCGGTAACGGATGTGCGTCAGTTATGGTAACAGCATTCAACTTTCTAAAGTCTACGCAAAACCTATATGAGCCATCCTTCTTTCTCACCATAACTACAGGACTGGCCCAGGGACTTGTACTGTCTTCAATCAAGTCCTGTGCTTTAAGAGCTTCAACTTGACGATGAATCTCCGATTTAATAGCAGGAGATGTACGATAGGCCCTTTGTCAGATTGGCATGTCACAGTTTGTGACTATTTTATGAGTGAGTAAATCAGTCCTGCCAAAATCATGTGAATGCTGACTAAAAACATCTGCAAATGACGTTAGTGTCTCATTGAGTTGATGGTTCTGGATTACCGTTAGGTCTGAGTTTTTAATGACTGGCTTGGTGACATGCTTGGGAACGTTTGGTACCTGAACATTAATATTAGATACAGAACTGTCCATAATACTGAAGTCACTTTTTCTGCCTTCTGAAACTGCATGAAAAAGTCCAATCTGAGTGCCTCCGTACAACTTAATCTCACTATGTGCTAAATTAGCCACTTTAACACAAATGGAGCCAAGTTCTACTCTGGCTACAGTCCATGCAAACCCTGCAGTAGTCTCAACCGAATAATGAGGTTCAAACACACCTGTATAGCCATTAGGTCGAAGTCCTTTGAGGGGTGCATCCAAAGTAGCAGAGATGACCCTTTCTGACATTGCCGGGATAGTCACTGTGGAGGAAACTGACACACTAGTTAGAAAAGGAGCATATTGCTGTGGACTAACTAGTGGTACAGTTTTGTCTTCAACATCTAGTGTCATCTTTCGGGTGTCCACGACAATTCCATTGGCGATCATGAAATCCCAACCCAAGATGATTGGTTTTGTGCAGTTTCGAACCACTTGAAAAGTGTGTGTCATAGGTTTATGGGCAAGGTCTACATTAACAGAGATGGAACCTACAGAGTCAAGTGGTTCCCCCGCGACCCCTTTGAGGGGAACAAACTCCTTCACAATGGGTTTCCTTTGAAGAGCAGGTGTCTTCATTCTAAAGTCCTCGCTAATGACCGAAACATCAGCCCCAGTATCAACAAAAGCATGTACAATTGTGTCTTCGATAACAACTGAAACATACCTCTTCTCAATGTCTGTCACAAATGTAATGTCATTTGTTTTATTGTCAGTCTGGACCAGGATGGGCTCTGTAGCTGACAATTGGTCCTCATTGTCAACTACTTGTAGTTTACCTGGTTCTGCTTTTGACATGATGGGGACTCGAAGCGTACTCTTCCTGGGCTGGGAGAGCGATATCGGCGACTCTCATAGCGATCCGGAGAGCGGCCGCGGTTGTTGTTGCCTCTCTCTGAAGAATGGCTCTGACGTGGAAGCCGGTCCGACGAACCAAGACGACGGTAGTTCTCCCCCTCACGACGAGATGAATGACGGCTGTCAAGGTCGTAGTCTTGACGTCGCGGCGAAGATCTGTAGGATCTGCTGGAGTAGTCACGGCGGTCCTCACGAGGTCCCTCAGGAGTGTAACTCCTATAACGATGTGTGTAGTTGTTTTTGTCTCTGTGTTGACGGTCCACTGCCAACTGTAGGTGCTCAACTTTCTCTGATAACGTTTCAATAGTTTTTAACATCTTCTTCATATCATCTGCATTGGCCGAGTTTATACCTAGCTGTGCACCAGTTGCCGGAAAATGACTGGATGACACGGGTGAAATAGCAGGATAAACCATGTCAGTGGAAAATGATTGCATAGTACCAGGCGCTAACATTTTACTAGCTTGGTGTGCAGATTCAATCTGAGCGGCATATTTAAGGGCATCTTCAAGTGTATCAACCCCTTGTTCGTGACATCTGAGCTGTAGATACGGGTCAAGTCCAGCAATAAAGCGCCTTAGTTTCTCACCTTTCTTTGCATTGTCACCATATGTGGGAAAAGCTTCCTCCACCAGGCGACTGATTTCAGCAGCAAAAACAGGTAAAGCCTCACCCGGGTGACGAGCGCGTGCATTAATGTAGCTTTGAAATGTTGATAGATATGCAGCCTGTCCAAAAACGCTTTTCAGTTTCTCTTTTGTGGCATCAAAGTCTGACTTTACAGCATCAGGTAAACTGTCCCAATAGCTAAAAGCAGCACCCCCCAAGCATGTAGGAAGGAGTTTCGCCAAACTGTCTTCCTCAACATCAGGATTAGCATTTACTGTGACTTCAAAACGACGGCACCATCTTGAAAAATCTTCTTTTCCATCCCCCATGAAAAATTGGCGGTACGGTGGAATGGCGCGGTTAGAGGCAGCAGAAAAAGGCAGATCGTTCCAGAAGTTATTTGCCATCGTTGCATCACAGCACACTCCTCCGCCTCAAATGTACAACAGGCAAAGTCTCTACTCATAAAAAAAAAAATGTGTCCAAATATTTGTAAAAACAATAATAAAAATGTTCGCGTATTCCGATTATACACCCGTTGTTATCTGTGAATTACACACTGCCCCTAGCAGCTAGCTGGTTAGCTTATGCACCGTGCCTTATCTACGACACAAAATGCAACACCAACAAAAATCCACAGGGCCTATGCAAACGTAATCCACCTCAGAAGTCTCGAACTCACTCGTAATAGTCAGTCCGTTATTCCTCGTAGCGTTGTGGGGAAAAGTCCAACGTTTCTGCCGTTAGCTTAGCCCGTGGTGCAACGTGTCCCAGAGCGACGATTCAACCTCTTCAGATGCGAAAAAAAAAATTATGTCCACAACCCGCTGCCACCAGTGTAACACAAGTTGCATTGAGCGAGTATCACCCTGTGTTAGAAAGGTCGTGGGTGTATGAAGAATCACACAGAGAGGGACAGCTCCTCAGGAACGTAGCTTTATTCAGTCTCTAGCTCCTCAACACAGGGAACCCCCCTCAAAACCCGAGGTTACCTTTTTCTAGCGCCCGTGACCTCATCACCGTCATATCAATGCGCACTCAAAATAGGTCCTAGCCAGGTAATAACACAGGCATAACACCAAACAAAACAATATAAATCCCCTTACACTAATATCAAATGGTAAAGGGACCATTTCACAAACATTTACTTCAAAAGTAGATAAAGTTAATTACAGTTTATGTACAGTTTTATTAGATACTTGCCAAATTCACTTGTTTTCAAACATTGGTGAATGTTGACAATACAAAAAGTCCATATGAGTGTAGTGTAGATTAATGCCTAGATCAATGAGATAGATTAGAACCAACAGAGATTCAAAAGCATTTAAAAGCATTTTGATGTATTTGTGTATAGCACAAAAACAGTATAGCAGATATTTAGATATTGAGAAGTTTAAAAAGCTGTAGATTCACCAGCACAGATTAGAATCAAACACCATTGTAAAATAACTGACCCCAACCCCAAACCTGCTAAAATAGATTAGCTCTTGTAAGGATAATACTAATTTGATTAATGATTTACATTCATCCCAAACTGCCTCAGAGGAGGAAGTGACAGCACTTCCTGGTTCAACAAATGTATTTGGAAAACTGGCCATAATAATGTTCATATTAACCATTTGCCTGAAGGGCTCGACACACGGGAGGCGACATCGCATCGCCTCCATTCATTTTCAATGGGACGTGCGCGACATAGCGTCAATCGCTAGCGAGCCTCCTGCTCAGCGACGGGCGAAAAACGTGCGTGTGAAATCCTCCCGCTCGTGCATGTATCGTGCACGCGCGGGTCAGCGACGCAATCCCAGAAAGTTGAAATCGGCTCAACTTTTCGACGCTGTCGTCAAGCCGCATCGCGCCCCGTCTGTCATGTTATCTGAGCGACAGCGTTGAGTTTCGCTGATCGCTCTCATTTGTCGCCTCCCGTGTGTCGAGCCCTTTACTGTGTTCAGTTTTATTCCTGAGAATGAGAATAGACATGGAGCAAAATCCCACTGATAATGAAAGTAAACCACAGAACAGAGAGATTTATTAGATTAAAATGTATGTTTAAGAATATGGCTCAATAGAAGCAAATATGCAAACATATTTGTGAATAGATTAGAATAGTTTTAAACTATAGTGAATAGAGAGTAAAGTACACAGTCTAAGATTAGAATTAGTGATAATAATACAGTGAAATAAGTGAAGTGTAAACAATTAGCATTAGAATAAAAGTATAGAGTAATAAAAGTGAAATTAGCTTCTAATTTGAGACTCAGTTTGTTTTTGTCTGTGTTTTGACTGAATCTGCTGAGTTCTTGTGTGTCCAATAGTTTTTGTTTGTTTTTATTTTTGATTTGTTTTGTTTTTTGTTTGTTTATTTTTTCCCAGGATAGAGGATAAAATCCACTTATATTGATATTGATGATTATGAGTTTAATGCATAAATTTTCTTTGTTTTTTTTTAAATAATTTTTTAAAAGTTTTTTTTTGATTTTTTTTTTCTTTTTCCACTTTATTGATTGATCAAATTGAGTGATGTTATGGCAAGCTGCTAGTATTCATTTAACCCTGCCGGAAGGAGCCGGGCTCCCCCCGACACCTACAGACAATGACGCAAATCACTGTCTCACCCTTGTCCCTTTTTGCATCTTGCATATGTATCGGTCTGTATGTCTGCATCTCTACATCCTGCATGTCTGTTTGCATCTCTATGGCACGGCCTGATTGTCTCTCCACGGGCATGGCGCCTCGTCTCCGGAGTCCCGTCTCAAACTGTGAACCCCCTCCCATCTGTTGTGGGCGTGACTGTCTCTCATGTGTTGTCTAAAAACAGGAACTTGTGTCTGCCCGGCAGAGCCTATGTACGCTGCTGTGGTGTATGTGAGTTCTCCGCACGTGTGTATAATAAACTTACGCTTCTGATTAAGACAAATATCTTTGAGCTTTCTCCTTCATTGGGGTATGTAATTCTACAACAGTGATCACATGTGATTATGTGATCAAAGGGGAGGGTGTTAGTATTAGATAGCAATATGGCCTACGTGCAGGACTGTACAAGGACTCTACAAGGACTCCATGTTATGACTATGATTTGACTGTCTCTTTGTGACACGTACGTCTTTCGATGTGTGACGTGACAATGACTATATAAACTGTGTACTGCCTTTATTCTGTCTGGGAGAAGGAAACAAAGTAAACCATAGGAACTTGAGAGAAACTTGAATAAACTTCCAGAGTTTGGCGCACCACGATCCGTCTCTGTCTGCTTCATTCCTGACATACCTATGATGAAAATTACAGACCTCTGTCATTATTTTAAGTGGGAGAACTTGCACAATCAGTGGCTGACTAAATACCTTTTTTCCCCACTGTATATGCATTCTCTTTATGTCTAATGCCAATCAAATGTCCATCAAGACTTAAAAAGATAAGGTTTGAGAAGTAGTTGTTTTGATTTCCAGATGGTTTGTTGTATGTTTTTGCAGATTTATGTTGTTTATTTATTTATTTATTTATTTGGAGGATAAGCCCCTAGAGATGAAACATCTCGTTTTCGAGGGGGTCCTCAAAAAGGTAACAGAGGTGACAGATACAATGCAATACAATAAAGTAAACAATAAAGACAAAGGACAAAAAGCAACCATAAACAATACTCACACACACACAAACACACACACACACACACACACACACACCATGACTGTTGTAAATATATTTGATGCAGACAATAAATAGTGAAAATACTAAACTTATTAATATTAAAGGCAGTAAAAATAGGATTATGTAACCCAAAATCAGAAACAATGACACTGATTTTGGAGATTTCGCACAAGAGCATTTTTAAACTGAGCCAGAGAACTGAGAGAGCGAACAGATGAGGGCAAACTGTTCCAATCAGACGCTGCTTTACATTTAAATGCATGTTTCCCGACTTCTTTTTTCAATCTTGGGACTAAAAAAAAGGAATGATTTGCATGAGGCAAACTGTAGGAGGGTTGAAAAGGAATCAAATTTAGTTTTAAATAGTCAGGAAAACTGAGATTAATGCATTTAAAAATAAATAATAGCCAATGTAGCTGACGTCTGGAGGACAGAGAGAGCCAGGAAAGCTGCTCGTACAGAAGGCAGTGGTGCGTTCTAAAGGGACAACGGAGAATGAACCTGCACAGGCTGTGGTAGGTGACGTTCAGGGGCTGGAGGACAGAGGCAGTGGTGCGTTCTAAAGGGACGGAGAATGAACCTGCACAGGCTGTGGTAGGAGACGTTCAGGGGCTGGAGGACAGAGGCAGTAGTGCGTTCTAAAGGGACGGAGAATGAACCTGCACAGGCTGTGGCAGGTGACGTTCAGGGGCTGGAGGACAGAGGCAGTAGTGTTTTGATAAATTATATCACTGTAATCAAGAATAGGTAAAATAAGTTGACAAATGATCCTCTTCCTAATGGATAAACTAAAACAGTTCAATGAATGGTAAAGTACTTTTAGTCTATATGAAATTTTGTTTGTGATTGTTTGTATATGAATGTTGAATGAATGAAATAGAGAAGGATCAAGCACAAACCAAGATATTTAAATTTATCAACGACTGGAACTGGACACATGTCTGAAAAAGTAAGCTGAATTTTGTTAGAGAAAATAGGATGCATTTTTTTCTGGAACAACATGACAACTGTTTTTGATTTGTTCAGTAATAATTTGTTAGATTTTAGCCAGTGTTGAACAGAATTAAAGTCATGTTGGATAGATCGTTGAATATTGATGATGTTATCATTGGATGTGTAAATCACTGTATCATCTGCATAAAGTTGAATGCTGCAGTCTGTACAGGCAAGGGGAAGGTCATTAATAAAAATGGAGAAAAGAAGTGGACCCAGTGACGAACCTTGTGGCACACCTCTCTCGATAAAAGAAAAACCAGAGTAGCTACCATTGTAAAAGACACATTGTTGACGGTGATGTAGATAGGAATTGAACCAGAGGAGTGAGGATCTGTCCAGACCAATACAGTGAAGTTTGTCTAAAAGAAGATAATGGTCAACCATATCAAAGGCTTTTGATAAGTCTATAAATAAAGCACCAGTAAAAAAAGAGTTGTCAAAACCAGAAAAAAATTAGAAAACTAGTAATGTAGATGTTGTTGAAAAATGTTTCCTGAAGCCAGATTGGAGTGGAGATAGAAGATTTTTAGATGATAGGTGTTCAGATAATTGATCAAAAAACTATTTTTTCATATACTTTTACAATGCTATTGATTATTGAGATGGGCCTATAGTTGTTCATGTCACTGATGTCACCACCTTTGTGAAGGGGGATGACTTTTGCACGTTTCCAGGCAGAGGGAACTTCACAAGAGCTAAATGAAAGGTTGAATAGATCTGCCAGAGGAAAGCACAGAACATGAGAGGCCATTTTAATGTACCTTGTCTCTATGCCATCAGGACCGGCACTGCCCAGAGACAGCCCGTTTAGTATGCATTCTACTGCAGCTGGACTCACTGGTCTAAAAGAGAAACTGCTGCCACAAGGAACGGCACTGGGTGGAGTGGAGGAGTGAGGAGGAGTGAGGAGGAGATTGGACATGAGGCAAACGAGAAAAATGATGATTAAAGGCATTGGCAATGGTAGTGGGATCATTTGTGAGTGCATCATTAATCAGAATATTGTTGGAGTCAGAATTCGATTTACCGGATATATTGTTGATGTGTTTCCAGAATTTTTTAGGGTTATTGAAGTTATTTGTTAAACAATTTTTATGATAATTGGATCTGGCATTTCTTGTTTGAGTGGTACAGGAGTTGCGCAGCCGTCTGTAGTCCTCCCAGTCAGCGACGAGCTTTGAAGTATTGAATTTAGACCAAGCCTTATCCTGTAAAGACTGAGCAGCTCCCCATTTACCCAGGGGAGTTTCCCTTAACCCTGATTTCAGTCAATGGTGCGTGTTTATTGATGACATTTAATAATTCTGTGTGAAAGTAGTCCCAGGCTTCATTTATAGAGGGTATTAAAATAAGTCTGTCCCAATTAATATTTAGTATGTCACTAATGAAGTTATTTATGTTGAGAAATTTTGTTTTACGGATTTTGATCAATTTTGGTGGAAGACGGGGCGTTTAATTTTCCAGATGCAGTAAATAATGCAGTGATCACTGAAACAGTCAGATAATACACCAGATTCACCAAATCTATCAGGACGAGTCACTAAAATCCAGTCCAGAAGAGTTTGGGATGTGGGGCTGATTCTTGTGGGATCATTTAACAATTGAGATAGGTTGGAGCTGTTAAAAGAGTGACGCTCAGATGCAGAAGAGCGAGCCAACCAGTTTATGTTAAAATCACCTAATATGATGAGTTCATTGTTATTGCCTAGGGATGAGAGAGTAGAGAGAATGTTTTTTATGAGTCGGATGGAGAGTTAGGCGGTCTGTAGATATTGCCAATGATGAGATGTTTGTTTTCATGAAGAATTAAATGAACAAATATAGCCTCAAACTGTGTTGGTTTCTCTGTGGGTGAAATCAGATGTGAGTGAAAAGTAGATAAAATGTAAGTGGCAACTCCTCCTCCTCTGGAATCTCTGTCTGCTCTGTACAGTGTGTAATTGTCCAAATGAATGACATTGTCAGAAATGCCAGGAGAGAGCCATGTTTCAGATATTGTAATAACAGAGGGCTTATTGTAGGTTACCCAGGCACGAAGCAGATTGATTTTAGGTAACAGACTCCTAATGTTCACATGAATAATTTTAATACCATTAACCATACTTAATGAAAGAGAAGTTAGAGAAAAAATAGTGTATAGAAAATGAATATAATAGCAACCAGTCAATAACATTTACATTCATACACACAAAAACATGCATACTCAAGCATACAAAAGCAATAACACGCACACAAAACAAAAATAGCTTTAAATTGCGGTATCTGTCAGGGAAAATCATAGTGTCCTTATAGAAAAACAAACACAAACAGGCAAACAAACCCCAAACCCCCACTCTGGAGTCCCCAACTCAGAAAATAAAAATAAAAACTAGAGTTAAGTTAAGTTAGGGGAAAAGTTAGGGGAAAAAAATAAAAAGCAACCCATATGGTCCAAAGGTAACCACAGTTAGTATTTTAGGCTATATGCCTACCTCTTTTCTGTTTAACTGGCATAACAAATAAACGGATGGTGTTAGAATAATATTCAGAGTTATAGACGGTGGTGAGCGTAGTGCGTCACCGGCAGGTGACGTCATCACGTGCGGAAGTAAACAGAGTCTCACGCGGACACGTTTGTTGACAAGCAGTGGCCCAGTCCCAATACTCGCACTTCCACCCTCGCGCCCCTCATTTGCGCGTTCCCGATAAAGTGTGCGAGTGCGTAGGGTGTCCCAATTCTCCAGGGAGGTCTTTGGCCCCGCCCCTTTTGCGCCCCTGATCCACACTTCGGCGTAGCCTGCATCTATGCGCACTCTGGCGAAGGATATTGCCCATAATTCTTTGCGGTACACACCAAAACGTCGGGAAAATGCATTTAAATATACATTTTGAAATATATATGCAGTATGTGTGTAAATACGTTTTGCTATGTTACTTGGAAAGAAGCATAAACGGACATTGTGTTTTAACAATTTAATAACTTTTTAAAGCAAGCGTTTATATAACATTCAATTTAAACTTTACACTTAGTACAATAATCTTAGAATGTATAAAAACTGACCAGATAGTTAGTTACCCACATTTAACTTAAATGTATACAGCTATCTCTAATTAAAAACAACTAATATACATGTATTTTAACGTGTGTGAAGCAATTCATTTTGTTTCCCAAAGGGTCAGACAAAATTACCTTTAATGTTTATAAAGTTTAGGTCTGAAAATGACCATCTCTTGACGAGTCGATGACGTAAACTGCACTCAGTGTGCACTGTCCCAATACCGCCTTTTTTGCACACTTGTAACCTGCGCACTCCAACCCTGTGTGCACTTCAGACACATGCACACTTCGTAGAGGTGTGTAGGGTGCAGTGTGGGTATTGGGATTGGGCCACAGTCTACCGGGAAGTGTCTACCCTTACTGTCCAGGAGAGGGAGCTGTCTGGGGTTTGCCTGCCTTCTCTGCCGTCTCCTCCTCTGTGCAGGTCCACACCTGCCCCTCATCAATGGGTCTTTTCACCTGGGAGCTGAGAGCTGCTCTCTCTCCTCCTGTGCTGCTGTTTCTCTCGGTCCTGTCCTGGTGGGCTCTTCTTGAGCCACCATGCTCATTCCCTTTCTGTACATTTGAGTTTGTTTTATGCACCACACACTGGCTTTCATTGTACTCACACACTGTGACACTGCGTCTACTGCTGAAATTATTGGCTAAAAGTTCTTATGTATGTGAACTATTTTTTGTATTGTTCAAATCAAAGTAAACTTTTCCCACTATTTCAAAGACAACAGACTCTTCCATGTTGGCCCTCAACAAAAGTGCTTGAGGCTTGTGGTGATGTCGGAGGAGGATAAACATGGGGAGGCAGCTTTTCAGATTCATGCTGCTAAAATCTGGAACAGTCTTCCTGAAGATGTGAGACAGGCCTCCTCTCTGACAATGTTTAAAACCAGGTTAAAGACAGTTCTGTTTAGCTGTGCTACAACTGAGGGATTTTATATTTTTATCTTTCTTTTTAATGTTCTGTGTTTTTATGATTTTAATGCTTTCTTGTTTTGTTCAGCACTTTGAATTGCCTTGTGTATGAATTGTGCTAAATAAATAAACTTGCCTTGCCTTGCCTAAAGAGTCAGTTTTATTGGAGTGCCACAATAACGCTGGGAGAGGGAACCACTGTGGTGAACGGGCTACACAAGACCGTGTGATAGCTGGCTACTACTGGTCAACAACTCACAGCGATGTGCAAGAATGGGTAATGTGCCTCAGGTTTATACATTTAAACATACAAATATCAAATACATTATACCAGGGCTTTAACTCATGTGAGTAATCCAAAAAAGTACAAAGAAAATGTTTGGCATGTAAAAATTTTTATGTAAATGCATGTATTGTTTTACCCAGTGAGCTAACAGCGAGTGGGGTGTTAAATAATATTATATTATATCACTCTTTCTCGGTCGCAAGCCCCGGCGATCCAAGATGGCGCCCTATTCAAATGAATGGTTGTGCTCAGTGGCGCTTTGTGACAGCATGGGGGCTGAAAGATTAGCGGAAGTCGCCTGGAACTCGCAAAGATCTATGGGAAACTCGCCTGTATTTGGGCATCGTCTGGTCCTCCCGGTTCTGCGCAGTGGATGATCTCCCATAATGCGTTGCGCCAAACACGCGTGTGTGGGTCTCACACCGGGTCTCACGCACGTGCACAGAGGGGCTCGGCCGCGCTCTGACCATTCAGAGCAGTTCATCAGAGCGGGAGTTAGAGCGAGAGCCAGACGAGCAGAGTTTGTGGCACTAAAGTGTGGATTTAAAGAAAACCGAAGGATTTAAGAAGAAAAAAACTTCAGGATGACAAGGGACACTAAAATCCCCACAAAATACTATCTTTGTTAAAGCTGTAGGTTCTGTGTCAGCTGAGGTTGAGCTGTTTTAATATGCATTGAGTTCTATGGGGAAAATTTCTGGGTAGAATCCTTTCGGGGAAAGGAGGGGTAAGCAGCAGAATACTTGAAGCTGATTGGGCGAAGTGACGCTGTGTGCCCGCCTACCAAGGTTGCCGTCCAGAAATGTACAAAGCGCCTCTCGCTGTTCATCTTTCAAAAAAGAAATTGGAGATTCTGCTAAAACTGACTTTGCGTCCGTCCTCCTGCGTAGCCATGTTTGTTTTGCTTCGGCCCGGCACTTCTTGCTTTCGTCAAACCCGGATATCCCGCCCTAAACCCCCAGACTGGCGCGTGATTGGCTCGCACACCCAGTGGTTCGACTCGAAAAGTGTAAGCGGGAGCGGTACAAGATGTATTCTCGAGTGTTTGTGAACTCACAAATACCGCGAGAATTCAGCTTGCAGGCAAGGTTAGCGAGAATCCCCCGAGCACATGAGTTATTCAGCTACAAGCTAGTAATACCCTATCCAGTTATTATAATAGATCCATGCTCGGTCGGCACTAGATCATATACGGAATCGGGACGGAAGCGGAAGTAAATATAACAAACAAACTTAACCAGCCATTCACATAAAATAACCCCAGAATCCTAAAACTTAACCATCACCACTGAAAGACTTTTTAGTCTAAAACTAATTTGAAAAAAGGATTGTTACTTCCGGTTTCCGTATATGATCTAGTGTCGACCACTCTTTCTCCCTGTCTAAACAGAAGCTCTTATTTTGAAGGCGCTACAGGATGTAGTCATGTTGTTCTGTCGCTAACTTCCTCTATGGCTCATGCTCCCTGTGCTGCCAAGCTGTTCAACAATAAATATGCCCAGACAAGAGGCTAAAGATACCAACGTGAGAGCATCGTTTATTCTCCACTAGCATCTGTCCTTAACAACGATCTTTGATCTTTGTGCTTCATAAAGTCAGCAGCTGATTGGAGCAGAGGGAACATCTGCATGATCCCCGTGTAGAGCTCCTTCTACCACCGCAGCTGCTCCTGCTCCGTGCGATCGGTGAGTGTGTGTTATGCTAGTGCTGTTAGCGTTAGCATTAGCCACAGGCCGCTAGCATCTTTTACTGTCTGTTCAATGGACATTCATTCATCTGTTTACTTTAACCCTAATATTAACAGAGTTCTTCAAACACGTTCACCTCCTCTTTATATTGTTGTCTTTTAATGTAGAATATTTAGTTCTTTATTGTATAAACAACTGTAGCACTGATTCCAAGTGTCTGTCGAGGACAAACACGTCTTTTCTACGTATTTGTTTTCACAGTTCACTAAACTATCGGATAAAAATAGTGTGATTGAGGGGTTTAAACGAATGATCTTTAGGGAATGAGCAGAAGAAACAGGATGATAACGGAGCTAACTACTAGCCACCTACATTCTGTAACATCTTTGTTTGTGCTCGTCTATCGTCGACAATATAACATGTCTTCTGTATGATTTAAAGACACGAACCCAGACGATTGTCTTTTTCATCACTAATGCTAATGCATTATACATCATGGAGGAATGGAGATAATATTATCAGTATTTTCTACAGTGCTGGCAGCTTCAACCTTCAGACAAACCATAACAAGTAGTGGGAAAGTTCTGCCTTGTGCATACTGTTGGAATGATGAGTTTAACTTTGACCACAGTTGCTTCAAAGTGTCACAAAAGTCTCCAAATTAGTTCAATTCAATATAGCTAAGAAACAAATTTGCGACAAATTCTCACCAGAAACTAGGCAAAAAGGTATTGCAGTCAAATAAGATACAGCTTATAGACATTTCCTGCTTTGGACGATGTCCATTTTAAAATCGATTTTCATTAAAGTCACTCAAGACAGACTTTGCCCTTAAAATATTTTGTATGTTCCTGCTCAATATTCAAGTTTCAAAACTTTTTGTTTCATACACATACATTCTCCAGCAATGCCTTGGTGTGTGGAATGAGCCCTGGCATTTTCATTGCTATTGCCTCTATATGCCTAAAAACATGTCTTTATATGCTTGGAATTTGAGGATTCGGGTCGAAACCATCCAGGGGCAGCGTGATGCGTAATGACGTCATGCGCGTTCACGCTAAGCTGTAGCAGCGATAGCTACTTGTGTTATTAGTGCATCTGCAGAGCGAGAGGTGACTGTGGGAGGATGGATACAACGAAGAACAACAAGAGACCGGCTTCAAGCAGCGCCGAAACTCCAGCAAAGACCCAAACTAAAGCAAAGAAACGGAAAATTATTTCTAGTGCGACCAAAAGGGCGAAACTAGAGTCTGACCGCAGTAGGCAACAAACGAGGGTAAACCTTGGATTTGCTTTTGAGAGGTGGAAAACTCTGAGAGAACCTCTGGGCATGAGAAAAGACCCACAGTTGGCATCATTTCTGCTTGAAAGGTAAGACATTATCTCTAAACACATGTGTTTATGCTTTCAAAGCAGCGGTGTCCGTGCATCGCAAGCTACTGAGAGAAATACTATTTTTTGTCTGCAACTAAGTTTTTATTTGTGGAAAGTGCTCAGAGCGAGACAATGATGGGTCCTTTTCAAAATACTATCTGTAATACACAGTTCTAGCAAGATCTCTGCGTCAAACTAACACACTAGCTAGCATTAGCTGGCAAGGCTAAGTTTGTTACAAACGGGGCTTTTTTTTCTTTCTTTTTTTTAGAACTAAACCACCGACAGCTTCAGCAAAGCTCTCGTTGTTTAGCTAAGAATGAGAGGGTTACGAACATGTTCCCGTTTAAATGTCTGCACATTGCAATCGCAATAGTAACTAGTTAGATGTAGAGCGTGTTGACTTTTCTAAACATGTGTTATTGTAACTGCCTCATTGCAATACTTGATATTGCCATCATTAGCAGTAACAGTGGCTCTATTGTTCTAGTTTTGAGAGGCACACTATCAAAGGGACCACTCACGTCCACACCCCATGGCCCCTCAGCTAAAGTGTCGCTGGGGCCCCATCCCCCCAGAATCTGATTGGTAAGTTTGCCAAATGCAACTTCTGTTTTCAGGTTACCACTCATCCACCGTCAATACAATACAATTTATTCTTGTATAGCCCTAGGTCACAACAGAAGTCATCTCAGAGACTTAACAAAACCATTGAAATCACCAACACAGGTCAGAGAATCAACAGTTAAAACACATGAAGAATATATAAAGTACACACAGAAGAAAATGTCCATACATGTTGTAGAATGCTAAAGTGTCCTGATCATCACCAATCCTTTCTGTTGGACACTAACTGTCCAACAAGACCCTCCTGCATCGACAAGGAAAAACTCTTAAAAAACCCAGTGGGAAAAAGTGAGAAACCTTGGGGAGAACTAGGGAAACCCACAGGGAGGGAGACCCATTTGAGAAAGGGATCCGCTCCTCCGGACGGACAGGCTAATGATCTAGGACCTAAGCTAGCTACAGAACGTGGACCAGTGGCCGCTGAACGTGGACAGGTCCGGTGCAGGACTGAAGCACTCCCAGGCGGGTCGGGCGGGGCAGTCCGCAGGTGTAGATGGAGGAGGCCAGGCTCAGAGATCCAGTCATTGTACCATGAAACAGACAATGGGACAACGGGTGAATAGCAATGAACAAACTACAGTCAAAATCCTAATAATGCTAAACAGATAAAGTAGGAAGGAGAGGATAGTGCTCAAGTTACCATACTTCTCCAGCAGGGGGCTCCCTATGCAGCTTGACTGACAGTCTGAGGAGTTTAGCCTTCCCTGAGTCTTACCTTCCTAGCCATATGCTAAACTAAAGAGGGCTGTTTTAAACCTAGCCTTGAATAAAGAGAGCGTCTCTTAAAGGAGGTGAGACAGCAGCAGCCACGGCTAGGCTAGGCTAGGCTACAGCACCAAGATTCATGGACTGCACACCAGGTGTGCAAACCTAATTATATATCATATATATCACATGTACCATACATACCATATATATCATATATAATACATAACATAACATACAGCATAATATATAACATAATATACAACATAACACAATACACAACATAATACATATATGTTCAACTGAAGTCTTTTGTCCTACAGGGAAGACTTTCATATCACAGGAGTTGAACCTCTGACAGCAAATAGGTTACAATCGTTGGAGAAAAGGTAAACATGCATGAATTTTATCATTTGATAAATACTGTTTTTTTGTAATGAATGTAAAACGTCTTTTATTGTGAAGCAGCAAATCAATGGAGCTGAATGATGACGCTTTAGATGGGGAGCAAGCCAATAATATTGAACAGTGTGTAAGTTGTTCGTTATTCTCTATGTAATTCAATGTGTATATGTTGGTACATAATTTACATATTGGGCTGTTCTTTTTTTAATTCCAGAATAGAGTGTGAAGAGGAAGTTTCAGACCCGATATGATTCAGATTATGTGCCACCAATCTCATTAAGGTATGTACATTTTTTTTTTACATTTTCTTTTCTCTTTTCACTCACTGATAGCATAAATTTCATTTGTCTTGTAAAATAGCGGTGCATCGCAGGATATGGTCAACAAACTTCCTTGCATTGGGCTGGAAGAATCTATATTACACAATGCTGACTGTGTTGAGGAATGTCAAAAAGCAGATCTGGAAGAAGAGGCAGCAGCCACCATTCCCATTTTCCCAAAACCATATGGAGTGGTTGTTGAAAGTGACCTTGTAAACCAGCAGGCATGCATAGCATACAACAAACATCTCTGCAGAGGCAACTTTCCTCCAATTGTCTGTCAATAAATGCCACTGCAGTGACCACACAGGCACAGAGTGTGACGGCCGTCCACCCTTTTCTGTAAAGTCACGTGCGTGAGGTCCATCTTTGATATTGGAGTGGGTGAGTTTACATGGTTTGCACATGTGTTTACCAGACTAATTACAAATATGGTATATGTGTGAAGTTACAGACTTGTTAACACTTTCTTCCCCATATAGTTTTGACCGCACAGCCATAAATTATGGAGTTTATGCACGGAGGAGATTTTATGTTGTTCTCCAATATTTCCCTCTTATTCAAATTCATGAATATCCGCATGGTGCCTCCTCAACATCTTCTGCAGTCCAGGGAACCTACTGTCTAAAAACAATAACGCAGTTTTGGGAGGAGAAAAGGACTGCTATCATCAACAGATTAGTCCAAAGACAACGTGGTTGCCCTTGGTAAGTAACATATTCATTTCTAAGCCCGTGTATACGTATGCTTACATGCCTTTTGTGTTTATGTTTTAGGTGACGGGAGGATCTACTTTCCAGGTAATGCACAAAGCTCTGTGGCATTTCATTAATATCGGTTTGTTGTCATTGAAATGTTTGTTTTTCATTATTATTTCCCCCACAATCTATATATTTTTCCAAAAAGGTCACTCTGCTATGTGCTGTGCGTGCACAACGATGGAAGCGTTTTTGATTTACTTATGGCGCCTATGAAGTTCGTACACTCCTCGCTGCATTAGACTACAACCTCCATAACCATCGCCCAGTGCATGTGAGCAGCAAAGGCCAAGTATCGTAAGTCATAATTTATTATCAAGATTCAGTATAAAAGCAATAAAGACAAATATTATTTCTACTGATGTCTACAGAAAAAGTCTCAGTGTTACGCTGTGAAGGAGACTAAAGACTACAGCTCTATCCCAGACCAGCGCCTCAGCTCTTTTCTGGGGAAAAATGTAAGCAGATGACCCCAGGGCCATGGGTCCTCTGTCCTCATCATCCCTCCTCCTGCAGCTGAACTGGAGCAGACACAACAGAGGACAGGTAGTGATGATAATCAAGTGGGAAACAAATCTCTCTTTTTCATAGGACTTTATCTGGTCCCTGAACAGAGGCTGACAGCAATCAAAGATGGACACATCACATTTACAGTGCCTTGCGAAAGTATTCGGCCCCCTTGAACCTTTCAACATTTCGCCACATTTCAGGCTTCAAACATAAAGATATAAAATTTTGTCATGAATCAACAAGTGGAACACAATCATGAAGTGGAACAAAATGTATTGCATAATTTAAACTTTTTTAACAAATAAAAAACTGAAAAGTGGGGTGTGCAATATTATTCAGCCCCTTTACTTTCAGTGCAGCAAACTCAGTCCAGAAGTTCAGTGAGGATCTTTGAATGATCCAATGTTGTCCTAAATGACTGATGATGATAAATAGAATGCTCCTGTGTGTAATCAAGTCTCCGTATAAATGCACCTGCTCTTTGATAGTCTCAGGGTTCTGTTTAAAGCGCAGAGAGAACCATGAAGACAAAGGAACACACCAGGCAGGTCCGAGATACTGTTGTGGAGAAGTTTAAAGCCGGATTTGGATACAAAAAGATTTCCCAAGCTTTAAACATCTCAAGGAGCACTGTGCAAGCAATTATATTGAAATGGAACGAGTATCAGACCACTGCAAATCTACCAAGACCCGGCCGTCCCTCCAAACTTACAGCGACTTGCAGCTGTAATTGCAGCAAAAGGTGGCGCTACAAAGTATTAGCGCAAGGGGGCCGAATAATATTGCACGTCCCACTTTTCAGTTTTTTATTTGTTAAAAAACTGAAATTATCCAATAAATTTCGTTCCACTTCACGATTGTGTCCCACTTGTTGTTGATTCTTGACAAAAAATTTAATTTTTATATCTTTATGTTTGAAGCCTGAAATGTGGCGAAATGTTGAAAAGTTCAAGGGGGCCGAATACTTTCGCAAAGCACTGTATATTGGTGAATATTGTCATTGTATTTATATTATGTCAAATATTTAAAAAAATCCCAAACATTGAAATAAAAGAACGACTTCTTTCTAAAGTGGTGATGAGTTTCATTTTAGTTTTGATTCCCTTCTGTGGAACGAATAAAGGGGCGTCTTTATAACCCACATGTCCTGCTCTTCTCATTCTAGCCTGGCCTCTCCTCTGGCTGCTCCTCTTCCTCCTCTTGCTGCTCCTCTTCCTCCTCTTGCTGCTCCTCTTCCTCCTCTGGCTGCTCCTCTTCCTCCTCTTGCTGCTCCTCTTCCTCCTCTTGCTGCTCCTCTTCCTCCTCTGGCTGCTCCTCTTCCTCCTCTGGCTGCTCCTCTTCCTCCTCTGGCTGCTCCTCTTCCTCATCTTCTGGCTGCTCCTCTTCCTCATCTTCTGGCTGCTCCTCTTCCTCATTTTCTGGCTGCTCCTCTTCCTCATCTTCTGGCTGCTCCTCTTCCTCATCTTCTGGCTGCTCCTCTTCCTCATCTTCTGGCTGCTCCTCTTCCTCATCTTCTGGCTGCTCCTCTTCCTCCTCCTCCTCCTCTCCCCCATTCAAAGTCACTGCTCTCAAAAACTACAGATTCAACTGGACTGGAGTCCTGGAAGGAAAAGCAAAAATATTTAGATGTCACTGTTCTGGAATGTGTGTTTTGTACAAACTTCATCAAAAAATATTTTGAATTTATCAGAAGAGTTGATATAGTTTTATACCTACAGACGACTTGTGTAGTATTAGTAGCAGACTAGTGTCAGTAATAACACTAATAAAAACAAAACAGTAACAGTGGTAATTATGCTGTATTTTCTATGGGAATAATAATGTTGCTAATGTTAGCTTGTCTTGTTTGCAAAATAAGAGTGACTTCACTGATTTATGTTTATGAGTAGTAAATATACCACAAAAAGTCTCATGCTACGCTAACCTTATAAGGCCCAATGAAAAGATGATTTTGGCTTGTCATAGAAGCATTTCTATCTGTGGAATTGTATTATTACAGTTAGACACTTTTTTGTTCCCCTTTGAAATGTTGTTCATTTGTGTGAATATAATGTGGCTTCAGGCTTTTGATAATTCACTTTGCTTTACATTTGCTGAAGTATCAGATCTTGGAAAATATCCACATTGATTTGGTCTAAATATCATACAAAACAGTAACATGTCTTACCTCTGTTGAAGTCATCCCCGCAAATCTGTAACTTATCGAGGACAGGACCATATCAGCTGCTTATGTTCTGTTCCTCGTGCACGCGCCTCTCATCCAGGCTGCAGTTACACCTCTGGCCAGAGGGGGGTTCGTGAGGACAAATATAGCAAACTCCGTAAGGCTCCTTTAAACGTTTTTAAACACAATTAGTGAATAAGTTTTGAATTATTATGTTTTTCTAAATCCAAAGATTAGTACAAAAAAGCTTTGCTTTTCTTTTTAAATCAGCTGCTTATTTTTTCAGTCCATTATTGTATCTGATATATTTCATAAGTTTGTGAGAATTTTTTCATGAATTTTTATTTTAGTTTCAAAAGCCGTTTTTAAAACATCTAAATTAGAATCTGTGTTAAAAGTGATTATTGATCATAGACTTTGTCTAAAAAGAAAGAGGGAATTAGGATTATCTGTAAAAGTATTATATTGAGTTAAACTCTACCCAATTCACCCAATTCACATTGCAAGCGGTGACTTTTTTTGTTTTGACTACACGCCTGACCTTCTAATGCAGGTGCTTCGAGGAGTCTGGAGACACACAAAATGTTTTTAGTAGTAGGGGAACCCCAAAAACCGACAGACCACATGAGACACAACCCCAAACAAACCATAACTCCCTTGCTGTGAAGCAACAAGCGCTAACCACTGCACCGTCATCCTTTGATGCAGATATCCATCCAATGCCCGTGGAAATCATAGAATATTCCACATTAAAAGGGATTAGCTGGATGAAGGCCCTGTACGAAATGAAGACAAGGGTGAAATGAAATTTCAGATAACCAACCACCTTTAATCGATTATACTTAATCCAAAAAGGTTCTTATTCTTAACTGCTACTTTCTTCTTGTAACCCACACACAACCACTCAAGGATCACATGTATTGTAATACGCAGTGCTACCACCACCCATTTCCTGATCTGTATGTGCGTTCCAAACAACATCCTTCTTCATATTCCTTCTACTGTATATACATGTACTTGTGAAGGAGTCACACGCAGTGTCTCATAAACTCAGTGTGTATAACATGAAGGAATGAACACACAATTTTAAGTTTCATGTTTATTCATCTGAAAACTACTTTGTAAAATACAATGCACCAGTTCATGGCTCCAAATTTGTGTTTTAGAACACTTCAGCTCTCAGGAAAAGATTATTTATGCTTCAACTATTGTTTAGTCAACATTACTGTTACAATGCAAACGTGAGCATTTTCGGGCTAACAACAGATATGTATTCTGAACTATGAAACTATGATTGACGTTTGTTGGGCATGTGTCTTGTGCATAAAGGCCAGCCTTGAATGCTTCTAATGAAGGGTTCTCCTCAGCTGAGAAGGGCCCTCATAGAAGTAGAGTGGTTGTGAGTGAGAGGAAGAAGGATTGCTCTCAATGTTTCCACCCATGGTTATACACACAACCAAACCATAACTCCAATCCTTCAGGAGCAAACCGACCACCTGTCGTTGGTATAGCTTCAACAAGATCACATATTCATTCCTATGCTCTGCTTATGCCAAGTCTGCAGGTAAACCTTCACTCAACATGGACTCACACATGAGGCCAGCTGGGCCTTATCCCCAAGCATGTCAATCCACCAGCCCCATCCTCCCACACTGACAGCTGTAGATAGCTCAAAGCTTGCCAGCGGGTACCCACCAACGTCTGGATTGAACAGGGACCTTGATACTCAAAATGCACAAATAAACACAACTCATCATTCTGAGTAGAAAACCCGGCTCGCAATTTCAAAAAAACTAAGGGATGAAAAGGCAGCAATCGGAGAGGGGAAGAGCTATGATTTGAAATATTGATGCTTGTTGTAGTCACGTGTCGTCTCGCCGAGTCAGACGTAAATATAAGTGACGACCGAGTAGTAGCCGACGGGGTGTAAAAATAGGGCAAAGTGGAGTTAAAGCATGAATGCTTTAATGGCACGCAAACATGGTGTGAAAAATTAAAGGAGTTGTGCGAAGGACAATGAGAGAGATAGGGGTAGAGCTGAAGCTGAAGCCAAAGGCTAGTGTGACATAAAACATGAAAAAAAGTTACAGAACGTAGTTGTTGAACTTAATTTTAACGTACAACATAATGTGTATTTATTTAAACTGATGGATCATGTAGAGTACTGGTTTAAATATTAAGGTTTAAAGGTCTTTTAATGAGCCAAAGGATGTTAAAGAGTATATTGTGTACTGCTTAATTATCTGGTATGTATCAGCAGTTGATAAGGAGACATGTCGAACATCATCATGTGTCACCTCTGACCAGGGCTGGACTGGTCCCAAAAAACAGTTTGGGACATGTGCCTCTTGACGGCCTGGGCCTTTTTATTAACAGTTATTTGTACAGTATGCGGGAGACATACAGTAGAGGTGTATGGCAGTTCAACACATTAAAAGTAGTACTAGAATTTAATATGTGCTATCCGAATATATAAAACTACAATTATGTGGTTTATTAATTTCGGGTGTTCATTTTGACATGTTAGATGATTATGTTAAAAAAACGGCTTTGAAGTTGCACCTTTTTAACATTAGCAGCAGCACTCTTAGATGGGAAACTGTAGGAGTTTTGTACATAATAGTGTGCAACTCTTTTAACCTTTTAGCTTTATTTGTGAGACTCAAGCTAATTAGTTTTATGGGCAAGTTAGCTAACTCTACTTGATATCATAAAAATGTACAGGCTAATATTTGTTTTAACATTATGCCAGTCTCACTTTGTTACCTTAGATTTAATTACCACAATGTACATTGTGGTAAATAAATCTAAGGTAACAAAGTGAGACTGGCATAATGTTAAACATATTAGCCTTGTAAGCATGTTTTATGATATCAAGTAGCGTTAGCTAACTCATGCCCAAAAACTAATTAGCTTGCGTGCTCACAAATAATTTAGTCTGTGGTTACTAGTGATGGCAATATGAAGCCCCATGAAGCCTTGAGGGATCGCAGCCTATTACTCGGCCCATGAGTCGAAGGCTCGAGGTGAATCATGCTCCACTACGCCATCATGTGGACAAAGAAATACATAACACTCTTAAGTGCTTACAATGAATGGTGAGATCTAATGTTAAAATGAATATTTACAATCTATGGTCTAACGTGTTGTGTTTGAAATGATGCTTCATGATAGGGATGTAAAAAATTATGAATTTTCATGACCGACCACCGAGCCTCATTAACCGGTTGAAACCGGTTAACCGCGTAGTTTTAAATATTCCACGTTCTTTGAAATAACAGCCATTTCGAGCCGCATACTTCTCATAAGTGCAGCTCTGCGTTCTACTGGATCAGAGCCAAGACAGCGGCGCCAAAACCCACAACAGCTTCGGCACCTTTGCGCACAGAGAACTGCTTTTTTAATCTTCCCGTTCTTCTGTGTTGGGGGTTAAAGCTCTTTAGCAGCAAACGACGGCTCGTTCACATGGTCAGAGCAGCGAGTGACGAGCCGCGTCTCGCAGGTCTCTTCTAAAGTTTAAATACAGTGATGTGTGTGGAGCTGATGCCAAGGACCATAAGCACAAACGTGTTCCTATGTGGTTTGACTGAAGCCGCGTATTTGGGCTACGTGACACAGAGGAGCGTGACAGACCGGTATGTGTGTGTATATGTATGTGTGTGTATATGTATGTGTGTGTATATGTGTGTGTATGCTCCAATGTAGTTCTAACCCGCACAAGAGTATGGATGATGCGTGTAGATGTTACGTATGAATGGAACGGGGAAAAGGTGCGCGAGTGTGAAATGGCACTTGTGTGTGTGTGCGTGCGTGCGTGAATGTGTGCTTTTGTGTGCGTGTGTGCGCGGCGCATGCGGCATGAAAGTCTGCTCGGAGTTTAATACATTGGCGCACACAGCTAAAGACAGACCCGCTCGTCACATCGTGCAAATAGAGTTTAAAACAGCATTATTACGAGACCTCCTCTCTCCCACTTTTCTTTTTTTAACCGACAGCTTTGACCGGTTAACGCTGTGACGGTCAACCACCGGTTAACCGGTCACCGATTTACATCCCTACTTCATGAACTATGAACTATTTGAGTCTTTCAGTCAATTGTGTTGATACAACAAACACATCCAAAGTAATACAGTTCTACAGAAAGTGATTAATGGAGGAAAAACTACCAAGAGGTGGATTAATTAAACACAACAAACCATTTATTCCCAATAAATAAATACATTTACTTTGCAACACAAAATGTATTATGGGTAGACCAGGATTCGAACGATATATCTTCTACTTCGGAGTCCGTCATATACCGACTGCGCCACACAGCTGTTGTGAAATGTATTATCCAGCGTATTATTAGTACTAACTTGAAGCCTTGATATATGAGGTTTTACTAAAGTGAAACGTTTTTAATTGTATTTCATATGAAGTAGTTTCTCTATACTTAGTACAGGACTGCTCCACATCACGCCCACACACACGTACGCACACAGAAGCAGACGGGGACAGCCAATACAGTCTATGGCAGTGTTTTTCAACCTTTTTTGAGCCAAGGCACACTTTTTTCACTGAAAAAATCTTGCGGCACACCTCCAGGAGAAAATGTAAAAATGTATACAGTACTAATGTAAAAAAATATATACTGTACATACTCTGTGTGATATATAAAGTATATCTTATCTTATCTTATAATGTATACAGTATACTCTGTAGCCTATATTCACAATATACAGTTATTCTCATCAAAATGCTTAAGTCCAGGCCTTGACATTAAGCTTTATTTAATATTTCTCGATACAATTAACAAGAGTTTGGGAATAAAGTGGCACTAACTGTGTGGAAAAAAACTAAGAAAATCCACTCTCTGCCCAAATAGTCAAATAATAACTTACACAAAGAACATGCATTGTTAGTGCATGGGAAAAATGTAGGTATCCGAGCTTTAAATTCAGGAGTTTTGGATGAGGGACACGGGAGGTCCTGAACGCGAGTCCATGGTTCTGTCCGGTCCGCATGTCTGTGGTTCTGTCCACTCGACTATGGTCTGCGCTCGGTACCCAGTTCAGAAGTGCGTTCGCGAGAGCTGTTGTACAAAAATTGTACATTTCATAGTTAAACCACTACAACGCGGCCACAGCTGCCCCGGGGCAGAGCGGAGGATGTTAATCCTGTTCAGAAACGGCATAATTCATTTTCAAAAACGTCTCTATCACTTTCACTTCTCACTCGCCACAAAGCTCTTGTCTCGCTCCCTCCCACATTTGTTGGTCGCATCCAATTTGACCTTTCTCGCCACAATGCTGACCTGTTACAGCCAGTGGTCGCATCCAATTTTTCAGTTTCAAAGTACTTAGCTATCTGCTGCCATCTACTGATTTGAAAAAGTATTACATGGTTACTCCACAGTTCAAAACAAGTCACCGCTCGTCAACAGCGAATGCAGTTATTTTTAGACAAAGTAGACGATTTTTTCACTGCACACCAGACAATATCATACGGCACACTAGTGTGCCGCGGCACAGTGGTTGAAAAACACTGGTCTATGGTACAGCCGCGGATCACAAAGCACCTGTCAAAGCAATGCACTCTCCGAACTATATGAAGCACTATATGAACCGTCACGTGGTGCGGCCGCTACGCGAGGCTTCGAACGTCACCAACGTCACCAACACACGCCTCGACCCACACTTCAAAAAATACGCCCCTTTTTTACTCGGTACACGCTTCGAAGACCTGGCACGCTCAGCACATCACTAGGGTTACAGACCTCAAATTACACCTATGTACGGACCTCATAATTGAGGATATATTAACATGAGTAAAGGTTTAACTTTTTTAATAATAACAGGTTTTAACCACATTAAAACTGCTTGAATAATGTATGTTTTTAATACTATTTTGACTTGAGTTATGTTTAAACTTGTTAACACACTTATAAACAGTTCATTATCGAAAGTTATTTGTTATTTCTATACAATTTAAACACATATAAAATCATGTTGGATGGATGTCTCAGTAGGACTTATATTTTAGTTTAATACTGAACATTACATTACAACATTACAGCTGTCATCTTCAAAACAGAGCCAACACAAGCTAGCTCTGTGCTAACGCGGCTAACGCTAACAGCGGCTCTCCGTGGCTCACGCTGCGGGGTTTGGGGGCTCGGGGAGAGGCTCACTCACCTCCCGCAGAAACCCTCCGGTCTCCGGGAGCGGAGCAGAGACACAAAGCGGCCGCTCCAGGCCATCAGCAGCCTGGGAGAGACAGACAGAGTGGGGGCATGGAAGTATGAAAGTGTGGAATAGAGGGCAGGACATAGACCCGGGATAGAGGGGTAGCGCCGCTCGCAGGCTGCAGAGGGGACTGCAGGACAGGGCTCGTTAAAAAAACTTTTATATATTTACTAAAGATACGAGGACTTGTTAAAGCTGGGATTTGTTTGTTCGTTTGTTATATTTACGCTAGATCCCCAGTTGCTACTGATACATGCAGTAGCTTTTCTTCCTAGGGTTCCATCTTCTTCCCCATAATCTATTTCTTAGGCCCAATCCCAATACCCACACTGCACCCTACACACTTCTACGAAGTGTGCATTTTGTTCGAAGTGCACACCAGGGTTGGAGTGCGCAGGTTACAAGTGTGCAAAAAAGGCGGAATGGGGACAGTGCACACTGAGTGCAGGATACGTCATCGACTCGTCAAGAGATGGTCATTTTCAGACCTAAACTTTATAAACATTAAAGGTAATTTTGTCTGACCCTTTGGGAAACAAAATGAATTGCTTCACACACGTTAGAATACATGTATATTAGTTGTTTTTAATTAGAGATAGCTGTATAATTTTAAGTTGAATGTGGTTAAAGTTAAAACAAACTATCTGGTCAGTTTTTATACATTCTAAGATTATTGTACTAAGTATAACGTTTAAATTGAATGTTGTATAAACGCTTGCTTTAAAAAGTTATTAAATTGTTAAAACACAATGCCCATTGGCGCAACGCATTATGGGAGATCATCCACTGCGCAGAACCGGGAGGACCAGACGATGCCCAAATACAGGCGAGTTTCCCATAGATCTTTGCGAGTTTCAGGCAACTTCCGCTAATCTTTCGACACCTGTCACTCCCGGATTCGTCCCGGAAACCGGATTCGTCCGGAAGTTCAGTTTGCCCATGTCAAAAAGTTTAATATGTCCTTAAGTGGTGACTGGTTAAAGCAGCAGTAAGCGATTTTTGGGTGTTAATATACGTCTTAAATATTGATATATTCCAATAGCCATCACTTATATAGAGTGTTTGTACCTAAACACGGATCTCTCAGTCCTTCCAGTCTTCTCCCACCTATATATTAAAAAAACCTCACATCCTATGCGCTTATCCAATGACGAGAGAGCACGCCTTATAAGGGGTTTCTCCCGTGTGTGCACGCGCACTCTTCAAAACAAACATGGCGGAGAAGGAAAAGCCGCCTCCAGCGCTGCCGCAGACTAAATACCATGGATTTATTAAATACAGGCAAAACGCCAGAAACAGAGGAACGACAAAAAGTAGGAGCAACATGGTGACCAGCTGCATTCATGTTGGCGACCTCTAGCTCCGTGGATTCCTCTCTCCGACTGAACAGGTGAGCATGTTACTCAGTAGTGGCAGTAGTAGTTGTATTATTTATACATATTGTTGCCTGAGACTGTAATGCGGGCTTTCACCAAGTTAGCTAGTTAAAAATCCCCAGCTGTTGTAGAAATACGGCCGCATTTTGTGGCAATAACTGCGCATTACCTTGGCTTAGCTTTGAGAAACAACAACAGACAACACAACATCGAAGCCTTAGCCCAGCCTCAGCCATCCATAAACTCCGGTCAATTATTAGTTCCCCACATGTACAACATTAAATGACCATATCACCAGAGTTCCCCCGTGAAGTGGTGTTAGCATTAGCGTTCGCTGTTAGCATTAGCGTTCGCTGTTAGCATTAGCGTTAGCTGTTAGCATTAGCGTTCGCTGTTAGCATTAGCGTTCGCTGTTAGCATTAGCGTTAGCTGTTAGCATTAGCGTTCGCTGTTAGCATTAGCGTTAGCTGTTAGCATTAGCGTTCGCTGTTAGCATTAGCGTTCGCTGTTAGCATTAGCGTTAGCTGTTAGCATTAGCGTTCGCTGTTAGCATTAGCGTTAGCTGTTAGCATTAGCGTTAGCTGTTAGCATTAGCTGTCTGTAGTTGTGAATATGATGTGGCTGCTACGAACACTTCTGATCTGTATGAATCGTTTGTTTTTGCCAATAAACATAGTTGCTTGCACTATATATATATATATATATGTAGGTCTGCATTTCATTCTTCAATGACTAAGTTTTGCAACTTGCACTCTGTATATTAGTTTTATTGTTATAAAAACAATATCTCTTTACCTCAAATCTAACTTCCGTGACCACTACATACATTTTTATTATTATGTATTGAGAATAAGTAAGAAAAGTCTTGCTGACTACTACCAAATAAATTATGAGCATGATATAATATAGACATTGTAATAATTTACATGTCTTCATTGCATTCTTTTCTCTGTATCTTTTCCAGTATGGCCTAAATCAATTGGAATGAGGTCTTCAATGTACAAGAGTTCAAAAGCCTCCATAATGCAAGTTAAATAACTATAAAAAAAAAAAATGCCATAACGACTAGATACTTTTCTGCTGACCTCTTCTTTCTCTAGTATTGACTGAAGACAAGACTTTGCTTCCAGAATTAGAAGAATGGCCATTGTCATCTCCTGAGGAAGACTTTACACCCCACATTTGTCATGTAGGTTGTTGTGAATGCATATATGGGACGCAGTGATTATGATGATGATGATGTTGTGATGTGTGTGTCGTTCATCCCTACAGTTGTGTTGCTGCCCTGAGGTCCAAAATGAATATCCATCATGTTCCAGGAGTCAGTGTTGACAAAACTGTCGCTGAGTTTCTTCAACAATCAAGAGGAGTGAGATAATCACTCGACTCCCAAAACAGCCGATGTAAGTGTCTTTCTCTCACAATGCACAGTCTCTCACAGTCCAAATAAACATGTTCAAGGATCCTGTGGATCAGGGGCCACTCCTGGTGACCAATAAATACTGATGTTGTTGATGATGAATATATCAAAGTCATATTTGAGTAGATAAAACTGATGTCTCCTCTATTATGTTTCAAAGGAAAATCTCTGCCAGAGGAAGACTCCAGTTCCTTCAACCTGGGCCCCTGAAGCGTGGCTGTGTGTGCGTGTGACTGTGTGTGCGTGTGACTGTGTGTGCGTGTGACTGTGTGTGCGTGTGACTGTGTGTGCGTGTGACTGTGTGTGCGTGTGTCTGTGTGTGCGTGTGACTGTGTGTGCGTGTGACTGTGTGTGCTTGTGACTGTGTGTGCTTGTGACTGTGTGTGCTTGTGACTGTGTGTGCTTGTGACTGTGTGTGCTTGTGACTGTGTGTGCTTGTGGCTGTGTGTGACTGTGTGTGCTTGTGACTGTGTGTGCGTGTGACTGTGTGTGCGTGTGACTGTGTGTGCTTGTGGCTGTGTGTGCGTGGCTGCTTATGAATTATTTTGAGGAAATGTGTTCAAACAAGCTACAACATAAAGATTAACATTTTGTTAGATATCTCTGATAGTGTTCGCTGCAGCAGCGATGGATAAGGACCTGGATAATAACAGTGTTATTCATTTGAGCAAAAAGTGATAACACAAACGTTGCCTTACCATCACTTGTAATTATTCGTCTTAGTAGGGACATTGTGTATATTTTTCTGGCTATAACTTCAAATCTTCTTTTACATAATAAAGTTTCTTAGACTCGTTACAGACTGTATTTGTTTTCCTACTATAAAACAAAGCACATTGAAAGAGGTGAATGTATTTTTTTTTATTTTGAAATAGTACAACTACAAACATATTTCAGAACTGCAGAGTGGACGTGCACCATGGGGGCCACTGAGGACGTGCACCATGGGGGCCGCTGAGGACGTGCACCATGGGGGCCGCTGAGGACGTGCACCATGGGGGCCGCTGAGGAAAGCACGTTTTCAATGTCTGTTGGCACCTTTCACAGACGCATCAGGGAAAGGATCTGGTCATCAGCTTCTCTGGACAGAGGGCGTTCAGTGCTTCCTGGAAAGAACCGTTATGACAAATGACTTTATATATTCTGTTACTTGTAGCTTTTCTTTCAAAGTGGTGAGTTTCCTTACAGTGTAATAGTGTAACGTAATTAGTTATGACAGTACTTTTGCGTTTCGGACAAGCTTTACTGGAATTGTTTTTCAGTCCCACATCTCACTGTACAGCTCTGATACACTTTGATTTTGTCTTCATTCTCTGAACAATAAGCACATAATACAGATGTTGATTACATCAATAAATGTATCTTTATTTTGTGACATTGAGAAGGCAGCTTCCAGTGAGATGCAGCTTTACTTTCACACAATACATTATTACAGTGTTGTCTATAAAGAACTCCAAATATACAAATTGTGAGGAAAGCAGTAATGTATTACTTTAAATAACCTTCATGTAAAGCTTTGTTGTTGTAATGTATATGCATTACATTCATCTAATACATATGCACTGTAACAGATGTTACAGTGCATAATGTTGAGACACGTCACACTGCAATCTGCAACAGTATGTTTATCACATCAGTTATCAGTGTACCAACTATAAAAGCAGTATTATTCAATAAAAGACTGGATTGTTTTTATCTCTTTCTTAGTGATGCTATCCTAGCTAACACCAAGCTGCTTCCAGTGTTATAGCTAGGTTACAACTGAGCTATTCTATGCTAATATTTCACTCCCAGAGTTTGTTGTTAATATACTTACGAGTAGACCTGACGGAGATGAACATGCTGCTGCCATCACCAACACGATGCGCGTTCATGTGGTGTGACGTAGGGACGGGGGCGGGGCTACTAACTCGCTCAGGCAGAAGAAACTGCCGGAAACGACCAAATCGCTTACTGCTGCTTTAAGTTTAGGCGTCTGATTAAGATGGTTAAGTTTAGGGTTAAGGCTGGGTTGGGGTTATTTTATGGGAATGGCTGGTTAAGTTTAGGCATGAATAGGTAGTTTTTTATATTGACTTCCCGCTTCCGTCCAGATTCCGTGACGGTAGTTTTCAACTTGGGATTTGAACACAGAGGTAGACCCTGTCCTGGGTCCTTCGTACAGTGCACCATGTCACTTATAACTTAGGAGCTGAACTATGATTTTAAGTTTTGATGATTCAGGTATAGCAGTTTTGGTTTATGCTGCATCAACTGAAGGATATTTGTAATTTTATACTCTTATCTCAATAATAAAATAATAATCTTTTATTCCGGACTCAAGGTCCATACAAGAACAACATACAAGGACACACAAGACACAGAAACATAATAAAATAAAAATTGCTAAAGTCTAAGGAACTCATTTACAAGACACTTGTACCATGCTTTCCGCAGAACTGAGAACTACGCGTGTTGTACTGAACTTGGCATAACACCAAAACCCCCAACAACCAGGTTCACAGACCGTTCAATTTGGCGACTAAAACAAAATTTCCTCAGGACACAGAGTTCAGTGTGTCACTCTGTTGCTCACAGGTACAAACTCACATCGCCTGAGTCGATCGCGGCTTTTTAACAGCATCCACAGAGCGCCAATGTACTCGTGATATGAATAATTTTTCTGCAGTTAGTGCAGACAGATCTTTAACCCACGATTTTAGAAAAGTAGATTACATGTTGTTTTTTGATTTTTGATTTGTTTGCCATCATATTGTGACTTTATCATGGCTACTCAATTCCATTTGTAGTGCAATTTGTCCATAACTTAAAACCTTAACCAAAACAAATCAAAAGGCTACTGTAGGCATTTAGTGTCCAAAACAAAATGGTGCATTCAGTGTTATAATGAACACACCTAGACTCACAGTTTGCAAATCATGCAAACAGCACCATATGTTTCAAAACGCTGCGCACGCTTCTCTCCATACCCTATTTAAACCCATGTGACCTAAAATAACATGGAATAAACCACTATAAAATGCAAATTCCAGATTAATAAGAAAAGAGAAGAAAACGTTTTTGTCCCAAAGTGGGGAAATCTCAATCAAGTAGAAAAACAAAACATCTAAAAATTGGACAAAGGGCTTCCAACAATTTGTGTATTCGCCCTAAAAATCACATAACAGTCTCATGAAGACAAAGTTGAGGATTCCAACACAGATCAGAGAATCAAACGGTTCGAAAATGTAGAAATACTTAATAACAAACACATAGAGCCCATTGATTTCATAATCGGTTAATTACATTTCATAATGATCGAACTCCTGGACATCATTAAATGACAAACTAAAGACCACACACTTTTTTTAACTCATAAACTGCATGAAGATGTTTCAAACAGTACTCTCACATGTCCTGATCAATTTTTTTGAAATTTTGTGCCAAATTAATAAAATCTCATTTGAGCCTAAACAAGTCGGTGTGGCCCCTCTCTAAAGTTTTCATGGTGGCACTACATTTGGATTTTGCACCTGGGCCTCGTCGTTGGCTCTGGTTCGGCTGTGTGACATTGATTTTTTTTTTTCAGATTTTTTTTGATGGGTGTGAGACAGAGCGAGCGTCACACCGCCTGGACCTTGGCCAACTCTAAAGCTCACCGAACACGACCCGACCCGAACGCAGCGCCTCGCGGCGCGTCATTTGACGCGCTTCATGACATGTGTCCCCAATTTACACCGGACGCCGTTGGCTACGTCTTTTCCAGCTGGATCGCAAGATGAAATGTTGAAGGTGACGTTTGGAAGTTCTACTAATATTTTGGGGAGGAAACAAAGTATTTTAACGTGAAATTAAGCCTGGCAAATAGTACAAGAAAAGACTTTGGGACCCATTTTTTTAACAGGCTAATAACTAGCTCTGGGTAACGCTGTACTTTGGGTTATCAAGCTATTTCTCGTCCATTGTGACCGTTTTTTACTTGAGCAAGAGCGCCGGACAAGTGTGTAAATGTGAGACGCGGCTCACAGCTACGTATAAGACGCGCAGAAGAAGAAAACTACGGGTGCTTGGAGGGACAGTTTTTCAGCCGCGGTCGCCGCGTCTGGATCAACAAAATTGAATCGATAGGCGCCGGATCCATCGTCGCCGCGCGTCACTGCAACATTGGTGTGCGTTCTCAATCATAGAAACAAAAGGGGCGGCTCTTTTGCCAGCGCGTCAAGGCCTTTCGGTGTGCGTTGGGCTTAAGCCCCCCCTTCCATGGTCCCCATGTGACCGTGGTGCAATGCCCCTTTTTAAGAGAATTTGAAATGTTCATAGCGGGTGGAAAAAGGCTGGGCCAGGTGTTTATTTTTCCTTTAACGATTGAAATGAATGTGTGCCAGGTCCTGATCGAGGTCCCAGGCCTGTGGAGTGAACTCCTGTTGAGACGTACATGTCGCCACGGGGATGTTTGCCCGAAGCCTATCACTGCGTACTCGCCGGGTCAGATGTTCGTCGGGATGGTGCATTGGCGTCCGGTGAAGGGGTCAGCTGGCCCTCCAAGGTCAGTGGAACATGTTTTTAAAGTCGTATCAATGTCAACCTTTATTTGGTATAGCACATTAACAATAACACCAGCGGCTCAAATCGCAAAATAATAATATTAAATACACACAAGTAAGTAAAAATGTCAAACTGTGGAACTTATGTTTGTGTATTAGTCTTGAACTTAAAGGCTTAAACTATTTCCTCAACTATTTGGTGGATCACCTTTTGAGTCCTTTGGAATTCCATTTTATAAAAAAAAATAAATAAATAAAAATACTGTTGTAGTTTTTTATATCCTTCCCCTCGCTAATATCAGATCTTCTTTCTGTATCTAAAAGCCTTTTTGTGTTGGCGTACTTTTCTGGACTAATAAGGTGCACGATAAGCTACTTTTTTCCTTTCTACAACAAATTCCACATATGGGCCCACCTGAGTAAACAACTGACACACAATGATTTATTACAAGGTTTTTAATATCCTCACAATTAGCTTCTTTGACTCGGAACATATAAGATAACTGGTAGATCAATAGATAATCAAGCAAGCTTTATTTATCTACGCCATTCATCAGACCAAGTCACAAAGCGGTTACAATGTTAATTTTTGGGCACTGTCGTCTCACTCCACACAGAGATGGGAGCCGGGGTATCGCCGAACACATGCGCAAATGCAGTATAGATAGATAGCCTCAGGTCTAACAGTCCCCTAAATCCAGCAGCTACACATATATCACCTTTTTAATGATTGCTTTTATTTATTTATTGAAGGGACATGTGTACCCAATCAACATGTGAAAACACTACAAACATCTTATAGCCTTAGGCTAATTTGCAGGGGTCCATCCTTAGAAATGGCTCTTTAACACAATTTATTTCGATACAATGTAATCAAACAATAAATATCATTCAGATCTTGAGCCTTTCCAGATTATAATATTTAAAGACCTATGCCGGGTTTGATTTATTTAGAAATAACAGTTTTAATACCATTTTATATTAGGAAGAGAACAACTAAAGGTCAACTCAGTTGTTGTTTTTTTTGTCTGATCCCGCCCCAGCATCAAAATAACACCCATAGCAACGCCTTAGAGACAAAAAACTTCACAAGCCCTTGGTGACGTCAGAGTGGGTACGTTCAACGCTGTATGGTTTACAATTAGGTATTCGTTCTTTTCGCGGGATAGTCAAGATGACAAGCCGTGTTACACGAGTATAATACAAGATTGCCAACTCCTTCGTTGGCACTGAATAGTCCAGTGGTTGTGTCCGATGACTGCCAATCACCAGATATCTGGGTTCAATATCCACTTCAGACACATTTTCACCTCTCTAAACGGCAATTTATGTGTAGTGAGCATTGTCACCTGGAGAAGTGCATTATTGTGTTGGGCATCAGTGGAGAGAAAGAAGAAAAAAGGCAGTCCTGTGGCATAGATCCTTGTTTTTCAAGCATGGGCGTTACCACGCTGTTGACGTCACACACTAGTTTAGAGCAAAGACAACACTAAATTCGTGAAAAAACTTTTTTCGCCCGGATTCTGTTTCAGACGACATTGTCTCTCAATTTTGGATATCTACACTAAGTTTTTTTTTTAAACCCCCGGCATAAGGTCTAAATATTTTTATTTAAAACTCCATCCAGATTGGGATCAAAGTGTTTGCTGTCTCACGGTACGGGAGGCTACGCAGAATTCACTGTTGCCTCTGACGGACTGCGTTTATAAACTCCCGACGGTTGGACTCCGCCCAAGGAGCCCGCCATTGGGATCCCCTATTTCACTGCGAGCGAGCTCTGGGTCACCGGTAAAGTCTCTGTACAAAGAACAGAATTTACAAATGTAGACATGTTGATAATACGCAGTAATGGTTCTGTTATTCCCAGAGCAAAAGCTAAACCAGGAGAGACGTGCTGATTCACGAGCCAGTGGAGGGGAGTGAGTCTTCTGATGTTTAACTTGGTTTGGTTTGGGGACATAGAAAGATGGAGAGTACATACAATAGATACATCTACATACATACATAGATGGGTTTCGTTGCTCACACTGCAACAGACAAAAACATGGTGGAATTTCCATTGGTAAAACAGTCTGATGGATCGTTATGAAAACCTCTTGTGTAGGTTGGGTTGACGCCGCAAGTCACTGTCCCTCGTGCTCTTTGGACTCAGAGTTCTGGGAACTGCAGGGACTAACGGAGGGACTCCAACGGTTTCTGAGAAAGGAGCTCATCTTGCGTTCAACCATCGGGAAGAACGATACCCACAACAAAATCAGGGTACCTTCTACCAGTCTTGAACACAGTTCTCGTTGTGTCTGACTAAGTTGAGTTGCTAAACAGTGATAAAATGCTTTGTACAAAACCATAGCAACATTGAGCAACATCTTCAGACAGTTTAGTTGGAAAATGTTGCTTTATTTCCTTCTTTGAGGTACTGAGAGAAATTGCATACGCTAGAGACCTGAACCTACAGACACACAGATTATCTCAGCCTGACTGTCATGTGATGTAATTTACTTCGACCACTAGACTCTCGCCATAAATACAAAACTCACTACAGCGTGTGTGAGTTTAAAACGGTACGATTTCCTGGGTTGTAATTGGATCTGAAAGAAATGAGTCCCTCCGTGTTTTGTAGAAAATAGGTTAGGTATGAAGTTTCCCATAGACTGTTTGCCAGCGTTGTTATTTTGAAATGTGTATCTAATGAAGAGAAATCTAAGAAGTTTAGTTCACCAGCCTCCGTAGAGTGGTGATTACAGATTTATGAGAGAATTTGTTTAATTTTCCGCATGAAATTAAAGAGAAATTATGGGCAATTGTTTTACTATGTTTGGTTCAACATAAAGAGCTTGCTGAGTATAATTAGCCTGGAGATGCCTTAACGCTTTTGTTTAAAGTTCTTCCTTGGCCAGGGATGAATCTCTCAGCAACATTGGTTAAACCTCTCCGACCTGGCGATGAGGGTCAACATTTGATTTACCCGCCATTCTTTCTCATCCTAGTTATATTAATACCCAACGTAATGTAACTCCCTGATTTTTGGATATACAGTGCCTCGCGGCTGGATGGTGTCGAAGGCACTGGAGAAATCAAAGAGGATCCTCACAGCGGAGCAGGGTTTCTCCAGGTGGGACAGGGAGCGATGGAAGAGGAAGATGATGGCGTCCTCGACTCCGATGGCCACTGGCCTGAAGTCGCTGAGGTCTCTGGCCCGTGGTTTCTTGGGCACCGGTACCACACAGGAGGTCTTCCAGAGCTGTGGTACCGCCCTCAGCTTGAGGCTCAGGTTGAAGACGCGCTCCATCACTCCACAGAGTTTGTCTGCACAGGAGCGAAGGAGCCTGGAGCTGATGTTATCTGGTCCTGGTGCCTTTCTGGTCTTTATCCTCCTCATCTCTGTCCTCACCTGAGCAGCGGTGAATGACAGGGGGGTGCAGGGGGGCTGGGTGGAGTGGGTGCTGAGTAGGGAGGACGGGGGCTCAGTGGGGGGGGGGGTGTCCCTGGGAGGGCTGGTGGGGCCGTGGGAGGAAGACTGTGGTGGCATGACAGAGGTGTGAACGATCGTAGGTGTTGCCCTTTGTTCCGCTGCCGGAGTGAGGGGGAGCCTCTGCGCAGGGGGAGGGGGAGGCTGGTCAAAGCGAGCGAAGAATGTATTTAGCTCGTTTGCCCACAGCTGGTCTCCTGTGGACTGACTGGGGGGTGTTTTGAAGCCTGACATGGATTTGAGGCCTCTCCACACCCCCCGCACGTCCTGCCGAGCCAGTTGCTCCTTCATCTTCCTCCTGTAGATGTTTTTAGCTACGCGTATATTCCACCTCAACTTCCTTTGTGCAGATTTAAGGGCTTCCTTATCCCCTGACTTAAAAGCCCGCTTTTTGTCCTTAAGCAGAGCTTTGATGTCAGGGTTGATCCACGGCTTATTGTTTGGGAAACACCGTACAGTGCGGCCAGGTACGGTGTTCTCAAAGCAAAAGTTAATGTAGGAGGCTGGAGAGGCGTGATTAAAATCTCCCGTGATGATAAACAGGGCCTGTGGGTGCTGTGTTTGTAGACTGCTCATGGTGGAAAAGAGGCTCTCACATGCATTGTCAGCTTTGGCCGAAGGGGGTATATACACTGCTGTAACAATAACGTGACTATACTCCCGTGGCAGATAGTATGGACGCATGCCAATAACCAAAAGCTCAATGTCTATGCAACAAACCTGGCTCTTTACTGTGCAGTGCGCTGGCTTGCAATAGTCCGTATTCACAAACACAGCCAGACCCCCGCCTCTCCTCTTCCCACTCGCGGCTGTCCAGTCCGCCAGTCCGGATTATCAGAGGTCAGCCATGTCTCTGTGTATATCTGGAGGCTGCAGTGTTTATATTCCCTCTGATAACGCGTCAGGCTGGCCAGCTCGTCTGCCTTGTTGGTCAACGAGCGCACGTTCCCGGTGGTAACGGAGGGCAGAGCGGGTCTGGATCCTCGCCTTCTCCCTCGTACTTTCTGCCCAGCGCGGCGGCTCCTGCGCGTCTTAAGCAGCAGCTCGTCCGGGATGTTGTGTCTGTCCTCCGGGAGCACTGCCTCGCAGCGCTAGTAAGCTCTTCCTGGAGTACGAGACAATGGGCGCGCGGGGCACTCGGGGCACACTCGGGCAGCTCAGACACATAGTGTCCAATCCAGTCCCAAAAACACGGAGAAAGTTGGAAAAGACTCTTCCCTCTACTGTGCATTAGCCTCATGTAGCTATGTGTTCAAAAATATTTACAAAATCAAGCGTGAAAAGTGAAAAAGGAGCAAAAAGAGGGGGAGCGCGATGCAACGGGCTGCTGGCAGCTTGCCTGCGCCTCACTACTCACGTAGTTCATTAAAATGCAGCCTAAAGACCTCTCAAAAGTGGAAATTGTGTCTGGATTTAATGGTTTGGCTGCAAGAGTTTTTTATTCAAAACCTCTAGACTGCACAGTGACCTATAAAACAGGAGAAAAGCAGATGTTCCAACATGAATTTCTGTTCCCCAAACTGTCCACACAATTTAATGGGAAGGGATTTGATAAAACTTTTGAAATTGGATGTTTCATTCCAGAATGAAATTGAAGTGTCAAATAAGTTGGGCATGTTAAAACAGGATTGTGGTCTCAAAACTGAACTGTTGCTCCAGCAGGAACAAAAAGTTAAAAAAAAAATTGACGATAACATAGCCACAGTGGTTTGGCTGGAGGGTAGTGAAGAATCCAACGACACATTGCATGAACTAGTTAAGCCATTTTTGCCGTGGATTACTGAGAGATGCAAGGACTTGCGGTCTCCAGTAGATGTAGTACACTGTACATGTAGTACATTCTGTATATTTCAGACTACCAGAAGATCAACAATCATATGACAACTATTTGATTGAGTGGGAAATGTACAAGGCTAGAGCAAGCCAGACACAAATTCAGACACAGACACACTCCCAATATTTAGGGTAAACAAATCCACGTCACGTGTAACAATGATGATTGAATCCAAAGCAGAGGCCAAAAATGTAGGTCCAATGTGTGCACAGATATTGGCCAGTGATTTAAAAACAATGTGTGTGCAACAGGGACAATTACAATACATTGTACTACACAGTGAAACTGTTAGTATTAGATAGCAATATGGCCTACGTGCAGGACTCTACAAGGACTCTGATTATTCTGACTATGATGTGACTGTCTCTGTGTGACACGTTTTTCCATGTGTGACGTGACAATGACTATATAAATTGTGTACTGACTCCATTCTGTCTGAGAGAAAGAGACAATTGAAACCACTGGAACTTGAGAGAAACTTAGATAAACTTCCAGAGTTTGGCGCACCACGAGCCGTCTCTGTCTGCTTCATTCCTGACAGATTTGGTGGAGGAGGCGTGGCTCAGTGTGCGCCATTCTCTGGATTGTTTTGAGGGAGTTTCCTTTGTTTTCTTTTTCTCGGCGTGGGAGAGCTGAGAGTATCGGGGGCCTGGGAGTGGTCCAGCAAGCTGGAGAGGCGACCGGCTCCGGGACTTTTTTGCTCTCACTATATTTTTTTGTGTCCTGTTTTTTGGACTGACTAAGCGTTTAAAATTGTTTTCCCATGTCCACATTCCGGGGATTTCTGACTTGTGATTGGTCTCTGCCGATGGAAGCTAGTTCCCGGTACTAGTGAGCGCTGGTTCATGATCTGGAGACCCGTTGGACGTGGAAAAGCTGATATTTGGTGGACTTCTGACGGTGCCTGGGCCCTGTTCGACAAAAGGTAAGAGCGGACACCTGTTTATTCAAAGTTTGCTAATTGAGAGAACTAAATTATGGTCTGTTTTGAGGTCTACCAAATGTCTAATATCTATAGATAAGATTAGATTACTACCTACCTGATAAGTATTGGCCATAAGTGAAGGATCCATAAGTGTTGGCCATAAGTGAAGGATCCATAAGCAGTGTTGGGCACGTTACTTTGAAAAAGTAATTAGTTAAAGTTACTAGTTACTTCTCCCAAAAAGTAACTGAGTTACTAACAGAGTTACTCCACTATAAAAGTAACTAGTTACCAGTAAAAGTAACTATTGCGTTACTTTTTCGTTTTGTTCTGGAACATAATGTGCACTCGACGTGCGCATTTTTACCTTTAACCTCCGTGAGTTTAAATAGTGCCAATATTTCCATCTAGAAAAGGCTGTTTTTCTGCTGAAGTCCTGTTCACTCTTCATCTCACTGTGCTGTAAGCACTAAACACCAACACCCGCCACTGTGAATGTGGAAACACCGGTGAAGCACTGACTTCAGCCCAATCAGATGAACATATACATCATATAAATCAAGTGGACAGTTTGTTTGGCTACAGCAGAATATGTTTCATGCATTGTTTGTTCAAACAAAACGCAAAACTTTGAGTTATGGGTCTGACCTTATAAATGACCTGCACAGTCCACTTCGGTTCAGACCAGTTCCGTGTTTAAGTCCAGTTAATGGTTTGAGCGTAGATATATAATCCTCCATTTGGAAATAAGTCCAATGAGTTTTAAAAAGTAAAACAAAACGCGTGTGTCCTCCATAAACTCCTCTGTTTTGCTGCAGCCGGGTGCATCCAATTTCTAAAATCAACCGTCTTACACTTCACCTCTCTTTCTTATCATTCCTATAGTCATTGAAAAATTACCCTAAGTGCATTTTAAATTATCTTAAAATGTGTTATATGTATGTTAGCCAAACCTGTTGCTGTCCTTAGCAGATAAACCAGGAGGAGAAAGGAGCTTATCGATGGAATTGTATGCAGCCGACTTCTGCGCTCACATGTGCTCCTCTGAGGCCTCACGGTGATACAAGCCGTGGTTGAGCGCGATTAAGACCCATATTTGTTTCAAAAACATAATTTATGACCATCCTCTCAACTGTAGACATGTAGATAGCGAACTATCTGAATGACGTCACTAAGACACGCCCCCGCCGCCTGTCAACTCCCGCCCACATGTTTCGGACAAACACTGCCGAAATGAATCAAATACCTCTTGTCACTTTAGACGAAAATAATAAACCAGGGGCAAAATTCCACCATCAAACCATCAGGGATCATAGTGTAGACCAATTAAAACGTTGGCTTGAATGTCGTGGTCTTCCAGTAACTGGTAGAAAGTTTGATTTGATAAAAAGGTAATGGTGAGGATTATGATAACATTATCTAGTCATTTAAATTGCAATGTTAGCGCCTTCTTTGTTTATTTTGCTCTGATTAACTTCCATTTATCAAGTTGTTTTTTGTACTGTCCATTTCGTAATTAGTTTGATCATTTAGTTAACTACAGTCAGCCGATATTATAATAGATCCATGGGGTCACAACGGGCTACACCACTACTGTCTCTGAGAGAGAAACTATCGGAGCTAGCCACACTCAGTAAACGCAAACGACAATCAATCAACATATTTAAATGTTAATGCTAGAATATAATATTCATACAACACACGTGCACAGAGGTTTTCAGAATTATCTGTTAAGGTTTTCATGACAAAAATACTTTTTTAATGCGACTAAAGCGATCGCTTTTTTAAAGTAGGTGAACTAAAACCTTTGGGAACTATTTTCTTTGCACTCATTAAATAAACGTTTTGGCATGAATAGTGACAGAAGTTTATTTTGTGTGTTCAGTTGGTACAAAGCCGTATAATAAGCGGACCCCAACGCGCTTCGTCTGTGCTTATTTTCCGATAGTCACGAAGTTGAAAAAATCCCTCTCATCTTTCTTCAGGTGTGAGAATTGTATACATTCTGGATTAGGACAAACAATACTAATATGGATTGATGGGGCTAACTACATTCAGAAGAGCTCAGACGGACCTGATACAGCGGTCCAGATCCAGTCCCAGCTAAACGTAGCTAGGACTGGATCTGGAGGCTCCACAGTTGGTCCAGCGAAGTGTTTTGAAAAAACATGTCCTTTTTAACATTTTCATGAGAGAAATTCTGCCGACCACAAGCACCCACCTCTTGCACTTGTCCTGGTCTGGTCCTGGTCTGGTCCTGGTCTGGTCCTCTGGTTCGATGGTGTGGTTTAACGAACAGGTTGAATGTTACTGCTTTCATATAGTCCTTTTCAGAGTATCTGAAATCGCTCCCACAAGCACCATAACTGCAGTGTTTTGTTGTCACCATGATTCAATGATTTAGCCCAAATAAATACACACGCTTATGTGGAGAACACAGTAGTACTCAACGGAGTCGGACAGAGTTTGTCCGAAACATGCGCGCATGCGCAGTCATTGGAACTATTTTTAGCACATTTCGGAAACCGGACAGTGCCCTATTGTAAAGGAAATATGTTTTACATCAGCTAATAACTGCTGAGAGGTTTTCTCATCCTCCCTTCTCTCATGACAACACACGCACGAGTCCTATGAAGTAAAAAGAGAAGTTCATTGTGCGTCTTCAGTAACGCGCAGTAACGGGATGTCAGAAATGATAACGTTATAGTTACAGTCAAAGTAATTAGTTAGATTACTCGTTACTGAAAAAAGTAACGGCGTTAGTAACGCCTTTGACTAGTAACGCCTTTGACTAGTAACGCCGTTATTCCCATCACTGTCCATAAGTGTAAAGGCCATAAAGTGAAGGATCCATAGTGAAACCATGGTGTAAAAATAAAAGCAATTTAATAAAAAGGGAAATGTGAAAAAGAGGCCTTTGTTACAAAAGCTTTGAAATTGACGAATTTCAGGCTGATAAATGACAAAAGTAAAGAAGGAGTAAAGGGAGTTTTTGTTTTTTAGTTTGTTTTCGGCGTGAACAGAGTTCACCGGAGAATGCCGAGTTTTATCTACAGTTGAGCTATGAGAGGGTTGTATCCAACAGTTGTTTTTGTTTTTTAGAAAGAGATTTTGAGTTTAAATTAGTTTGCTACCTCGATAAAATAGAAGGAAACGTTAAAGACAAGAGTGCCTTTTGTTACAAGTGTGGAAAGTGATCACTTCTAGACTTGGATGACAAAAGTATAAACTACAACATCAGTTATATTCGCTTTAAAAAGTAATCTTGAAAGTTCTTCTACTTTCTGTTTTTGCATTTTTGCTAAAACACTACTTTCTGCCTGTGTGTGTGCGCCGCTCTATCTTGCTGCCGTCCCCCCCGCCCTCGCTGCTGCTCTGATTTAAAGGGGAGCTACTGCATTTAGGATTTTGGCTTTTCATCGTTTTTTTTCCGTTAAATTTGCCAAATTTGCGATGGAACATTGTGTTATGACACAGTTAAACGTTTTTAAACACCATTAGTGAATAAGTTTTGAATTATTATGTTTATCTAAATCCAAAGATTAGTACAAAAAAGCTTTGCTTTTCTTTTTAAATCTGCTGCTTATTTACTTTATAAAAAAAATCCTGAAAAATACACCAAATCTATTCAGCATAATTTCATTGCCTGAGCCCCATAGCCTAGAGGAAGTACTAATTTTGTAAAGTATTCTGTGGCGACTGGGTCAAATGCCCTAAAAGCTATTGAGGGAAAACCCCATACTTTATATAAATAAATCCTTGAAAAATACACCAAATCTATTCAGCATAATTTCATTGCCTGAGCCCCATAGCCTAGAGGTAGTACTAATTTTTGTAAAGTGTTTTGGGGTGACTGGGTCAAATGCCCTAAAAGCTATTGAGGAAAAACCCAAACTTTATATAAAAAATCCGTGAAAAATACACCAAATCTATTCAGCATAATTTCATGGCCTGAGCCCCATAGCCTAGAGGTAGTACTCATTTTGTAAAGTATTCTTGGGTGACTGGGTCAAATGCTCTAAAAGGTATTGGAGGAAAAACCCATACTTTATATAAAAAAATCCTTGAAAAATACACCAAATCTATTAAGCATAATTTTATGGCCTGAGCCCCATAGCCTAGAGGAAGTACTAATTTTGTAAAGTATTCTGTGGTGGCTGGGTCAAATGCTCTAAAAGCTATTGAGGAAAAACCCAAACTTTATATAAAAAATCCGTGAAAAATACACCAAATCTATTCAGCATAATTTCATGGCCTGAGCCCCATAGCCTAGAGGAAGTACTAATTTTGTAAAGTATTCTGGGGTGACTGTGTCAAATGCTCTAAAAGCTATTGAGGAAAAACCCAAACTTTATATAAAAAATCCGTGAAAAATACACCAAATCTATTCAGCATAATTTCATGGCCTGAGCCCCATAGCCTAGAGGAAGTACTAATTGTGTAAAGTATTCTGGGGTGACTGGGTCAAATGCCCTAAAAGCTATTGAGGAAAATCCCAAACTTTATATAAAAAATCCTTGAAAAATACACCAAATCTATTCAGCATAATTTCATTGCCTGAGCCCCATAGCCTAGAGGAAGTACTAATTTTGTAAAGTATTCTGTGGCGACTGGGTCAAATGCTCTAAAAGCTATTGAGGGAAAACCCCATACTTTATATAAATAAATCCTTGAAAAATACACCAAATCTATTCAGCATAATTTCATTGCCTGAGCCCCATAGCCTAGAGGTAGTACTAATTTTGTAAAGTGTTTTGGGGTGACTGGGTCAAATGCCCTAAAAGCTATTGAGGAAAAACCCAAACTTTATATAAAAAATCCGTGAAAAATACACCAAATCTATTCAGCATAATTTCATGGCCTGAGCCCCATAGCCTAGAGGTAGTACTCATTTTGTAAAGTATTCTTGGGTGACTGGGTCAAATGCTCTAAAAGGTATTGAGGAAAAACCCATACTTTATATAAAAAAATCCTTGAAAAATACACCAAATCTATTAAGCATAATTTTATGGCCTGAGCCCCATAGCCTAGAGGAAGTACTAATTTTGTAAAGTATTCTGTGGTGGCTGGGTCAAATGCTCTAAAAGCTATTGAGGAAAAACCCAAACTTTATATAAAAAATCCGTGAAAAATACACCAAATCTATTCAGCATAATTTCATGGCCTGAGCCCCATAGCCTAGAGGAAGTACTAATTTTGTAAAGTATTCTGGGGTGACTGGGTCAAATGCCCTAAAAGCTATTGAGGAAAAACCCAAACTTTATATAAAAAATCCTTGAAAAATACACCAAATCTATTCAGCATAATTTCATGGCCTGAGCCCCATAGCCTAGAGGAAGTACTAATTGTGTAAAGTATTCTGGGGTGACTGGGTCAAATGCCCTAAAAGCTATTGAGGAAAAACCCAAACTTTATATAAAAAATCCGTGAAAAATACACCAAATCTATTCAGCATAATTTCATTGCCTGAGCCCCATAGCCTAGAGGAAGTACTAATTTTGTAAAGTATTCTGTGGCGACTGGGTCAAATGCCCTAAAAGCTATTGAGGGAAAACCCCATACTTTATATAAATAAATCCTTGAAAAATACACCAAATCTATTCAGCATAATTTCATTGCCTGAGCCCCATAGCCTAGAGGTAGTACTAATTTTGTAAAGTGTTTTGGGGTGACTGGGTCAAATGCCCTAAAAGCTATTGAGGAAAAACCCAAACTTTATATAAAAAATCCGTGAAAAATACACCAAATCTATTCAGCATAATTTCATGGCCTGAGCCCCATAGCCTAGAGGTAGTACTCATTTTGTAAAGTATTCTTGGGTGACTGGGTCAAATGCTCTAAAAGGTATTGAGGAAAAACCCATACTTTATATAAAAAAATCCTTGAAAAATACACCAAATCTATTAAGCATAATTTCATGGCCTGAGCCCCATAGCCTAGAGGAAGTACTAATTTTGTAAAGTATTCTGTGGTGACTGGGTCAAATGCTCTAAAAGCTATTGAGGAAAAACCCAAACTTTATATAAAAAATCCTTGAAAAATACACCAAATCTATTCAGCATAATTTCATGGCCTGAGCCCCATAGCCTAGAGGAAGTACTAATTTTGTAAAGTATTCTGGGGTGACTGGGTCAAATGCTCTAAAAGCTATTGAGGAAAAACCCAAACTTTATATAAAAAATCCTTGAAAAATACACCAAATCTATTCAGCATAATTTCATGGCCTGAGCCCCATAGCCTAGAGGAAGTACTAATTTGTAAAGTATTCTGTGGTGACTGGGTCAAATGCTCTAAAAGCTATTGAGGAAAAACCCAAACTTTATATAAAAAATCCTTGAAAAATACACCAAATCTATTCAGCATAATTTCATGGCCTGAGCCCCATAGCCTAGAGGAAGTACTAATTTGTAAAGTATTCTGGGGTGACTGGGTCAAATGCCCTAAAAGCTATTGAGGAAAAACCCAAACTTTATATAAAAAATCCTTGAAAAATACACCAAATCTATTCAGCATAATTTCATGGCCTGAGCCCCATAGCCTAGAGGAAGTACTAATTGTGTAAAGTATTCTGGGGTGACTGGGTCAAATGCCCTAAAAGCTATTGAGGAAAAACCCAAACTTTATATAAAAAATCCGTGAAAAATACACCAAATCTATTCAGCATAATTTCATTGCCTGAGCCCCATAGCCTAGAGGTAGTACTAATTTTGTAAAGTGTTTTGGGGTGACTGGGTCAAATGCCCTAAAAGCTATTGAGGAAAAACCCAAACTTTATATAAAAAATCCTTGAAAAATACACCAAATCTATTCAGCATAATTTCATGGCCTGAGCCCCATAGCCTAGAGGAAGTACTAATTGTGTAAAGTATTCTGGGGTGACTGGGTCAAATGCCCTAAAAGCTATTGAGGAAAAACCCAAACTTTATATAAAAAATCCGTGAAAAATACACCAAATCTATTCAGCATAATTTCATTGCCTGAGCCCCATAGCCTAGAGGAAGTACTAATTTTGTAAAGTATTCTGTGGCGACTGGGTCAAATGCCCTAAAAGCTATTGAGGGAAAACCCATACTTTATATAAATAAATCCTTGAAAAATACACCAAATCTATTCAGCATAATTTCATTGCCTGAGCCCCATAGCCTAGAGGTAGTACTAATTTTGTAAAGTGTTTTGGGGTGACTGGGTCAAATGCCCTAAAAGCTATTGAGGAAAAACCCAAACTTTATATAAAAAATCCGTGAAAAATACACCAAATCTATTCAGCATAATTTCATGGCCTGAGCCCCATAGCCTAGAGGTAGTACTCATTTTGTAAAGTATTCTTGGGTGACTGGGTCAAATGCTCTAAAAGGTATTGAGGAAAAACCCAAACTTTATATAAAAAATCCTTGAAAAATACACCAAATCTATTCAGCATAATTTTATGGCCTGAGCCCCATAGCCTAGAGGAAGTACTAATTTTGTAAAGTATTCTGTGGTGGCTGGGTCAAATGCTCTAAAAGCTATTGAGGAAAAACCCAAACTTTATATAAAAAATCCGTGAAAAATACACCAAATCTATTCAGCATAATTTCATGGCCTGAGCCCCATAGCCTAGAGGAAGTACTAATTTTGTAAAGTATTCTGGGGTGACTGGGTCAAATGCTCTAAAAGCTATTGAGGAAAAACCCAAACTTTATATAAAAAATCCGTGAAAAATACACCAAATCTATTCAGCATAATTTCATGGCCTGAGCCCCATAGCCTAGAGGAAGTACTAATTGTGTAAAGTATTCTGGGGTGACTGGGTCAAATGCCCTAAAAGCTATTGAGGAAAAACCCAAACTTTATATAAAAAATCCTTGAAAAATACACCAAATCTATTCAGCATAATTTCATTGCCTGAGCCCCATAGCCTAGAGGAAGTACTAATTTTGTAAAGTATTCTGTGGCGACTGGGTCAAATGCTCTAAAAGCTATTGAGGGAAAACCCCATACTTTATATAAATAAATCCTTGAAAAATACACCAAATCTATTCAGCATAATTTCATTGCCTGAGCCCCATAGCCTAGAGGTAGTACTAATTTTGTAAAGTGTTTTGGGGTGACTGGGTCAAATGCCCTAAAAGCTATTGAGGAAAAACCCAAACTTTATATAAAAAATCCGTGAAAAATACACCAAATCTATTCAGCATAATTTCATGGCCTGAGCCCCATAGCCTAGAGGTAGTACTCATTTTGTAAAGTATTCTTGGGTGACTGGGTCAAATGCTCTAAAAGCTATTGAGGAAAAACCCATACATTATATAAAAAATCCTTGAAAAATACACCAAATCTATTCAGCATAATTTCATGGCCTGAGCCCCATAGCCTAGAGGAAGTACTAATTTTGTAAAGTATTCTGTGGTGACTGGGTCAAATGCTCTAAAAGCTATTGAGGAAAAACCCAAACTTTATATAAAAAATCCGTGAAAAATACACCAAATCTATTCAGCATAATTTCATGGCCTGAGCCCCATAGCCTAGAGGAAGTACTAATTTTGTAAAGTATTCTGGGGTGACTGGGTCAAATGCCCTAAAAGCTATTGAGGAAAAACCCAAACTTTATATAAAAAATCCTTGAAAAATACACCAAATCTATTCAGCATAATTTCATGCCTGAGCCCCATAGCCTAGAGGAAGTACTAATTTTGTAAAGTATTCTGTGGTGGCTGGGTCAAATGCTCTAAAAGCTATTGAGGAAAAACCCATACTTTATATAAAAAATCCTTGAAAAATACACCAAATCTATTCAGCATAATTTCATTGCCTGAGCCCCATAGCCTAGAGGTAGTACTAATTTTGTAAAGTGTTTTGGGGTGACTGGGTCAAATGCCCTAAAAGCTATTGAGGAAAAACCCAAACTTTATATAAAAAATCCTTGAAAAATACACCAAATCTATTCAGCATAATTTCATGGCCTGAGCCCCATAGCCTAGAGGTAGTACTAATTTTGTAAAGTATTCTTGGGTGACTGGGTCAAATGCTCTAAAAGGTATTGAGGAAAAACCCATACTTTATATAAAAAAATCCTTGAAAAATACACCAAATCTATTAAGCATAATTTTATGGCCTGAGCCCCATAGCCTAGAGGAAGTACTAATTTTGTAAAGTATTCTGTGGTGACTGGGTCAAATGCTCTAAAAGCTATTGAGGAAAAACCCAAACTTTATATAAAAAATCCGTGAAAAATACACCAAATCTATTCAGCATAATTTCATGGCCTGAGCCCCATAGCCTAGAGGAAGTACTAATTTTGTAAAGTATTCTGGGGTGACTGGGTCAAATGCTCTAAAAGCTATTAAGGAAAAACCCAAACTTTATATAAAAAATCCTTGAAAAATACACCAAATCTATTCAGCATAATTTCATTGCCTGAGCCCCATAGCCTAGAGGAAGTACTAATTTTGTAAAGTATTCTGTGGCGACTGGGTCAAATGCTCTAAAAGCTATTGAGGAAAAACCCATACTTTATATAAATAAATCCTTGAAAAATACACCAAATCTATTCAGCATAATTTCATTGCCTGAGCCCCATAGCCTAGAGGTAGTACTAATTTTGTAAAGTGTTTTGGGGTGACTGGGTCAAATGCCCTAAAAGCTATTGAGGAAAAACCCAAACTTTATATAAAAAATCCGTGAAAAATACACCAAATCTATTCAGCATAATTTCATGGCCTGAGCCCCATAGCCTAGAGGTAGTACTCATTTTGTAAAGTATTCTGGGGTGACTGGGTCAAATGCTCTAAAAGGTATTGAGGAAAAACCCATACTTTATATAAAAAAATCCTTGAAAAATACACCAAATCTATTAAGCATAATTTTAATGGCCTGAGCCCCATAGCCTAGAGGAAGTACTAATTTTGTAAAGTATTCTGTGGTGGCTGGGTCAAATGCTCTAAAAGCTATTGAGGAAAAACCCAAACTTTATATAAAAAATCCGTGAAAAATACACCAAATCTATTCAGCATAATTTCATGGCCTGAGCCCCATAGCCTAGAGGAAGTACTAATTTTGTAAAGTATTCTGGGGTGACTGGGTCAAATGCTCTAAAAGCTATTGAGGAAAAACCCAAACTTTATATAAAAAATCCTTGAAAAATACACCAAATCTATTCAGCATAATTTCATGGCCTGAGCCCCATAGCCTAGAGGAAGTACTAATTGTGTAAAGTATTCTGGGGTGACTGGGTCAAATGCCCTAAAAGCTATTGAGGAAAAACCCAAACTTTATATAAAAAATCCTTGAAAAATACACCAAATCTATTCAGCATAATTTCATTGCCTGAGCCCCATAGCCTAGAGGAAGTACTAATTTTGTAAAGTATTCTGTGGCGACTGGGTCAAATGCTCTAAAAGCTATTGAGGGAAAACCCCATACTTTATATAAATAAATCCTTGAAAAATACACCAAATCTATTCAGCATAATTTCATTGCCTGAGCCCCATAGCCTAGAGGTAGTACTAATTTTGTAAAGTGTTTTGGGGTGACTGGGTCAAATGCCCTAAAAGCTATTGAGGAAAAACCCAAACTTTATATAAAAAATCCGTGAAAAATACACCAAATCTATTCAGCATAATTTCATGGCCTGAGCCCCATAGCCTAGAGGTAGTACTCATTTTGTAAAGTATTCTTGGGTGACTGGGTCAAATGCTCTAAAAGGTATTGAGGAAAAACCCATACTTTATATAAAAAAATCCTTGAAAAATACACCAAATCTATTAAGCATAATTTTATGGCCTGAGCCCCATAGCCTAGAGGAAGTACTAATTTTGTAAAGTATTCTGGGGTGACTGGGTCAAATGCTCTAAAAGCTATTGAGGAAAAACCCATACTTTATATAAAAAATCCGTGAAAAATACACCAAATCTATTCAGCATAATTTCATGGCCTGAGCCCCATAGCCTAGAGGAAGTACTAATTTTGTAAAGTATTCTGGGTGACTGGGTCAAATGCTCTAAAAGCTATTGAGGAAAAACCCAAACTTTATATAAAAATCCGTGAAAAATACACCAAATCTATTCAGCATAATTTCATGGCCTGAGCCCCATAGCCTAGAGGAAGTACTAATTGTGTAAAGTATTCTGGGGTGACTGGGTCAAATGCCCTAAAAGCTATTGAGGAAAAACCCAAACTTTATATAAAAAATCCTTGAAAAATACACCAAATCTATTCAGCATAATTTCATTGCCTGAGCCCCATAGCCTAGAGGAAGTACTAATTTTGTAAAGTATTCTGTGGCGACTGGGTCAAATGCTCTAAAAGCTATTGAGGGAAAACCCCATACTTTATATAAATAAATCCTTGAAAAATACACCAAATCTATTCAGCATAATTTCATTGCCTGAGCCCCATAGCCTAGAGGTAGTACTAATTTTGTAAAGTGTTTTGGGGTGACTGGGTCAAATGCCCTAAAAGCTATTGAGGAAAAACCCAAACTTTATATAAAAAATCCGTGAAAAATACACCAAATCTATTCAGCATAATTTCATGGCCTGAGCCCCATAGCCTAGAGGTAGTACTCATTTTGTAAAGTATTCTTGGGTGACTGGGTCAAATGCTCTAAAAGGTATTGAGGAAAAACCCATACTTTATATAAAAAAATCCTTGAAAAATACACCAAATCTATTAAGCATAATTTTATGGCCTGAGCCCCATAGCCTAGAGGAAGTACTAATTCTGTAAAGTATTATGGGGTGACTGGGTCAAATGCTCTAAAAGGTATTGAGGAAAAACCCATACTTTCTATAAAAAAAATCCTTGAAAAATACACCAAATCTATTAAGCATAATTTCATGGCCTGAGCCCCATAGCCTAGAGGAAGTACTAATTCTGTAAAGTATTCTGGGGTGACTGGGTCAAATGCTCTAAAAGGTATTGAGGAAAAACCCATACTTTATATAAAAAAATCCTTGAAAAATACACCAAATCTATTAAGCATAATTTCATGGCCTGAGCCCCATAGCCTAGAGGAAGTACTAATTTTGTAAAGTATTCTGTGGTGGCTGGGTCAAATGCTCTAAAAGCTATTGAGGAAAAACCCAAACTTTATATAAAAAATCTGTGAAAAATACACCAAATCTATTCAGCATAATTTCATGGCCTGAGCCCCATAGCCTAGAGGAAGTACTAATTGTGTAAAGTATTCTGGGGTGACTGGGTCAAATGCCCTAAAAGCTATTGAGGAAAAACCCAAACTTTATAAAAAAATCATTTAAAAATGTTAAAAGCTTTTAAGAACAATTTCAAGGGCTGAGCCCAATAGCCCTCATTTAGTACTAATTATGTAAAAGTGGTTTGGAGTAAATGGGTGAAATGCCCTAAAAGCTATTGAAGAAAAACTGGTATTTTTAGGCAAAACATAATTTAAAAGCTTTTAAGAAAAATTTTATGGCCTGAGCCCCATAGCCTAGAGGTAGTACTAATTCTGTAAAGTATTCTGTGGTGACTGGGTCAAATGCTCTAAAAGGTATTGAGGAAAAACCCATACTTTATATAAAAAAATCCTTGAAAAATACACCAAATCTATTAAGCATAATTTCATGGCCTGAGCCCCATAGCCTAGAGGAAGTACTAATTGTGTAAAGTATTCTGGGGTGACTGGGTCAAATGCCCTAAAAGCTATTGAGGAAAAACCCAAACTTTATATAAAAAATCCTTGAAAAATACACCAAATCTATTCAGCATAATTTCATTGCCTGAGCCCCATAGCCTAGAGGAAGTACTAATTTTGTAAAGTATTCTGTGGTGACTGGGTCAAATGCTCTAAAAGCTATTTAGGAAAAAAACATACTTTATATAAATAAATCCTTGAAAAATACAACAAATCTATTCAGCATGATTTCATTGCCTGAGCCCCATAGCCTAGAGGTAGTACTAATTTTGTAAAGTATTCTGGGGTGACTGGGTCAAATGCCTTAAAAGCTATTGAGGAAAAACCCATACTTTCAATCAAAAATCCTTGAAAAATACACCAAATCTATTAAGCATAATTTCATGGCCTGAGCCCCATAGCCTAGAGGTAGTACTAATTTTGTAAAGTGGTTTGGGGTGACTGGGTCACATAACCATAAACCTATTGAAAAAAATATTGTATTTTTTGGTGATTTTCCAGGATTATGATTTTTCTAAAGTTTCAAAACATGAAAATAGGAATAAAAACGTGTGGTAAATATTATTTACTTTGCTGGTTCACATGATTCCGAATATAGGCTTATTGAAAATATATAGGCTACATTCAACAGTAGGTATAAAATACTATAATATTAAATGTGGTAGAAAATACACCTAAAGATTACATTTAATCTATCTCCTTTCATTAAAATTGTTTATTTGTATCACATTATTGATTTACACCTACATTATTTTTTTTAAACCAACGCCTTTTTACAAAGACAGTAATTCATAGACGGTCCCTAAGTTCGAACGATCTTAGTGCTGGAGGCGAATATCCAACGTCCAACGTGAAACCAACTTCACCGCGGTCAGCTTCAGACCCTGTTACCTTCATATAAGCCTTATACAACGCTGTTTTTTTTTGTTGTCAAATATGGCTCATTGAACCTTTTGAGTTGCCTGGGCCGCTAAAAAGGAAAAAATGCCCGGGCCGTTTTTTTGTCCCAGTCCAGCCCTGGACAGATCTCACATCAAGACTGCAAATGTTGGGAGTTTTTTTCTCTTTTCTTTCTCCCTTTTGTCCAATTGCTCTCAATAAGTTTTGCCTCATCCATCGCGACGTCCTCGATGCTTCAATATGACATACTTTGCATAGATCATAGCCACAGCTCATACAAATCACACACCGCTGATAAACGCACAGCCAGAGCTGCGCGCTGCTGCAGCCGGTTTGGCCACTATTCCGTTTTACGGACGTCTGACGGGCAGCAGCCAACGCGCGTCAACGGAGACGCGCCCGGTGGAGTCCTGGCCTAACGTGTTTTCATGTTAATGCTGTCAAACAGAAACACAGAACATGTGACATCACTTTATTAACAGTTTAAATACAGAATATTCAGTTTTATAAAACATAAACAACAGCTTTAAATCTGCAAAACAAGGATTTATATTTATATATGGTTTATTTCAAAAGTATCAAAACTGAAAGCTGGAGTCTGTAACTTTAGTCTCATTAATAACACATGTTTAAAGCTTTAGTCTAAAGATGTCTAAACTAGTGACAGAAGCAACTGTTTTAGATCCAGACGCAGAGACATGGGTTTAATACAAACTTCTGCTGAGTTACACACCCCAGCTTTAAAGTTACAGACCCCAGCTTTAAAGTTACAGACCCCAGCTTTAAAGTTGCCGTAATGACTCAGCCTCTAAGGTCAGTACAAACATAAGGAAGGAGGTATTTTTGATGAACTGGGATGTTGCGGTCTCTCCTCACACCGCTCCTGCTCCTCCTCCTCCTCCTCCTCCTCCTCTGGTCCTGAAGTCGTGCCAAAGCTTCACAAATGGTTCTCTGTTTTTCCAGATGAGCTCATGTCCAAACAGAACGTACCATCTGCAACAGACACCATGGGGAGTGAGGAACCCCTGGTCTCTCTCCCTGGTCTCTCTCCCCGGTCTCTCACCCCGGTCTCTCACCCCGGTCTCTCACCCCGGTCTCTCACCCCGGTCTCTCACCCCGGTCTCTCACCCCGGTCTCTCACCCCGGTCTCTCACCCCGGTCTCTCACCCCGGTCTCTCACCCCGGTCTCACCCTCTGGTCAGATATTACCTGTGGCGTTACAGGGGTCAAGAGTTCCGAGCTTCCGGCTTGACCGCACGGCATTGTGGGTAGTATTCCCAAAAAAGTGGGCATCAAATCACGCTCTCCTATTAGATTACCTGTTGCGAGCGTGATCTGTCTCTTTTTTCCAGCCCATCAATTGTTTTAATTGCTAAAAAAATTACCAATTTCAGACATTTAGAAGGTAAAGTAAAGATTTTTTCATGTAACAAAAAAGCAATACATTTTTTTCTTGTGGTTTTAGATGTAAACACAACCGACTGACTTTAGAGCTTCATGTAGCTTATGCTACTCACGAGGATCGAATACTTACACGCGAGCTTTATAAACATATTTGTCTGGTGTGGAGCTTCTGAATGTAGAGAAGGCCAAATACCTGGGGCACGTAATCAGGAGTGACCTCAGTGAAGACGATGACATTCAGAGGCAGTACTGTATGGACTGGCTAACACAAGCACGGAGATTTCACATGTGTAAAGTCAAAATAACTTTGTTTAAAGCTTACTGCACACCTCTCTATACTGCCAGCTCACTGTTTGTTCTTAATAATGTCCCCACTCTGAATGCTCTGATCAGAAATGTTATTTATAAGTTCATGAAACACTCTGAGGGCTCTATGTCCAAAGTACAGCTTTGGGTAAGTTTATAAAGCTCACATGTAAGCATTCGATCCTCGTAAGTAGCATAAGCTACATGTAGCTCTATCGTCAGTCGGTTGTGTTTACATCTAAAACCACAAGAAATAAATGCATTGCTTTTTTGTTACATGAAAAAATCTTTACCTTACCTTCTAAAGGTCTTAAATTAGTGATTTTTGTAGCGATTAAAACAATCGATGGGCTGGAAAAAAGAGACAGATCACGCTCGCAACAGGTAATCTAATAGGAGAGCGTGATTTGATGCCCACTTTTTTGAGAAAACTTCCCACAATGCCGTGCAGTCGAGCCGGGAGCTCGGAACTCTTGATCCCTGTTTACTAGGACACACATTATTTAAAAGATTGTGTGGGGAACCTGCTGAATGTATGTGTGTGTGTGTGTGTGTGTGTCTGCTGTACGTGTAAGTTGTGTGTGTGTTGTCGTGACTCACGCTCCGAACAGAGCTCCTCCCAGATGAGCCGCGTGGTCGAAGAACTTCCAGCCCAGAATCAGTCCAGCAGTATCCAGGGCCATGATGGCCTTCAGGGCCTGAGGGGAGAGATAGGAGCGTGAGAGTGTGTGTGTGTGTGTGGTGTGTGTGTATTGTGTGTGAGCGTGTCTTACATTCCCAGCGCTGAATGTAAACATGGGCAGAAAAATGATGGCGAGTTTTGACTCCGGAGACTGAGTGCAGACGGCGGCCAGGACCGACATGATGGCACCAGACTGAGGACACACAACCCAGTTAGAGACACACACACCTACACACACAGAGACACAATACACACACACACACACAGAGACACAATATACACAAACACTATACATAGAGACACACATTTTACAGACACACACACACTTCTGAGACAGGGGGATGGAGACTTATGAGTGTGTGAGGACAGCGTTAGACTCACTGCTCCCAGAGACGGACCGAAGCGACCGGAGGCTATTTTAGAGACAAAACTGAAGAAGGACGAGACCACACCTGCAAACACACAACCATTGAGTCTGTGTGTGTCTCTGTGTATATAAATGTGTGTGTGCGCGTGTGTATACCTGTGTACAGTATGTACCTGTGTGTACTAATATACAGTGCGTACGTGTGTGTACATGTGTATATGTTTGTGTACCTGTGTACAGTGTGTACCTGCAGACAGATAGACTGCCACAAACTGCTCTCTCCCGAACATAGAGACCGCGCTGCTGGAGAAACTCCACAGGACGTACATGTTCGCAGCCAGGTGGAAGAAGGAGATATGCGAGAAGGAGGAGAAGAGCATGGGGAGGCACCGCGTCTCTGTGGAGGAGAGGGAGGAGGTGAGAGGAGTAAAGAGAGGAGAAAGAGAGGAGTGACATCAGGTAAGAGAGGAGGATGAGAGACAGGAGAGAGAGGATAGGAGGAGGAGAGAGGACAGAGAGGAGGTGAGGAGTAAAGAGAGGAGTGAGAGACGAGTGACAGCAGGTAAGGACAGCAGAGGAGAAGTAAGGAGGAGAGTAGAGAGAAGAGCAGAGAGGAGAGAGTAGAAAGAGGAGGACTTACTTGAAGCTGGGTCTGCAGTGAAGTACTGAATCATGGTTCTCTGCAGAGACGGGATCCTCCAACAACAAAAGACCAGAACATTCAAAGCAATGATCCCTGAGAGACAGAGCTCAGAGGTCAGACTGAGGTCTAAAGCAGGTCTAAAGCAGGACTAAAGCAGGTCTAAAGCAGGACTAAAGTAGGACTAAAGCAGGTCTAAAGCAGGTCTAAAGCAGGACTAAAGCAGGTCTAAAGCAGGACTAAAGCAGGACTAAAGCAGGTCTAAAGCAGGACTAAAGCAGGTCCAGATGTGGTCACCTGTGACTGTGCGCTGACCCTCACTCAGACTGTTCCACCACTGGTTCATCTGAAACACAAGGAACATGAACCCAAGGAGACAAGACTGAAGCTCCCCTCTCCTCACCTCTGTCTTCAGGAAACCCCTCTCTCTCCCTCTCCTCACCTCCCCGTCTCTCCCAAGCCCCGGCGATCCAAGATGGCGCCCTATTCAAATGAATGGTTGTACTCAGTGGAGCTTTTAGATTAGCGGAAGTCGTCTGAAACTCGCAAAGACCTATGGGAAACTCGCAAAGCTCTATGGGAAACTCGCCTGTATTTGGGCATCGTCCGGTCCTCCCGGTTCTGCGCAGTGGATGATCTCCCATAATGCATTGCGCCAAACACGCGTGTGTGGGTCACACACCGGGTCACACACCGGGTCTCACGTACGTGCACAGAGGGGCTTGGCCGCGCTCTGACCAATCAGAGCAGTTCATCAGAGCGGGAGTTAGAGCGAGAGCCAGACGAGCAGAGTTTGTGGCACTAAAGTGTGGATTTAAACAAAACCGAAGGATTTAAGAAGAAAAAAAGTTCAGGATGACAAGGGACACTAAAATCCCCACAAAATCCGACCTTTATTAAAGCTGGAGGTTCTCTGTCAGCTGAGGTCGAGCTGTTTTAATATGCATTGAGTTCTATGGGGAAAATTTCTGGGTAGCCCACGTGAATTTAGTCTGGTTCAGTCTGCAATACCGTGAGAATCCCCTGAGCACGTGAGTTATTCAGCTACAAGCTAGTAATACCCTATCCAGTTAATATAATAGATCCATGGTCTCTCCTCAGGTCTGCCCTCTCTCCCTATCTCTCCTTGTCTCTCCCTCTCCTCAGCTCTCCCCCCTCTCTGCTCAGGTCTCCCCCCCTCTAGTCTAGAGCTGCAACTAACGATTATTTTGTAATCGATTAATCTATCGATTATTTTTACGATTAATCGAGTAATCGCTTGGCTGTGAATTGTGTAGAAAAAAAATATTTTTTCATCACAAAAAGCTAAAGTGGCAACACTCGAGGACGTATTGATGGCGTAAACTTAAAGTAAATGTTTGTAACAGGCTCTTTGTGCTAATTCTGCTATCTGATTGGATGAGACAGACAGATATTCATGAAATTATAAAAACAAAGTCGGTTTTAATCAAAAATACTACATTTTCATGTCATTTTTGCTCTGTTTGAGTCCCTGTGAACCAGAAAACGATTAATCGATTACTAAAATAGTCGTCGACTATTTCAATAATCGATTAGTCGTCGATTAATCGATTAGTTGTTTCAGCCCTACTCTTGTCACCTTCTCTCCTCAGGTCTCCCCATATCCTCGCCTCTCTCCCCCCTCTCTCTCCCTCTCCCCCTCTCCTCAGGTCTCCCCCTCTCTCCCCCTCTCCTCACCTCTCTCCTCAGGTCTCCCCTCTTCTTTGGCCTCAGTCTGTCTAACCAGTCGGCCTGGACTTGGTCGAAGTAGCTCTGGACTCTGGACTTGAGGCTCTCGTACTGCCACAGGGCGGCGCCACCAAACGAACATCCTGAGAACTGAGCAGAGGTCAGAGAGCAGAGGTCAGAGAGCAGAGGTCAGAGAGCAGAGGTCAGAAACCTACCCCCACAGTGAAGACCAAGGGTTTGAGAAGCTGCCTGAAGTCTCTGTAGGGACCTGAGGGCCAGGGCCTCCGCAGGGGGGCAGGCTCCTTCAGTACCAGGTCGCTGGGCCCTGGGGGGTCTTTGGGTCGCAGGTCTCTGGGTGCTGGTTCATGGACTCCATCTGGTTTTCGAGCTGCTTTTTTAAACCCACAATTCTGCTGCTGAGGAGACAAGCGCCACCTGCTGGACACAAAAATTACACCTGTGTTACACACCTGACATTACACCTGTGTTACAGACCTCACATTACACCTGTGTTACTGACAGTGGGGGCGGGTCCCGGCTCAAAAACGTCAATGAGCATGAGCGCTGACATACTTGGGTGTGGTCCCAGAAAGAGAATTATCCAAAGCTTTTGTGCTAGCCTCATTTCCGTGTGCCTTTGAATGCATCTGGGCGCTAGCTTTGTGGCTACTAAAAGTATTTTTTTTTCTCAGAGCTTTTTTTCCGCCATTTCTCGTAATAGACCTTGATACATATTTGCACAAATCAATAATACAATCTGTATATTACAACACAAACTGTTTACATGTTTATTTACACTTTTTGACATGCGGATACTGAACTTCCGGACGAATCCGGTTTCCGGGACGAATCCGGCAGCCATATACATAATCGGGACGGAAGCAGAAGTAAATATAACAAACTACCTATTCATGCCTAAACTTAAAGCTGCACTAACTGACTTTATTTTTGTATTCATTACGAAAGTGCTATCCATGTCCATGTAGTGCATTGGGATCATAGACTGTATATAATAACGGACAGAGTCACGCCTATCTCCGCCGTTCATAGGAGTTGGCCATGAAAAGTGCTTTCATGGAGCAATCCAAGATGGCCGTGAGTGGTCCAGCCCACTTCGCACAAGAAAATTGTGAAAAAACGCATCTGCGCATAAGTCAGCCGGCGCAGCTTCATTCATTTGAACGAGAGACTTCAAAAATTCACTGCGAGTAAACTAGAGTGGACCAAAAAAAATTCACCCCCCTCAGCATTGACACACATGTGGAACGGAGCTTTGAGCCAAGAGCCAACTTTTGGTCCATCCTGTAAAGACGTTTTTGAGAGGTCTGCCAACGCTATATGTTAGCATTGGCTAATTCTTCTTCTGGGTCCACCCCCATCGGCCCGGGGTGGTATTGCAAGCATGTCAGCGCACGTCATTTTGGCCACCAGCTGGGACCCGCCCCCACTGATTGGGATATACATCCTTTTGAAGAAAAAGTAGCGCAGATTTGTGCTGGCGTGACATTATATTTTAGATCGAGTTTTGATGAAACGAGGAAGAGATGTGTTTCGGGTCGCAGATTGTGACCAATCACAGCGGACCACTGGCCCCCACTTTTGTGAGAAATCTACAGGTCCGTTAGCATAGACAGCTGAGTTAGCACAACAAGCCGAGGAGCTAACCTGTGTCTTCGTCACCGGTTACTGCTTACACAGCGAAACAGCCATCCAAAAGAAAGTCTCGTTCCTCCGCGCTTCCCGGTTCTATCGTTCTATGGTCACGCCATCCACGTGCAAATCCATGTCCATGTATTTATCCATATTGGGAGAGGCTAGCTCCGTCTCAACAGTGGGTGTGTGTGGGGGGCGATAGCTTCGTGGGTGTGGGGAGGGGAGCAGAAAGAGCGAGGCCAGCGAGTCCGCGGCTTCAAAATCCCAAAGTCAGTTAGTGCAGCTTTAACCAGCCATTCCCATTAAATAACCCCAACCAACCCTTAACCATCTTACTCAGACACCTAAAACTTAACCAGTCACCCCTTAAGGATTTATATAGTTTAAAACTAATTCAAAAGTAGGTTTGTTACCTCCGGTTTCGTCCCGATTCAGTATAAGATCTAGTGCCGACCACAAGCACATTAGTTTCAATGGCGGAGATATGCGTGACTAACATAGACTGTATATATGACTACAACCATTAATTTCACTTTGGAGAGACCCAAGAGGGAAAATGCAGTTAGAAGTTTGTTGATTGAGTATGTTTGGCGCCCTAGGCCCGGGAGAGATGCTGATGAGTGCGGCGCTTGCTCGCGCGCATAATCCCCCCCGGGGCCTAGGCACTGGTGACGGCAGAGGCAGTAGGCAAGCACGCTTCGATGAGAGAAGGAGGAGGTGGGGCGGCGGAGGCTTTGCAAACTTCAGAAGGCCGGGAAGTGGGAGTCTCCGGCTTTTAACTTGCTGTCCTGGTGGTTATTGGTGGATTAGATGTGGGCGTTTTGCTGGTGTAATGAGTAGAGGATGAGCAGGCTTGTAGATCTGGCAGCAGTGGCCGGGTCTACCACAGTGAACTTTCGCGAAGAGCTTCATTTCACTTTGGAGAGACCCAAGAGGGAAAATGCAGTTAGAAGTTTGTTGATTGAGTATGTTTGGCGCCCTAGGCCCGGGAGAGATGCTGATGAGTGCGGCGCTTGCTCGCGCGCATAATCCCCAAAAACTGGCAGAGTTATCTTTGCGCGCCGGGACGTGAGCGCTCGCTTCACGATCAACCGGACGCTGCCTGGGACGTGAGCGCTCGCATCACGATCGATACCAGACGCTGTAGCAGAGTTATCTTTGAGCGCCGGGACATGAGCGCTCGCATCACGATCAACCGGACGCTGTCTGGGACGTGAGCGCTCGCATCACGATCGATACCAGACGCTGCAGTGGAGTTATCTTTAAGCGCCGGGACGTGAGCGCTCGCATCACGATCAACCGGACGCTGCCTGGGACGTGAGCGCTCGCATCACGATCAATACCAGACGCTGTAGCAGAGTTATCTTTAGAAGTGCGTGCCGCCACCAGAAATCCTATTGGTTCACTTACTTTGCTTTGTATTGCTTTGCTGGGAGCTTACGAAGAAGCCAGTAGCCGTTGTGCAGCCAGGATGGCGGACGCGTCTGGCCTGATGTAGGCGGAGAAGGCCGAAGAGGACCAGCGCCCCAGCTGTTGCAGAGAGGTGTGGGGGAGCCCCAGCGAGGCCGCGCGCGTGGCAGCGCCTATCCATAAGGAGTGGGCTGTGTAGAGCTGGGGAGACAATTTACAGAGGAGCAGTAGGGATCTTAGTTGAGCTCTGAACCAGGTTGCTGTCATGGGAAGAATGTCTGGAGTGAGAAAGACAGGTCCGTTAAAATCTCCTTTTTGCAGCGGAGGCGAGTGTAACGCATCATGGATTTGTAGGGGCAGAGAGATGTGTCCGAGCGAGCTATTACTATATTGCAGGCTCCTTTGATTTTTGAATGTTTGAGACGGAGGTTGAAATGGTCAGGGGACATAATGTTGGGTGAAAAAGAGCGACCTTTGTTTAATGCTTCCACTACGTCGAGATTATCACACATGACAGAGATCCTCTTTCTCTGCCACGTGTGATTCCACGGCGCGCAGGCCACGACCACTGGGAATATCTCGTGTAGGGCAGAGGAGATGCTCCGGTGGAAAGTAGTGGCCACGCTCGGCCAACCAGTGGTCCTGGAAGAATCCCCCAAAACCCACGGAAGGGGCAGCGTCCGTGTAGAAGCGGAGACCTGGAGGGGCAGAGACATATCGGAGAGGGCCATTGATGTTGCAGGCGCCCTTACGCTTAGAATCTTGGGTTGGAGAGTAGATAATCAGGATAGTAGGATGGTCGGGAAAGCCGTGTCTCGGACCGCATGAAGGTTGAGTGAGCAATGGTGAGACGCTTATGCAGAGAAGCCATAGAAGGCGAGCAGGAAGATGCTGCGAGGAGGGCAGACATGTACTTGGAAGATGAGCCGGAGTTCAGCGCCGCTGCAGGATGGGCAGCATGATGGGGAGCCTGCGATCAGAAGAGTGAAGAATACAGGTATGGATGCCTTTGATTAGGAGTCCGATTGACGGCTCAGCGCAGCTACTTGGCCAGCTGCATCTGATAGAATCAGAAGATTAAGTAGAGAGATGAAGCACGACCGCCGAAGCGACCCTGGGAGCATAGGTGCGAGTCCGGCGCAGCGCGGCATACTCGGCCGGGCTGCATCCATTAGAAGCGGGATAAGCTTCTGAGAGAGTGGGTTGCAGCAGCAGCGGCAGCAGCAGTAACCTCAGAAATAACAGCAATAGTCCTGTATCAAGCCGCGGCAACCGCAGTAGCAGCAGCAGCAGCAGCAGCGTCCTTAGAAAATAGCAGTAATAATTCTGTATCAAAGCCACAGTAGTAGAATGTTGTTGTAGCTGTTCAGGGTTTCAGTAAAAGAGATGCAAGTGAAGAGAGATGGCAAAGTAAATGAAGCAGCAGCAGCAGTAGCCGTATGAAGCAGCAGCAGTAGCAGTATGAAGCAGCAGCAGCAGTAGCAGTATGAAGCAGCAGCAGCGGTAGCAGTATGAAGCAGCAGCAGCAGCAGCAGCAGCTGCAGCATCCGTAGATAATAACAGCAATAATCCTGTATCAAAGCCAGAGCAGTAGAATATTGTTGTAGCTGTTTAGTGTTTCAGTAAAAGAGATGCGAAGTGAAGAGAGATGTCAAAGTACATGAAGCAGCAGCAACAGCGGCAGCAGTAGCAGCAGCAGTAACGGTAGCAGTATGAAGCAGCAGAAGCAGCATTAGCAGGAGCAGCAGTAGCAGTAGGAAGCAGCAGCAGTAGCAGCAGTAGCAGTATGAAGCAGCAGCAGCAGCAGCGGTTGCAGCATCCGTAGATAATAACAGCAATAATCCTGTATCAAAGCCACCGCAGTAGAATATTGTTGAAGCTGTTTAGTGTTTCAGTTAAAGAGATGCGAAGTGAAGAGAGGTGTCAAAGTAAAGAAGCAGCAGCAGCACGGCAGCAGTAGCAGCATTAGCGGCAGCAGTAGCAGCAGTAGCAGCAGTAGCAGTATGAAGCAGCAGAAGCAGCATCAGCAGGAGCAGCAGCACCACAATGCGATTCATACGAACAACAGACGTGTCACGCCAGCGTGCGCCGCTTGTCTCCGTGAGCCAGGTTACATACGTGTCTGAAAGAGCCGAGCCGTAGAGACAGGTGCAGCCTGGGAGCCCGCGGAGCGGCAGCGGCAGGAACAGCAGCAGCGGCACATGTAGTAGTAGGAGCAGCAGGAGCAGGCAGCAGGAACAGGCGGCAGCAGGAACAGCAGCAGCGGCACATGTAGTAGTAGGAGCAGCAGGAGCAGGCAGCAGGGACAGGCAGCAGCAGGAGCGGCAGCAGGAACAGGCAGCAGCGGGAACAGCATCAGCGGGATCAGGCATCAGTAGGAACGGCAGCAGGGACCGCAGCAGCGGCGGTCAGAGAACCATGCCCATGGTTGTTTAAGAGCCTGAGGAAATAAATCAACCCGAAACATTCCCATGCGAATAACAGACGTCCCCTGGAGCCATCTTGCTGCTTTGGTTATGGCAGATACGCATGAACGATCACTTTTCCATGCGTTCATTAGCTCCAACTCCACTTCAAACCCATTGCAGATTCACATTGGGCCCCTTTTCTTTCTGCTGCACTTTCGAAATGCAACAACTGCAGTTTAGTTACCCAATTTAATACTAGTGACCTAGCTATTTAAATGCATGGCCCCTCCTTCCTCCTGCAGATAGACGAATTTAAATACATTCATTTAACAATAGTGACCTGCGAGTAATCAGATTAATGCTGTAAAGATGGCGCCGTGGCAAGAGCTCTGTGTGTGCCGTCTGGAGCACGATGGGGTAGACTTTGCACATTTTTTCCAACGTGGTTTTACTGCAAGTGGCAGAACATGAATCTGAATTAATGCACATTGCTCCTCTTATATCCCTCAGACATTGGAGATTGATGCCATTTAAGATGCATTGTCCCTCAGTTAGCTCAAACACGTGTAAAACGGAGCCTGCAGACCAAGCACGGGGCGAAGACTGACGCCTGCAGTCAAGTGCGTAGGGCAAAAACCAGCCGCCTGCAGCCCAGACTCCGGGATTAATCCGTCCGCGGTCAGCACACTCACATGCCAGAAGACTTGGGAAAGCAACGGGACAACGCGGCACCGCCAATCGGAGGCAGGGACACGCACGGCACCGCCAGACCGTCTGCGCGCGGCAGCAGACCACGAGGAACGAGCAGCACAGAACCTGCAGAGGGGCCCCGCGGAGGGGCCCCGCGGATCAGCCCACAGAGGAGGAAAGCAGTGGAGACACGCGAACCACAGCAGGTGCAGGGACGCGGAGGAGGAGCAGACCACGAGCAGCCAGACTGAGGACAGCAGGGCCACGCGCACGAGCAACACGTGAGCAGAAGCGACCCCTCCAGAACAACGCATGCATTTGCGAACAGGTGCGTTAGCGACATGCACCTGCAGGCTTCAGAAGTTTGCAAACTTCAGAAGGCCGGGAAGTGGGCGTCTCCGGCTTTTAACTTGCTGTCCTGGTGGTTATTGGTGGATTAGATGTGGGCGTTTTGCTGGTGTAATGAGTAGAGGATGAGCAGGCTTGTAGATCTGGCAGCAGTGGCCGGGTCTACCACAGTGAACTTTCGCGAAGAGCTTCATAGAGGGAACTAAAGCAAAAAAATGATCATATCAGAAATCAAGCCCGGTGAATATAGGTAGATAATTGTATCTCCTGGAGAGACTTGCGGTTTGCGGGCTGCCTTGACTCGTATATTCTACTTTGTAGGTTTATTTATCAGTTATTGTACTGTATATAGTGTTAGTGTTGCGTTGCTTTTGTACCATGTCAACAGTGATTGTTGTACGGCTAAGATCAGAGCCTTGCGAAAGTTTCGGCCCCTGACCTTTCACATTTCGCCCACATTTCAGGCTTCAAACATAAATATATTATAATTAAATTTTTTGTCCAAGAATCAACAACAAGTGGGACAAATCGTAAAGTGAAACGAAATGGTATTGATAAATTTAAAACTTTTTTAACAAATAAAAACTGAAAAGGGGGGTGCAATATTATTCGACCCTTGCGTAATACTTAGTAGCGCACCTTTTGTTACAATTTCTGCTGCAAGTCGCTTGGGGTGATTGTCTCTATTCAGTTTTCAACATTTCGGAGACTGGATTATTTCCCATTCTCCTTGCAAAAACACTCGTACTCAGTGAGGTTGGATGGCGAGCGTTTGTGAACAGCAGTCTTCAGCTCTTTCCAAGATTTCTCGATTGGATTCAGGTCTGGACTTTGACTTGGCCCATTCTAAACACTGGATACGTCTATTTGTGAACCAATTTCCATTGTAGAATTTGCATTATGTTTTGGAATCATTGTCCTGTTGGAAGATAAATCTCCGTCCCAGTCTCAGGGTCTTTTGCAGACTCCACGGTTTTCTTCCAGAATAGGTCCTGTATTTTGGCTCCAACATCTTCCTCAATTTTAGCCATCTTCCCTGTCCTGCCTGAGAAAAGCGGCCCAAACCATGATGCTGCCACCACCATGTTTGACAGTGGGGATGGTGTGTTCAGGGTGATGAGCTGTGTTGCTTTTACGCCAACATATCGTTTGCCTTGTGGCAAACAAGTTTGATTTTGGTTTCATTGACCAGAGGGCACCTTCTCCACATGTTGGTGTGTCTCCAGGTGGCTTGTTTTTTTTATTTATATTATATTATTATATTTTTTATTTTTTTATATATCCCCCCCCCCCCCCTTATCCCCCCCCTTTTTTTATTTTTTTTTTTTTTTTTTTGCCCCCCCCCCCCCTTTTCTTTTTATTTTTGGCAACTTAACGAGAATTTTATGGATCTCTTTGAGAATGGCTTTCTTCTTGCCACTCTTCCATAAAGGCCAGATTTGTGCAGTGCACGACTGATTGTTGTCCTATGGACAGCTCTCCCACCTCAGCTGTAAGTTTTCTGCAGTTCATCCAGAGTGATCATGGGCTCTTGGCTGGCAATCTCTGATCAGTCTTCTCCCTTGTTTCAGATGATAGTTTGGAGGGACGGCCGGATCTTGGTAGATTCAGCATCGGTCTGTTACTCTTCCATGTTCAATATATTGCTGGCACAGTTCTCTTGAGATGTTTAAAGCTTGGAAATCTTTTTGTATCCAAAACCGGCTTTAAACTTCTCCACAACAGTATCTCGGACCTGCCTGGTGTGTTCCCTTTGTCTTCATGGTTCTATCTGCGCTTTAAATCAGAACCCCTGAGACGATTCAAAGAGCAGGTGCATTTATACGGAGACTTGATTACACACAGGTGCATTCTATTATCATCATCAGTCTAGCCGCTAAAGAGATTAAACAACTCTTCCTGAGGCTGCACCCCCGCAAAGCTCCTGGCCCGGACCACGTGTCTCCGGCCACTCTGAGACACTGCGCCAGTGAGCTTACTCCTGTGTTCACGGACATTTTCAACTCCTCTCTGCAGTCCTGCCATGTCCCGGCCTGCTTCAAATCCTCCATCATTGTCCCCGTCCCGAAGAAGCCCAGGATCACAGGACTCAATGACTACAGACCTGTAGCACTTACGTCTGTCGTCATGAAGTCATTTGAACGCCTGGTTCTCTCCCATCTCAAGTCCCTCACCTCCCCCCTCCTGGACCCCCTGCAGTTCGCCTACAGAGCCAACAGATCTGTAGACGACGCCATTAACCTGGCCCTCCACCACATCCTACAGCACCTGGACTCCCCGGGGACCTACGCCAGGGTCCTGTTCGTGGACTTCAGCTCTGCCTTCAACACAATCCTGCCATCCCTGCTCCAGGACAAGCTCTCCCAGCTCAACGTGCCCGATTCCACCTGCAGGTGGATCACTGACTTCCTGACGGACAGGAAGCAGCGAGTGCGTCTGGGGAAGAATGTCTCGGACCCTTGGATTATAAATACAGGAGCCCCACAGGGCTGTGTTCTTTCTCCCCTGCTCTTCTCCCTGTACACCAACCACTGCACCTCCAGCCACGACTCCGTGAAGCTGATCAAGTTCGCGGACGACACCACCCTCATTGGACTCATCTCCAACAACGATGAGTCCGCCTACAGGAGGGAGGTGGACCGGCTGGTGTCCTGGTGCAGTGGTAACAACCTGGAGCTGAACGCCCAGAAGACAGTGGAGATGATTGTGGACTTCAGGAAGAGCACTGTCCCCCCCGCCCCCACCCTCCGTGATGGACTCCCCCATCACCTCTGTGGAGTCCTTCCGTTTCCTGGGCACCACCATCACCCAGGACCTCAAGTGGGAGCCGACCATCAGCTCCCTCATCAAGAAGGCCCAGCAGAGGATGTACTTCCTGCGGCAGCTCAGGAAAGCCAAGCTGCCTGCACAGATGTTGGTGCAGTTCTACACGGCCATCATCGAGTCCATCCTCACCTCCTCCATCACCGTGTGGTTCGCTGGAGCCACAGTCAGGGACAAACAGAGACTACAGCGCATTGTGCGCTCTGCAGAGGAAGTGATCGGCCGCAGCCTTCCATCGCTGCAGGACCTGTACGTCGCCCGAGCTCGAGGCCGGGCTGGTCGTATCACAGCCGACCCCTCTCACCCTGCACATGGACTATTCCAACCACTCCCCTCAGGCAGGAGGCTGCGGTCCATCAGGACTAGAACCTCCCGCCACAAGAACAGTTTCTTCCCCTCTGCTGTTGGACTCTTGAACACTTCTTAACCTGTCCCCCCGCCCTTTATAAAGTCACTTTACTGCCCATCATACGTCACTTTACTTCACTGTACTGCTGTCACCTTACATTGTGTGCACCATGTGCACTTGTATATTGTAAATAGTAACTGTAACTCTATTTTAAATTTAAATTTATTCTTTAGAAGTGTTTTTTATTCTTATTTTTATTATCTCTTTTTGACTGTTGCACTGAGCCAAAGCAATTTCCAAGTCTGTGACCTCCCGTTACTTACGTTGGCAATAAAAATGATTCTGATTCTGATTCTGATTCTGATTCTTTAGACCTGCTTTAGTCCTGCTTTAGACCTACTTTAGTCCTGCTATAGACCTGCTTTAGACCGGCTTTGGACCTGCTATAGACCTGCTTTAGACCTGCTTTAGTCCTGCAGTAGACCTAGTCCAGGTCCTTGTCTGACCTGGTCTGGTTCCCTCAGTGTCGGACGGTGCAGATCCGGATCCTCGGGGAAGAGGGCGTCCCGGTGCAAGTGGACGGAGAGGCCTGGATCCAACCACCAGGGTTCATCAGGATCCTCCACAAGAACCGGACGCAGACACTGACCAGAGATCAGGTAAGGCCAGAGACAAGGGAGAGACCAGAGAATAGGTAGGACCAAACACCAGAGAAAGACCAGTTAAGACCAGAGGCCAGGTAAGACCAGAGAACAGGTAAGAAGACCAGTTAAGACAAGACTAGAGACTAGAGACCAGGTAAGACCAGAGACCAGAGAGAGGGCAGAGACGAAGGTATGACCAGAGACCAGACACCAGACCAGAAAGAAACCCTGACCAGAGAGTCACAGTTTGGGTCTTATCTGTAAAATGTCCTCTCCCCCTCTTTGCCCCCCCACCCTCTCTCCATTTCTCTTCATTTTTTCTCTCTACCTGTCTCACTCCCCCCTCTCATCCCGCTTTTTCTTCCCTCCTCCCTTGCCCCCTTACCCCCCACCCCTCCCTCCCTCCCTCCCCTCCCTCTCTCCCCTCACTCGCTCTCTCCCCCTCTCTTTCCCCATCTCCCCCTATCCCTCCCCGAATTTTCTTACCCACCTATCTCCCCCTCCCTCTCTTCCTCTCTCTCCCCCTCCCTTTCTCACTCCCTTCCCCCCTCTACCCTCTCCCCTCTCTTTCCCAGGCCTTTGAGAACACCCTAAAGTCCTGGGAGGAGAGACAGAGGAGTGAGTTCCTGCGTCCTCAGTCTCAGACAGAGATCCTCTCTGAAGACGAGGCCTCACTCATCAGCGACTTTGGACAGACAGCAGGAGCCCTGATCCACAGGTGAGTCTGCTCCTACTGCTATACTCCTCCTCTCCTCTCTCTATGCTCCTCTCCTCCCTCTGCTCCTCTCTCCTACTCTCTGCTCTCTCTCCTCCTCTCTGCTCCTCTCTGCTCCTCTCTCCTCCTCCCTCTGCTCTCTCGCCTCCTCTTTTCTCCTCTCTCCTCCCTCTGCTCCTCTCTCCTCCTCCCTCTGCTCTCTCGCCTCCTCTTTTCTCCTGTCTCTTCTCTCTGCTCTCCTCTATGCCCCTCTCTCCTCCTCTCTCTTCTCTCTGCTCTTTTCTCTCATCTCTCTCTCCTCTCTGCTCCTCCCTCTCCTCTCTGCTCCTTTCTCTTCTCCTCTTTCTCTCCTCTATCTCCTCTCTCTGCTCCTGTCTCTTCCTCTCTCCTCTCTCTCTGTGCTCTCCCCTCCTCTCTGGTCCTCCCGTGCTGAGCAGTAGGGAGGTGGCAGATCTGCATTCACAGTTGGAGCAGGAGTTGGCTCACACTGTCAATGCGTGAGCCAACTCCTCTCTCTCCTCCTCTGTCTTATCTCTGCTCCTCTCTCCTCCTCTCTGCTCCTCTCTCTGGTGTCTCTCCTCTTTTCTCCTCTCTCTCTTCTCTCCTCCTCTCAGCTCCTCCCATACTGACCTCCCCCTCTCTCTCCAGTATTAGGGAGGTGGCAGAGCTGCATTCACAGTTGGAGCAGGAGTTGGCTCATGCTGTCAATGCGTCATCTAAAGCTATGGACGTGGTCTACAAAGACAGCAGGAGCCCAGGGGTGAGTGTGGCCTCCTTTCTCTCTCTCTCCCATCCGCTTTCCTCCTTCATAGCCTCTCTCTCTCTCTCCTCTCTTCCTCTCCCCACTCCTCTCTCCTCTCAACTCCTCTTCCCCCCTATTATTTCTCCCTCTCCTCTCCTATTCTCTCCACTTCCCTCTCTCTCTCCTCCTCTTTCCTCCCCTCTCCTCTCTCTCCTCTCCTCCTGTCCCCTTCTCTCTCTAACTCCTTCTGCTCCTCCTCCAGGCACTGAGGAGGTGCGTGGTGCTGCAGATGGTCACTAATGTCAAAGCTCTTCTCAGTGAAACGGAGCTGCTGCTGTCGGGAAACATGTCTATGGTAAAACCGCTGCTTTAAAGTCCTGTCCCTCAGCTTTAAAGTCCTGTCCCTCAGCTTTATCTCTCTGGTCTCCTGTCTCTGCAGCAGTTGGAGCGCCCTCACCAGGAGCAGCTGTCCTCTGCTCTGTCTTCTCTGTCCAATCAGATCAGCCGACTGTCAGAGGTGTCCTGGCTCTGTCCCACTATTGACCAATCAGACTCAGAGGTACTACTACCACTACTACTCCTGCCACTGCTACTGCTACTACTCATGCTACTACTACTACTACTACTACTACTACTGCTGCTGCTACTACTGCTGCTGCTACTGGTGACCTCTTGTCCCTTCTCCTCAGAGTGCTCTCTCAGATGTGTCCAAAAGGGGGCGAGCTGCTAAATTTCGTCTTGTTCCGAAGTTTAAGAAAGAGAAGAACAACAGGAACAAGGAGACCAGCGGCAGCTTGTCTCTGCCGGGTAAGAAATCTGTGACCCCTGACCTCTGAAATGTGACCCCTGACCTCTGACCTCCGTTGCAGTGCACTTGTGGAGTCCAGAGGAGGTGGGGCAGTGGCTGGAGGCTCTGTCTCTGTCCGAGTATAAGGAGATCTTTGTGAGACACGACGTCAGAGGAGCAGAACTACTGGGACTAGAGCGCAGGGACCTAAAGGTAAGACCAGGACAAGGACCAGGACTAAGACCATAAAGATAGGTTCCTGGTCCAATCTTTGTCTCCAAGCTGATGGTCCTGACCTGTTCCTGACCCGGTCCTAATGGTTCTGTTGGCCTCTTCCAGGACCTGGGCGTTTCCAAAGTGGGCCACATGAAGAGGATTCTCCAGGGCATCAAGGATCTACACCGCAGCAGCAGTGCCAGTGAGGCCTGAGGTCAGAGACCAAAAAGAGACCAGAGAGAGTCCAGAGACTAGAGAGAGGACTATTGTACACTATTGTACAGTTAGAAACATAGTTTCTGTACTCATTTGTTTGTTATGTTCCAGATCCTTCTGCTGTTGACCTCAAGGACTCTCCAGGACTCTCCAAAACTCTCCTGGACTCTCCAGAACTCTTCAGGACTCTCCTGGACTCTCCAGAACTCTCCAGTGCCTTAATCCGATCCAGACTGAACCTGTATTTTTTAGAACATCTCTTACTTCTCTGTCGTCTGCTGTGGTCCACACTGGGACCTCAGCTCAGCCCAGTTAGTGTGTAATTTTAAAGCAGGGGTCTGTAACAGCGAGCATGGATTTTAATGTCCTGTCCCCCTCTTTGCTGGGGGCTAATATTGTCTCCTGACTCACCACCCTCTGACCCCTCTTTTCCAAACATAAAGTGTGACCTGGAGGTGACATCACGGGTGACTTCACGGCAAGGGATATTGTCAAGCTCAGCTCAGTACTAGCTATCTCTGTCATGTGATCTGACCTAGCAACAGGATGTAGACCTGGCAGGCCCAGGCCCGGGTTAAGTGTCATTAAATGTCCTCTTTTTATATCCACTTGGTTTTGGGCCTTGTAGTGTTATATAGAAACATTATCACATGATCAAATGATATTATATTTTCATAATAACAGTAACTTTAAAGCTTTATGAGGCTAAAGTTACGGACCCCAGCTTTTAACAGGTGTAATTTCTGCGACAAAAGTTACAGACCCCAGCTTTAAAAGCAGCATCACAGACAAGTGAGAGCTGACCTCTTGTTTCTCCTGGTCGTGACGGACAGCAGTCTCCACCAATCACAGCCTTTCCCTTTAAAAACTACACTGTGACCAATCCGAGAGCTGGACACTGTGACCAATCAGAGAGCTGGACTTTGTGCATATTTTTGTATAAAAATGGTATTTATGAATTTGTGTGACGCAAGTAAACGACAGGACGCAGAACAGAGCACCTCATGTCCCCCAGAGAGAGAGACCAGAAGGAGACCAAAGAGAGAGACCAGAGAGAGACCAGAGAGACCAGATGGAGACCAAAGAGAGAGACCAGAGAGAACCATACACTGTATAATATAGCGGCAGAGGACACTGAAGGGCAAAAGCAGGACTGAGAGACCAGGGAGTCCTCTGAACCAATCATAGTGGGGCTAGAGGTTGTAGGTGGGGCCAGGGGTTGTGGACAGGTGCTCTCTCCTGTTTGTCCTTGATTTTTATGTTAAACTTTGTAGAGTCTGCCTTAATCTTTCTTTGGACCAAACTCTCATATCTGTTTTTTTTATTCTGGACCAGCTACAGATATCGACAGTTTCATCCACATTGTTCTGGGACATGGGACCGAGTGGGGGCGCATTATTCTGATACACCACTAGAGGGCGCACGGTGTACATACATGGCTCATACACAGCACACGCTGGAAAATAGACACACTGTACACACGCACACACATATTAACACACACTGAACACACGCACATTCTCTCTGATCGATTGTGCATGTTATTAGTGGTGGAGAAACTTGAACACCAGGAGTTAACCTGCTCAGGCACAGGGAGAACGTGCAAAATCCATTCAGGAAGGCCATGTCTGAAGCTGGAGTTGAACCCTGCACCTTCTGCGAGGAGTGCTAAGTACTCACTAGTGAATTGTTTTAATACCCTGCAAATTATATTTGTATCAATATCAGGCTGTCGTATTATTCTGATGGACATTTAGCCCCGCCTCCCCAATTCACGCCACAGACTGATTAGCATAACCTGCTGACAGCATTTACAGTTTTTCTCAGTCACTTTGGTCCATTTCTCACATCAGACTTAAAGTTCTCAAAACTATTGTTTTTGTTTTTTTTACAACTTTGTGTTTAAAAACGTTGTGCCCGAAGGCTTTGACGGCTGGGTATTTAAAACATATCAAAGATCTGCCTTTCCTCAACGTCCCATAGTTTATGTTTAAAAGAGTCCAGAGTAGGACAGCCCCACAGTCTTGGAATTTTGTTTAGTAATTTATTAACAAATAAAATGGGAGAGCGGTCCAGTGCCCGACTTGTTGGGTGCTCTATGCCCACATGGATCAGTGTTTTGTTCCGTGTTTGGATTTGGGTTCTTTTGATGATTGGACACTGGGATTGGAGAGCCTTTAGGAGTAGTCCATGCAGCAGCTTGTAGCCGTAACACATCACTGCAAAGTTTCTCCTTTGTTTCAATATGGTCAATTTTAGTTCTTTGTAGTCTTCCTCAGCGACTGGTTGAGTGTAGGAGTACTGTAGTATGGTCCTAATGGCTCGACGTTGGAGTTTCTCCAGGCGGTTAGATTGTGTTACATAGAGAGCAGCCCAGACAGGTGATGCATATTCAAAGTGAGGCAGGATATAGCTTTTGTACAGTCTTGTTAATAGGGCCGTGTCATGAACAGAGAGGGAGAGTCTACGGAGGAGGAACAGTTGAGAAGCCACCTTTCTGCAAATGGTCAACTTGTTTGTCAAATTTGAGGTCATTTGTGAACCAGAATCCCAGATGGAGGTGTTCTTTGACCATTTCGACTGGACGGTCCATGAATTGAATGACAGTGTTAGTACATTGGACTTTGGAAAACAAAAATTCCTTTGTTTTACTTGGGTTGAATTGCATACCCCAAGTTTTAGCCCACTGAGCAATGTCCAGGAGATCTTTATTTGCTTTGTCTACCATTTGCGTCCTGTCTACCAACAGGACGCATTTCAGAGAGTACGTTGTCAATTTTAACAGCCTGTTGTCTATTGGTGAGATAGTTCACAATCCAGCGAAAGAGCTTTCCACGGATTCCGTTTGGTTCAACCTTCACAACATTGGGTCATGTGTGACATCATCGCAGCAGTTTCTCCTTTGAACACATCCTTTCGTACATGTATCAGTTACTTTCATACAATTCTCTGCTGTTTTATAACATTATCATTTGCTTCTGTCCTGTCAGTCAGAATGAAACATACTTATGACTTCTGAATAGTCATTCACTATAAAACCAACAGTCCTAATTTCATCGCTTTGGTCATCACATACAAAATTGTTGAATTAGTTCTCAAAATCATATTTGTCAAGCTAATTTCATACATTCCTTTATCTTTTTTTTCCTGAAAATATTTCCTAAATTGAACAATGTCACTCAGGTGTCACTCAGCTTCACTCATGAGGAGGTGTGTGTTATATTGTTTATGTTTGTCACAGTTCTATGTTTGTTCTATATAAATACTGTAAGTGACTGTATTTTTGTTGCACAATGCTGTAGAATTTCAACGAGCATATGCAGCAAATATGTGAAAGACATGGAGTACACAGACATATATACATACACATACATACTGTACAGTACATACATACATGTACACAAATACATACATACAGTACATACATACATACATACTGTACAGTACATACATACATGGATACATACATACATACATACATGTACACACCCCACCCTACCCTACCCCACCCTACCCTACCCTCCCCTACCCTACCCCACCCTACCCTACCCCACCCTACCCTACCCTACCCCACCCTACCCTACCCTACCCCACCCTACCCTACCCTACCCCACCCTACCCTACCCTGCCCTACCCTACCCCACCCTACCCTACCCCACCCTACCCTACCCTACCCTACCCCACCCTACCCTACCCTACCCCACCCCTACCCTACCCTGCCCTACCCTACCCCACCCTACCCTACCCCACCCTACCCTACCCTACCCCACCCTACCCTACCCTACCCTACCCCCCACCCTACCCTACCCCACCCCTACCCTACCCTGCCCTACCCTACCCCACCCTACCCTACCCCACCCTACCCTACCCTACCCTACCCTACCCCCACTCTACCCTACCCTACCCTACCCTGCCCTACCCTACCCACCCTACCCTACCCCACCCTACCCTACCCCCTACCCCCACCCTACCCTACCCTACCCTACCCCTACCCTACCCTACCCCACCCTACCCTACCCCACCCTACCCTACCCTGCCCACTGAGGGCAGAGGCAGAACATTAAACAAAGACAAGGCTTAGATTCAGAGTTTGTATTTGATTCGTGTTCAAAACAGTTTTACATTTGAAACATTAACAATGAACATTCAGACTGGAAGACTTCCTCAACCAGCCCCGGCAAGTCCTGGTCCAAGTCCAGGTCCAGACCGAGGAGTAGACCCAGACCTAAACCTAGGTCCTGGTGCAGGTCTGTGCCGTTCAGCAGGTTTGAAAACAGTTTTAAATGAGTGCTCAGAGTTTTTCCTCCGTGTGCGCAGGGGTCAGAAGTTGGGGGTCGGGGGTTGGTCAGAGTGGGGCAGGTGTGGCCTCAGTGATTGTGTTGAAGTATTGAGCTTTAGTTTAAAGCTGGGGTACCTGACTTTTCTGTCTGAAGAATATGATTTCAAGATGTGACCTCAATTTTAAAGTCACAGACCCCAGCTTTAGTGGCGGACAGTGCGCTGGGTCATTGGGCAGTTTGAACAAAGGCAGTGATTCCAGGTTTCTTCCCATCGACCTGAAGCAGACTGAAGCAGACTGAGGCAGACTGAAGCAGACTGAAGCAGACTGAGGCAGACTGAAGCAGACTGAGGCAGACTGAGGCAGACTGAAGCAGACTGAGACAGACTGAAGCAGACTGAAGCAGACTGAGGCAGACTGAAGCAGACTGAGGCAGACTGAGGCAGACTGAAGCAGACTGGGGCAGACTGAAGCAGACTGAGGCAGACTGAAGCAGACTGAGACAGACTGAAGCAGACTAAGGCAGACTGAGACAGACTGAAGCAGACTGAGACAGACTGAAGCAGACTGAAGCAGACTGAGGCAGACTGAAGCAGACTGAGGCAGACTGAAGCAGACTGAGACAGACTGAAGCAGACTAAGGCAGACTGAGACAGACTGAAGCAGACTGAGACAGACTGAAGCAGACTGAAGCAGACTGAGGCAGACTGAGGCAGACTGAGGCAGACTGAGGCAGACTGAAGCAGACTGAAGCAGACTGAGGCAGACGGAGGCAGACTGAAGCAGACTGAGGCAGACTGAGACAGACTGAGACAGACTGAAGCAGACTGAAGCAGACTGAGACAGACTGAAGCAGACTGAAGCAGACTGAGGCAGACTGAGGCAGACTGAGGCAGACTGAGGCAGACTGAGGCAGACTGAAGCAGACTGAGGCAGACTGAGGCAGACTGAAGCAGACTGAGGCAGACTGAGACAGACTGAGACAGACTGAAGCAGACTGAGGCAGACTGAAGCAGACAGACAGACTGAAGCAGACTGAAGCAGACTGAGACAGACTGAGGCAGACTGAGGCAGACTGAAGCAGACTGAAGCAGACTGAAGCAGACTGGGACCTCTAGCACAGAGCAGCCTTGCGTCACTTGTGTCTTGCTTGAGGACACGATGGCGGGACTCTGGAGTAGAACCCTCTGCTCTTTTCAGTCTGGATCAGTCTGGAACAGTCTGTCAGTGTCGGCAAACACAAAGAATGAACCTTACATCCACACAGGTCTCTCTTAGACCAGCTGAAGTCCAAGTCTGGGTCTAGTCCTTGGATTTAGGACTATGTTTTGTCCTGGTTTCAGCCTACTATTGGGTTCTGAAATAATAACAGTTTAATCCTGGTCTTGGTCCTGGTCTTGGTCTAGGTCCAAAGGCTCCACTTCCTGAAGACATTTCTTGTCGATTTGGTTGGATGCAAACAAAGTCACGTGACGGTGAAAGCTCAGCTGTGGTTGGACGAAGGAAGCAGGAAGCAAAAAGCAGCGTGGGGCAAAAAGTGCAGAAAGGAGAAGGTTAAAGCTCAAAATGGCCGCTGCGTCTGTGGACAGAAGACCGACGCATGGACCGAGCCGCTCTGACCGTTCAGGAGACCGGAGACTTGGGTTTAGACCATAGACTGTATCTGAAGAGTGTGACATCACCGCTGTGTGACATCACCACAGCGGTGATGTCACACTATCACCACAGTGTGACATCATCACTGTGTGACATCACCACAGTGTGTGTGAATTTTATCCCAAAATGATGATGTCATACAAACGTTTCTGAGCTAGAGGAGTTTACATTTACATGTCAGTCAATAGAAGCCAGAGAGAGGAGCCAAACTTCACCATGAGCACTTTTGGGCTTCATTGAGCTAGCGGGTTAGCATTGAGCTAGTGGCTTAGCATAGTGCTAGCGAGTTAGCATTAAGCTAGCAGGTTAGCATAGCACATCTGTTTACAGTCTGTGGTTTAAACCGGAGCTCAGGGAAGTAACGAGACTGTTCAAACGCTGCTACTTTCATGTTTTTCTGATGATTAGAAAAACACATTTGTGCAAAAACAGCAGAAACAGAGAGAGACCAGTAAGAGAGACCAGTGAGAGACTAATGAGAGAGAGAGACCAGTGAGAGAGACTAGAGAGAGAGAGACCAGTGAGAGAGACTAGAGAGAGAGAGACCAGTAAGAGGGACCAGTGAGAGACTAATGAGAGAGAGAGACCAGTAAGAGGGACCAGTGAGAGAGACTAGAGAGAGACCAGAGAGGATTAGGAACATGTCATAGACATTAGAGGTCAACTCTGACAACTGGGGAATGGAGACTTCTGCTCGGGGTCAGAAGTCAGAGTTCATCTCCTCTCCTCCTTCACACTAACACTCGGTCCTGAACCAGAGCGACTCGGCTCCAGTTCAAATGTTCGTTTCAAGTTTTTACGTTTGCGTCGTCTCCTGCATTTTGCATAAAACGTCCAGCGGAGTGTCGCCTTTTTATGACATCATCAGAAGGAGCCGAGAAGAATATGGGTGGATGCTTTGTACAAGTGGGTTCAGACGATTCAAGTCCGAGTCCAGGAGCCCAGGGAGGAGGTGCAAACCGGAGCTGGAGAAGGAGGAGGAGGAGCGAGGGAGGCGCAGGCCAGAGCTGAGAGGAGGGGAAGGAGGAGGCAAGAAGGAGGTGCAGACCAGAGCTACAAGGAGGAGGAGCAAGGAAGGTGCAGACCAGAGCTGAGAGGGGAAGAAGGAGGGAGGGAGGTGGAGACTGGAGCTGAGAGGACCCAAGAGGAGGAGAAAGGGAGGTTCAGAGCAGAACAACGAGGTGGAGGAGAGCGGGAGGTGCACATCGGAGCTGAAAGGAGCAAAGAGGAGGAGAGAGGGAGGTGCAGACCAGAGCTGGAGGCACAAAGAGGAGGAGAGAGGGAATTGCAAGCCAAGCTGAGAGGGGGAGAGAGGAAAGTGCAGACTGGAGTTGGGGAAGCAAGGAGAAGGAGAGAGGAAAGTGCAGACTGGAGTTGGGGAAGCAAGGAGAAGGAGAGAGGGAAGTGCAGACCAGAGCTGAGAGGAGGAGGAGGAGAGAGGAAGAGGAGAGAGCTGTATATCATGGAAAGACAGACGGAGAGAAACTGATTGAAGGCAAAGTCAGTCTTGTGCTAACTGCTAAAGGCTATTTGCTAACTGCTAGCTGCTAAAGGCTAACTGCTAAAAGCTAACTGCTAACTAAAGACATCTGTTGAGTTCCTTCAGATCATCATGTGTGAACAATGACCTTTAACATTTCTCTGGTCTCCATCGGGTCTCTCTCTCTCTGGTCTCCTTCTGTTCTGGGGTCTCTCTCTGGTCTCCCTATGTTCTCTGATCGCCATCGGGTCTCTCTCTCTGGTCTCCCTTGGGTCTCTGGTATGGCTCTGGTCTCCATCTGGTCTCTGGTCTCCCTCGGTTCTCTGGTCTCCATCTGGTCTCTATCTCTGGTCTCCTTCTGTTCTCTGGTCTCCCTCGGGTATCGCTCTGGTCTCCCTCTGGTCTCTGGTCTCCTGGTCATATGTTCTTGTGGACGGCTATGATTGCTGGGCCTCCACTTGGCTCCTCTCGCTCTGGTCCTCCTGGTTCTCCTGGTCCTCCTGGTGCTGGGAGATGACTCTCATACTTCTCCCGCTGTTCAGAGTGGGGCTCCTGGAGGATTTCAGCTTCTCCTCCAGCTCATGGAGAGACGGCTCCTTATACATGCACACTGTGGACACAGGAGGCCATGGGAGGATAAGGGAGGACATAGGGGGACAAGGGAGAACATGTTAAGCCTAGCGTACATCGACAGAGAAACTGGGGACAACTAGTTGCAAGGCGGCTTTTGGCAACTGAGAGTAGATGGTGGGAGATGATCAGTTGCCAAAATCGGTCGATGTGCGCGCTCTTACAACTGGAGATGATCAGTCGGTCTCCAGTTTCAGTCAGTTGCCCGTGTTCTACTTTTCGGCAACTAGTTGTCCTCAGTTTCGGAGATATGACCCGATGTGCGCGCTCCATGCGCCGCTCCGACAACGTGTGTGTATTGCGAGCCCTCTAAAGTTTATGTCAGAAAACACACTGTAGTTGAGGCCAGTTGCTGTCGATGTACGCGCTGTTATTCCCGAGACTGGTCTGCTACTGGGAGTTGCCCGTTTTCGTCAGATTGTCGATGTGTGCGGGGCAGCAACTCATATGCGACGGATATAATCAGTTGCCAGTCCGATGTACGCTAAGCTTTAGAGCTCTGTCTGTCACTGTAAAGCTGGGGTCTGTAACTTTCAGACCAACATAAATATGCATTAAACCCATGTCTCTGGGTCTGGCTCTAAAACAGTAGCTTCTGTTCGTCACTAGTTTCACATCATGTATTTGTGATATCACATCTTTAGATCAAAGTGAGAACCACCCTCTCTCAGAAATCAGCTCTCAGCCCAAAGAGGCAGATAGTGACTCACAGGGATCTGACACTCTTTCTGTTCAAACTACATGTGTTATTTATGAGACTAAAGTGACCAGAGAGAGAGACCAGAGAGAGAGACCAGAGAGAGAGACCAGAGAGAGAGACCAGAGAGGGAGACCAGAGAGAGTACCTTGTAAGGGGCGTGGGACAAAGTGGGAGCAGGGCTTGGTCTTTTTCACACGGTTCCCCTTCATGATGGTTCCTTCCTTGTTCAGACCCAGGAACCATGCACGCCCAGACTCGTGCTGACGATACACGGTGGACGAGTAGATCACATAGTAGTTCTCAAACACCGACTCTTTAAATTTACATTCAGGGGTGAAGATGTCCTGTAGGGGGCACCAGAGAGACTGTCAGAGACTAGAAAGTAGAGAGCAGAGAGGGACCAGAGACCAGAGAGAGAGACCAGGGAGTGGCCAGAGAGAGACCAGATAGAGAGACCAGGACCTGGATGAGTTTGTTGGTTCTTACAGATGAATAGAGGAATCCTTCTGCGTTCATGGCCACATACAGCGATGCCTTCACGCCCTGAATCGCCACCACACGCAGCCCCACGGGGATCAAGTTAAAGAGCGCTGCGAGAGAGGGCAGGGGTCAGAGAGTAGGGGTCAGAGGGCAGGTGTCAGAGAGCAGGGGTCAGAGGGCAGGGGTCAGAGAGCAGGGGTCAGAGGGCAGGGGTCAGAGAGCAGGAGTCAGAGGGCAGGGGTCAGAGAGTAGGGGTCAGAGGGCAGGTGTCAGAGAGCAGGGGTCAGAGAGCAGGGGTCAGAGGGCAGGGGTCAGAGAGCAGGAGTCAGAGAGCAGGAGTCAGAGGGCAGGTGTCAGAGAGCAGGAGTCAGAGAGCAGGAGTCAGAGGGCAGGTGTCAGAGGGCAGGGATCAGAGGCTTCTAACATGGTCCCAGGTCCAACTCACTGTTGTCACTGGTCTCGTCCTTGCTGCCTCTGATGGTTCCGTCCTGCAGCATCTGGAGATAGAAACCCTGCTCCGAGAAGAGACGCGTGACGATGCCCTTCAGCTGCTCCCCTGAAACCACACACCTGGTTTACACTTTGTTTAGTCCTGGTTTAGACCTGGCTTATATATGGTTTACACCTGGTTTAGTCCTGGTCTAGACCTGGTTCATGAGCTTACCTATGCGCTTGCTAGCCGCTCACCTGTGCGTCAGCTAACCGCTCACCTGTGCGTTTGCGCTGTGTGGGCTTCTCTCGCCGTGGACACACCTGGATCTTGGCGCACAGACGCAGCAGGCGCTGTGGGCACAGCTGCCGCGGGCGGCGGGGTTCTTTGCTCGGGCTTGATCGAATCTTATTGGTCGGTTTCCGCTCTGCAACAGTCTCTCGTGCCGCTCGCTTCTGTCGGATCAGCGAGCTCGCGATTGCTGCCGCCATGCTACTGCTAATGCAACCACTAATAACACTGCTAGTTCTACTGTTAATGCTCCGGCTTATGCTATCACTATTGCTATTACTGCCACCAAGGCCACTGCTAATACTATTACTACCGCTAATGCTAACAAGAATGCTAATGCTAAGACTCAGTCAGCAGCTGATTTCACTTAAAAAAACACAAAAAAAAAAACAGTTTGAAAATAATACAAAATATACAAAAGGTATGAAGAGTGTCTTGGTCCAGTCAGCTTCAGGGTTCCAGAAAGTCATCAGCCAATCACAGGTAGTTTTGTTGGTGTTGACGATGCCTCTTCTCGGCTAATCAGAACAACTCGTAGTCCCGAATCAGCATCAGGACCATCTCACAAACAGCTGTGTCCTTTTCCTCTGCTTTAAATCCACCAACATCTCTTGGAGTCACATGACCTCTTCTCAGCCAATCAGCTGCTCAGCTTCACTTTAAAATGAGTCCAACTAAAATATGATAAAAAAATGTTCTAGCTAGTGTTTGGTCCAGTCCTGGTTTAGTCCTAGTTTAGTCCCAGTTTAGTCCTGGTTTAGTCCGGATTTAGACCTGGTTTGGAACTGTTTTAATCCTGCTCCCCTCCTTTTTCAGTCCTTGTTTATACCTGATTTATTACTGGTTTAGTCCTGCTTTAGTCCGGATTTAGTTCTGGTTTAGTCCTGGTTTAGACCTGGTTTTGTGCTGGTTCAGTCCTTTTTCAGTCCGTTGTGTGTAAAAGCGGTTGACAGCTGCAGCTTCTTCTTCTTAAATAATTCAAACTGATGCAGGAAGAAGAAATCTCTCTGGTCCAAAAACAGAATCTGAAGAAGCAAATCCGAGTCCTGAGACAGAGTCCTGAGACCGAGTTCTGAGACAGAGTCTTGAGACCGAGTCCTGAGACCAGACTACTGACCTGAGTCCTGACTCACACCGAGTCCTGGCTCAGACAGAGTCTTGTCTCAGACCGATCGGTGCTGAGGCTGGTAGAGGAGGACCGTATCAAACACATTTATTTTTCATAAACCTTTACGTCATGTTTAAAGACACAAGACTCAGACACACTGAGTTTGAGACCAGAAGGAAGACACAGAAGGGGCGGGGGTTCGTGAGGAGGACCAGGACCAGATCTGTGAGGAAGACTAGAACCAGGACCAGGTCTGTAACGAGGAGCAATACAAATAAACCAACTTCATATGTCATTCAAAAGAACACTGTTTTGTGATGTCTTTAGTCCTAGGACTAAGACTTGGACCACAAAGTCGGTTCAGTCCTGGTTCAGACCTGGGTTTAAGATGAAAATAGCTGTGACCCAGTTCCAGCTGCAGTGACAGGCAATGCCAGCAGAGGGCACACACACACACACACACTAGGATCACAGAGATCCACATGGTGAGTGTGACACAAACATCTGAGCAAGAGGAGTTCACTTTTACATGGAAATCAATAGGAGCCAGAAAGAGGAACCAAACTTCACAATGAGCACTTCCATACTGGGCTTCTTAGAGCTAGTGGATTGGTCCTGTCTCTTGGGCCTGTCTCTACTGTACAGTAGGTAGAGATTAGAATGCTCTCTGCTCCTGATTATCTCACCCTGGGAGTGGGCGTGGCTGTGGGCGTGGCCCTCTGTCTCCTCTTCTTCGTCTGATTGGTCGTTGGACACAAATTTCCGGAACATACCACAGTATTCTGCCAGAGGCATGATGGGAGTCTTTAGGATGGTGATAGAGGTGCTGACGCTGCGCTGTGATTGGACGAGACCTGATTTGACATGTTTCATGGTTTCAAAGCACTCTACTCAACTCTACCCTACCCTACCCAACCCTAATCTACTCTACACCTACCCTACTCTACACTACTCTACCCTACTCTACTCTACTCTACACCTTCCTTACACCTAAGGAACGGTGGCTGAGTGGATAGCACTCTCGCCTCTCAGCAAGAAGGTCCTGGGTTCGAATCCCGGTTGGAACAGGGTCTTTCTGAGTGGAGTGTGCATGTTCTCTTCTCACTCCTCCGGGTACTCCGGTTTCCCCTACCACTAAAAACATGCACACTAGGTTAAATCCTCCAGCTCCGGTAGTCCTGACCAACCTGAGCATCAACATCTGGAGATGGGTTCCCGGGCACTGTACTAAGGCGACCACTGCTCCTGAGGTAAGCCTTCGTGGCATCAGGATGGGTCAAATGCAGAGGATTGAATTGCCCTATGGGGATTTATAAAGTGCACCTTTACCTACTCTACAATTACTCAACTCTACCTGGTTGTGTTTCCATTACACTTTAGTATCTGGTACCATATCCAGCAACCTACCCATAACAAACCAGTATTCAGGAATGTTCCTTGGTAACCATGGCTTCCAGCAGCACTCCATACCCTACCATCGTACTAATTTCATTTTGTACTTTCATTTGCTCCATTGAGCTCCGTTTACAGGTGGGAGAGGTCAACTCCTTTTGCAGATTGAAACAATTGGATCTGAGTTTACTGTGATGTACAGAACCTACAGCTTTCATAAGGGTCTCTTGCTCCGGCTTAAATTTCTTGACATAAGGCCAGGCTAGACCAAGTATAGACCTGGTGGAAATTGGGTCAAAAGATTCTTTGCCTTCTAACTCATAAACTGTAAATATTAACGGACATAATGGCACCTGTGTTTGTGCCACAGACATCGGTAGATGGGAAAATGTGAAAAAAAAACGCATTTGTGCATGCGTTAGCTGCACGAGCCTCATTCATTTAAGAGTCCATTAAAAAGGCCACGGCGGCTAAACTCAGCTGGTTAAAAAAAATTCCCCCTCTCAGCATCGAAAGCAAGTAGCGTTCCAGATGCTAGGCTCAGAGGAAACAAGGCGTAGTTAGAATTTACTGGAAGATTCTTTTTCTTGTACAACACCACCAGCAAGAAGCCAGTGTCATGGACCCTTTGAGTCAGGACCATGGATCTATAATAATATCTGGATAGGGTATTGCTAGCTTATTGCTAAATTGCAACCAAAAGGGGGCGTGGCAAGGGGCCGTATGACAGGAAGTAATTTTGTCCTACTAGTTAGAATGGACGATGCGGAAAACACACACATTGGAGCTTTACGCAGCGTAATGTCACACTTATTTAGAATGAAAACTGTTTTCAATGGAGCGTACGTCATGTACAGTTTGAACGAGTTTCAACAATGAGGATTATGCGGCTGTTATAGAGACGACAGTGGAGTCACTCTGGGATCAATGGAACCAATATTACAGTTTTGATCAATAATACAATAAGTAGGGCACAAATGTAACCTTTTACAACCTTTAACCTTTTTTACATTTGAGGCGAGAAATAAGACCCTTTATTGTCATTTCAGTGATTTGTTAAGCTGTGAATAATAAAAAGTTCGGACTTAAGCTTAAGCTCCAGGGGAAGCTCCGCAGCGTTACGCTAACAGCAGTAAGCTAACGCTAATGCTTTTGTACCGTTCCTTTTTAGGCATTTTCCCAAAAGTCAACATCCGTTAGAGAAATACATTTTAGCAAAATAGAGACTCCATAAGTTCGTCACTTGATATGAGCAGTTGCCACAACTGCACACGCCACAAAAGAGCATTTTTACTCATAGAAACACAGAGAACCTACAGCTTTCATAAAGCAGGACTCTGTAGGAATTTTAGTGCTCCCTGTCGTCCTTAACTTTTTTTGTGTTAAATCCATCGGTTTTCTATTAATCTACACTTTAATGCAACAAACTTTGCTGGTTTGTCTCCCATATAGCTCCGCTCAGATCACTGATTGGTCAGAGCATGGCCGAGCCCCTCAGTGCCCTGTTTTTCTGGTCTCTCTCTCTGATCTCTCTCTAGTCTCTCTCTGGTCTCTCTCTGGTCTCTCTCTGGTCTCTCTCTGGTCTCTCTCTGGTCTCTCTCTGGTCTCTCTCTAGTCTCTCTCTGGTCTCTCTCTGGTCTCTCTCTGGTCTCTCTCTAGTCTCTCTCTGGTCTCTCTCTGGTCTCTCTCTGGTCTCTCTCTGGTCTCTCTCTGGTCTCTCTCTGGTCTCTCTCTGGTCTCTCTCTGGTCTCTCTCTGGTCTCTCTCTAGTCTCTCTCTGGTCTCTCTCTGGTCTCTCTCTGGTCTCTCTCTGGTCTCTCTCTAGTCTCTCTCTGGTCTCTCTCTGGTCTCTCTCTGGTCTCTCTCTGGTCTCTCTCTGGTCTCTCTCTGGTCTCTCTCTGGTCTCTCTCTAGTCTCTCTCTGGTCTCTCTCTGGTCTCTCTCTGGTCTCTCTCTAGTCTCTCTCTGGTCTCTCTCTGGTCTCTCTCTGGTCTCTCTCTAGTCTCTCTCTGGTCTCTCTCTGGTCTCTCTCTGGTCTCTCTCTGGTCTCTCTCTGGTCTCTCTCTAGTCTCTCTCTGGTCTCTCTCTGGTCTCTCTCTGGTCTCTCTCTGGTCTCTCTCTGGTCTCTCTCTAGTCTCTCTCTGGTCTCTCTCTAGTCTCTCTCTGGTCTCTCTCTGGTCTCTCTCTGGTCTCTCTCTGGTCTCTCTCTGGTCTCTCTCTGGTCTCTCTCTAGTCTCTCTCTGGTCTCTCTCTGGTCTCTCCCCCATCTTACCTCGGTCTTGTCCTGATCCTCTGTCTCCACAGAATCCAAAGAGCAGGTTCAGGTCCAGACGACAGCAGGACTTTGAGAGAGTTTAGAAGGAGCTGAGGGAGCGTGCACAGCTGCAGGAGCGTGCACGTATCACACCTGGTCCACCCCCTCTCCCCCTCTCCTCTCCCCCCCCCCCCTCTCTCCTCCTCTGACAGGGAGAAGTGGAATTATTGTACATTTTGGATCAGAAGAACACGCTTTAAAACTATCACACAAAGGGCTCTCTCTCACACACACAGGGCTCTCTCTCTCACACACAGGGCTCTCTCTCGCTCTCTCTCACACACAGGGCTCTCTCTCGCTCTCACACACAGGGCTCTCTCTCGCTCTCTCTCACACACAGGGCTCTCTCTCGCTCTCACACACGGGGCTCTCTCTCGCTCTCACACACGGGGCTCTCTCTCGCTCTCACACACGGGGCTCTCTCTCGCTCTCACACACGGGGCTCTCTCTCTCACACACAGGGCTCTCTCTCTCACACACAGGGCTCTCTCTCTCACACAGGGCTCTCTCTCTCACACACAGGGCTCTCTCTCGCTCTCTCTCACACACAGGGCTCTCTCTCGCTCTCACACACGGGGCTCTCTCTCGCTCTCACACACGGGGCTCTCTCTCGCTCTCACACACGGGGCTCTCTCTCGCTCTCACACACGGGGCTCTCTCTCTCACACACAGGGCTCTCTCTCTCACACACAGGGCTCTCTCTCTCACACACAGGGCTCTCTCTCTCACACACAGGGCTCTCTCTCGCTCTCACACACGGGGCTCTCTCTCGCTCTCACACACGGGGCTCTCTCTCACACACACAGGGCTCTCTCTCTCACACACAGGGCTCTCTCTCACACACAGGGCTCTCTCTCTCACACACACAGGGCTCTCTCTCACACACAGGGCTCTCTCTCTCACACAGGGCTCTCTCTCACACACAGGGCTCTCTCTCTCACACACAGGGCTCTCTCTCTCACACACTGGGCTCTCTCTCTCACACACAGGGCTCTCTCTCTCACATACAGGGCTCTCTCTCTCACACACACAGGGCTCTCTCTCACACACAGGGCTCTCTCTCTCACACAGGGCTCTCTCTCACACACTGGGCTCCCTCTCTCACACACAGGGCTCTCTCTCACACACTGGGCTCCCTCTCTCACACACAGGGCTCTCTCTCACATACAGGGCTCTCTCTCACACACACACAGGGCTCTCTCTCTCACACACAGGGCTCTCTCTCACACACACAGGGCTCTCTCTCTCACACACAGGGCTCTCCTTCTCACACACACAGGGCTCTCTCTCTCACACACAGGGCTCTCTCTCTCACACAGGGCTCTCTCTCACACACACAGGGCTCTCTCTCTCACACACAGGGCTCTCCTTCTCACACACACAGGGTTCTCTCTCTCACACAGGGCTCTCTCTCCCTCACCATAGACTGTATATATTAACGGACGTAGTCACGCCTATCTCAGCCGTTCCCATGGAGTGACTCAAAATGGCCGCGGGGGCTGGAAAATGTGAAAAAACGCATCCACGCATGCGTCAGCCGGCACGAGCTCCATTCATTTAAACGAGTGACTTCAAAAATTCACAGCGAGTAAACTAGAGTGGTCCAAAAAAATTCACTCCCCTCAGCATTGACACACATGTGGAACGGAGCTTTGGGCCAAGAGCCAACTTTTGGACCATCCTGTAAAGACGTTTTCGAGAGGTCAGAAGATGCTATATGTTAGCATTGGCTAATTCTTATTCCGGGTCCACCCCCATCGGCCCGGGGTGGTATTGCAAGCATGTCAGCGCACGTCATTTTGGCCGCTTTTGAGCCAGGACCCGCTCCCACTGTCTCTCACTCAAACACAGGGCTCTCTCTCTCACACAGGGCTCTCTCTCACACAGGGGGCTCTCTCCCTCACACACAGGGCTCTCTCTCTCTCTCACACAGGGCTCTCTCTCTCTCACACAGGGCTCTCTCTCTCTCACACAGGGCTCTCTCTCTCTCTCACACAGGGCTCTCTCTCTCTCTCACACAGGGCTCTCTCTCTCTCACACACACACAGGGGGGACTGCAGAGCTGTGATAATGAGGGACAGGTCTGTGTTCTCAGCGTTTTAAGTAACAGAATGTTTTGAGCTATTTTGGGAAAAGTATTTTTAGACACACGTACACACTGACACACACACATAGACACACACACAGACGCACACCTGCACAGATGTAAGCAGAAAGAAAACACTGAAACTGCAAAAAAAAAAAACATTGTAACAGCAGGAATTGCACCTGAGCTGAACTTGAACCAGGTCTGATCTAGGTCTGAACCAGGGGCCTGAACCTGAACCAGACCTGAACCAGACCTGAACCAGGACTGAACCAAGTCTGAACCAGGTTTAAAACAGACATGGCCCTTCACCTCCTGTCTAAAGCAGGGGTGTCCAAAATTGTCCTGAGGCTGACAGTACGGACTGAACTGGAGTTGGCTGGATGACTCAGTGGTCTCAGGTTGCACATCCAGAGACTGACGATTTGGCCAATTCTTCTGTGCAAGACAGCTCTTGGCTTATTTATTTATGTATTTATTGATTGATGTGGATCATTAGCTCCACAAGGGATTGTCGTCTCTCAGGGGTTTAGACTTTTCCCTGTCCCTGCTGAAGAAAAGCTGCCCACAGCCTGATGCTGCCCCCACTCTTTCTGTGTGGAGTGAGGGACAAATGCCAAAGATAATGATTGTAAAGCGTTTTGTGACTCTGCTCTGAGAAAGGTGCTGTAAATAAAGATTACTTACTTACTTACCCACTCACACTGAGATTGAAGAGCATGTGTGAGTGTGTGTTTGGACCTGTGTATGTTTGTGTGTGTGACTTTAAGGGTGCTTTCACACCTGCACCATTTAGTCCACTTAAAGCGGACTGGAGTCTGGAACACCTGCAAGTACGGTTCGTTTGAGCAGGTGTGAAAGTGGACCAGTTAAATTTGGTCCGGACTAAAGAACCGCACCGAGACCACCATATGGAGCTGGTCTCGGTGCGGTTCCATGTGGACTCCAGTCTGGTTCACTGCTGGTGAGAACGCAGACCGGCCTCAATATGGCCCTGCTCTGTTGCGTAGCTCACTTTTTGACACACACATTGTTTTTTTATTTGATAGAATAGTCAAAAACACCCGCAGATTGTTCTCGTGCTGAATCCGCGATACATACTGGAACTGGAACAACAGTATTTGTGCTGCACAAAGCAACGATGATAAAAAATAGCCAAAAAACGCAGAGTAGCACAGTCACATACGTCATCCAATACACAGTATTTTGTGAACAGCGCCACCACATGCAGAATATGTAACATCCACAGTGGTTGGTTCATTTGCAAAAACACTGGTGTGAATGAGAACCAAACTAGTTGAGAACTGCAACATTGTAACAACTTTAGGGCCCAAGCGAACTACTTTAGTGGACCAACAGGTGTGAAAGCACCCTAAGTGTCCAGAAAAGCACTGTAAACATTTTTTTTTAATTATTGTTATGATTATTATTATTATTATCATTTCTATTAGCAGTATTGTTATTATTATTATTATTATTAGTATTGTTATTATTATTATTATTAGTACTCTCTATTTCCTTAAAGGCCAGTTCTGTGGAGAGGTTCGACTTGAGCTGTCACCATAGGCCTCTTGTCTGCATCTATTGTTGTTCTTGTTGGAGCAGCGAGTTTGGGCAGACGGCTGTGTGTTGGTTTGTTGGCAATGGTGTAATCTCTGAATAATGGACTGAACAGTCTTCTGACCTCTCTGTGGTCTCAGTTGGCGTACGCCTTTGAAAGTCTGAGTTTGAAAGCAGAGTGTGGGGATAGAAGAGGAGGGGGTCCTGCTCTCAGCATGGAGGGAGCAAAACACGACTGCAGGTCTGAGGGTCTAAAAGCCGCGGTCAGACACAGACCCCCCCCTGGGACCTGAAACAGACCTGATCCAGTCCATCTGACACCAAATCAATACTCATCACAACAGTAAACAAGAGCGTAGAACCAGGTCTGAACAGGGTCTGAACAGGGTCTGAACCAGGTCTGAACCTTGTCTGAACCGGGTCTGAACCGGGTCTGAACAGGCCCTGAACCAGGTCTCTGCAGGAACAGAGCAGAACTAGAACAGGCCTAAAGCAGAACTAAAGCAGGACCAGGACTGTACCATGACTGTACTAGGTCTAAACCAGGGCCGAACCAGGACCAGAGGAGAACTGGAACGGGTCTATAATATGGAGCTGAGGCAGGACTGATCCAGGTCTGAACGAGGTTTGGACCAGGTCTAACCCAGACCTAAGCCAGAACAGACCCCAGACTGAACCAGGTCTACGTCCTTCACGTCCCGAGCCTGGATGCGGCTCTGAAGTCTCCACGCGCGTGTCGCTGTTTTGCCGCATCACACACGCACACATCCCATAATAACCACACCTATGCCCCCCACCCCCGCGTGCCCCTGCACCCCCTGTACCCCACACTCCACTGTCCCACGCACCTGACGGGGTCTTCTCTTTGCTCTCCATTGCGGCGGGAGGCGGCAGGCGCGGCAGGGAGCGGCAGGAGCGGTGTGAGGAGGCGCGTCACGTCAGCGGCAAAGGCTCTACATGTGAGGGGCAGAGAGGCGGCAACAGCGCGGCAGGAGCGGTGAGGCAGTAGAAGCGGCTGGAACGGAAGAGGCGCGGCAGAGGCGGCTGTCTGTGTCGCGGCTTGATGCGGACGCGCTGCGGCTCTGAAGCGAACTGATGGAGAAAAGTGCTGTGACGTCATCCATGGGCAGGACCTGTGGATGATTGACGGGAGGCACGAAGCGGAGGAGCACGTGACCAGAGACTTAATAACAACAATATAAAATACACAACAGTTTGGCTGCAAGCGGCGATGAAAGGCCCTCACTTTCAGTAGAAAAGTTACACCCTGACTCTCCCTTGTATTTTCACTGATTTATACATCTGGAACAGTCTTCCTGAACATGTGAGACAGGCTACTGTCTTCGGTTCTCTGGTCCAGTCTGGTCCTCATGGGTCTGGTCCTCATGGGTCTGGTCCACATGGGTCTGGTCCACATGGGTCTGGTCCACATAGGCCTGATCCACATGGGTCTGGTCCACATAAGTCCGGTCCAGGTCTAAACCAGGAGCAGTGCTTAGGTCTAAACCAAGAGTGCTTTCACAGCCGGATGTTTTATCCCTTATTGATTTTTTAATGTTTCCTGAGTCTGCAAGTGCAATAAAGATAACAGTCCCGGTCCAGACCTGGTCCAGTCTGGGTTCAATCTGGATTCAGTCTGGTTTTAGACTAGGACTAAACCAGGACTGACACGACCCCGTCACAGTTTTAACCTGGTCTAGTCCCGGTTTAAAAGCTAACGTCTGGACTCAGTGAGGACACACAGCTGTAAGTGTGACTTTATTTATTCTTCAGTGTATTTACAGACAGTTCACATCCTTATGTTTGTGTGAGAGGAGGAGCAGCAGCTCAACGCAGAGCTACAAACCAAAACTTTCACATTAAAACAGGGAGAAACAACACATCTGCAAGAGAAAACTTTACTTTCCACAAAACACACTCAGTCCTTGGTCTACAACCTCAGTCCTGGGTCTACAGCCTCAGTCCTGGGTCTACAGCCTCAGTCCTGGGTCTACAGCCTCAGTCCTGGGTCTACAGCCTCAGTCCTGGGTCTACAGCCTCAGTCCTGGGTCTACAGCCTCAGTCCTGGGTCTACAGCCTCAGTCCTGGGTCTACAGCCTCAGTCCTGGGTCTACAGCCTCAGTCCTGGATCTACAGCCTCAGTCCTGGGTCTACAGCCATTTTGTGTCAGTTTGGGATAAAAACATGTGATTTTTTACATTCTGTGCAAAGTGGAACATACATGTGACATCACCACTGTCCTCTTTGTGTATATACAGCTTTACAGCAGTTTACAGACGTCAAAGCCTCAAAATGGCCGCCGCTGAGACCACACATTTCCAGCCAAAATGTTCTGTGCGTGTGATTGGTCGGAGGCTGGGTGTGTGTTCGTCGTACAGTCTTTAAAAGGCATCAGCAGAAATACGGGGCACAAAGTGAAACACACAACTCAACAATAACTCATTGTGAAACCAAAAAAATTGCAATATTTATTTATCGCGACGCATCAGGATATCAATATTTAAAATATTCCAAGAGAAGAACCCTGGGAAGTTTATACACACACCCACATACTGAGACACACACAGAGTCAGAGGCTCACCCACACACTCTGAGACACACTTACAGACACACACACACTTACACACACTCACCCACACACTCTCACTGACACACAGAGTTAGAGGCTCACCCACACACACACAAACTCAGACACACGTTTACACACATACACACACTCTCAGAGACACACACATCTGTGACAGAGCGTCGGAGAAAGGCTTCTGTGGAGATCTGAGACGTTAGCTCACACAAACTGTGAAGCTATAACGTTGTGTTTGTGAAGACCAGAGAGAGAGAGAGACCAGAGAGAGACCAGAACCAGAGAGACCAGGGAGAGAGACTTGAGAGAAAGAGACCAGAAAGAGACCAGAGAGAGACCAGAGAGAAACCAGAGAGAGATACTAGAGAGACCAGAGAGAAACCAGAGAGAGATACTAGAGAGACCAGAGAGAAACCAGAGAGAGATACTAGAGAGACCAGAGAGAAACCAGATAGAGAGCTACTGTGGGGCTAACGTTGTGTTTGTGAAGCTAACGTCTGCGGTGAAGGCTGCGATAAGCAAGGATTCTGTGGTGACAAAAACGAGACACAATCAAAGGTCGATATTTAGAATCACACTGAGAATAGAGTTCTCTCGTGTTTAGATTACACCAGCAAGGGTTAAAGGGCCTGACCCTGAATTATACTGCTTTAAAACAGTGAGAGCTAGCATCATTAGCATGTGTTAGCCACAATAACACTCTAGTATTAGGCTGAGTTTACACAGAGACAATGTGGCAGTAAAACGGTATAGTTGGATGTCGGTTTCTACCAACCGTTCATACGAGACTTTGTTCCAGGGGGGTGAAAACGTAAGTGTTCAGATCCAGCCTGCAGAGTGGGACAGCTCAGATACGCTGCACAGCGGGGGCTCTCTTTCACACCCGCGAGAGGGAGAAAGGTGTGAAATCCCCCTCTGCTCTGACCCCCACCTCCGCACTGCTCCCTGCACGTAAATTTGGACATGCGCAGTAGCGGAGAACAAACATAAACAACAATGGCGGCGGTCACACTAACTAGCTTCGTGGACTTCCAGCGCGGCACAGAGGAAGACTCTACTTCTTTGTTCGTCCAAACGAGACCACACAAAGCTCTAGGTTCAGTTTTCATTTTCACAGCTGCTGTTAAAATGCAGAATGATGTTGGTGCAGTCGGCACTAGATCATATACAAAATCGGGACGAAACCGGAACTAACAATCTTACTTTAAATTAATTTTAGACTAATTTGTCCTTAAGTGGTGACTGGTTAAGTTTAGGCGTCTGAGTAAGATGGTTAAGTTTAGGGTTAAGGCTGGGTTGGGGTTATTTTATGGGAATGGCTGGTTAAGTTTAGACATGAATAGGTAGTTTGTTTTATTTACTTCCGCTTCCGTCCAGATTCCGACGTAATCTACTGCTGCGTATGCTCATTGGATCAAACTGAACTTCCGGACGAATCCGGTTTCCGAAACGAATACAGGAGTGACAGACCATGTTGGTACGTTCTGAGGGTCTGGCACAGGAAGTGAGTATACTGCCGAGAGGGGGGCTGGGCACGGGGCTGGGGGTCGTGTGAGTGTTGTAACGTTTCTCTGCCCACTACTGGCCGGGCGCTAGAACTACAGCGTTTTTCAACCTCATGTGAACGCTGAGAAATTTGCATTAGGAGCCTGGTCGTCTCTGTTAATAGCCTGGAAACGTCTGCGCAGCGTCTCAGTATAAACAGGGCCTTAGACCAAACCTACACCGTTTATAACACAAAGAGAAAGCAGAGAGAGACCAAAAGAGAGCCCAAAGAGAGACCAGAGAGAGACCAAAAGAGAGACTAGAGAGAGACCAGAGAGACCAAAGAGAGAGACCAGAGAGAAATCAAAGAGACTAGAGAGACCGGAGAGAGAGACCAGGGAGAGACCAGACCATTTTAGTGGTCCCTGAAATGAGTTTCAACAATTACTACTAACTTGGAGCATTGATGGTCTATTTGTGCTGTGGCTGTTGGAGCTCATTTTGAAGCAAATGTTCACAAGAAAAAAACAATATAATTTATTTCCTTCTAAAACATGAACCCAACACTTCATTATAATCCTTTAACTTTGACCCAGTGTTGGTTCAGTCCAAACAGAAGCAACTCAGGTACAGGCCCTTTTCTGCATCAAACCAGAGAGGGACCAGAGAGAGACCAGAGAGAGACCAAAGAGACCAGAGAGAGACCAGTGAGAGACCAAAGAGAGACCAGAGAGAGACCAAAGAGACCAGGGAGAAACCAGGGAGAAACCAGAGAGAGACCAGAGACTTGAATGGATCCATGTCTGTGTCTTCAGAAGAACTTGTCGTCGATGCGGAAGTGTGGTCGTGTGACATCATCCGGGTTGATGAACACAGAGATGGACTTGCCGGGGTTCTCTGTCACCAGCTGCTGCAGTTTTTTGGCCAAACGGTCGTCAGGCTGAGCGTCTCCGCCGGCATCGGACTGAGGCGACGGCAGGTTGGAGGAAGCACCGCGCCACTGCAGTTCCACTGTCAGCCTGTGGGGGCAGCATCAGTCAGACTCACTACATAACAGGTTTGTCTCTGCGTTACCATGGTGATGTCGTCTGTTCATTTTTCTGTGTTTGGTCTTTAATGCCATTTACCCGTGTGTTGTACAGTGCCTTGCGAAAGTATTCGGCCCCCTTGAATTTCAGGCTTCAAACATAAAGATATACAATTTTTTGTCATGAATCAACAACAAATTTATTGGATAATTTAAACTTTTTTAACAAATAAAAAACTGAAAAGTGGGGCGTGCAATATTATTCGGCCCCTTTACTTTCAGTGCAGCAAACTCAGTCCAGAAGTTCAGTGAGGATCTTTGAATGATCCAATGTTGTCCTAAATGACTGATGATGATAAATAGAATGCACCTGTGTGTAATCAAGTCTCTGTATAAATGCACCTGCTCTTTGATAGTCTCAGGGTTCTGTTTAAAGCGCAGAGAGAACCATGAAGACAAAGGAACACACCAGGCAGGTCCGAGATACTGTTGTGGAGAAGTTTAAAGCTGGATTTGGATACAAAGAGATTTCCCAAGCTTTAAACATCTCAAGGAGCACTGTGCAAGCAATTATATTGAAATAGAAGGAGTATCAGACCACTGCAAATCTACCAAGACCCGGCCATCCCTCCAAACTTTCATCTCAAACAAGGAGAAGACTGATCAGAGATGCAGCCAAGAGGCCCATGATCACTCTGGATGAACTGCAAATAACTACAGCTGAGGTGGGAGAGTCTGTCCATAGGACAACAATCCTATGGACAGTGATTCAAGAGGGGCAAGAAGAAAGCCCTTTCTCAAAGACATCCATGAAAAGTCTCGTTTAAAGTTTGCCACAAGCCACCTGGGAGACACACCAAACATGTGGAAGAAGGTGCTCTGGTCAGATGAAACCAAAATCAAACTTTTTGGCCACAATGCAAAACGATATGTTTGGCGTAAAAGCAACACAGCTCATCACCCTGAACACACCATCCCCACTGTCAAACATGGTGGTGGCAGCATCATGGTTTGGGCCTGCTTTTCTTCAGCAGGGACAGGGAAGATTGCTAGAATTGATGGGAAGATGGATGGAGCCAAATACAGGACCATTCTGGAAGAAAACCTGTTGGAGTCTGCAAAAGACCTGAGACTGGGACGGAGATTTATCTTCCAACAGGACAATGATCCAAAACATAAAGCCAAATATACAATGGAATGGTTCACAAATAGACGTATCCAGGTGTTAGAATGGCCAAGTCAAAGTCCAGACCTGAATCCAATCGAGAATCTGTGGAAAGAGCTGAAGACTGCTGTTCACAAACGCTCTCCATCCAACCTCACTGAGCTCGAGCTGTTTTGCAAGGAAGAGTGGGCAAGAATTGCAGCAAAAGGTGGCGCTACAAAGTATTAGCGCAAGGGGGCCGAATAATATTGCACGCCCCACTTTTCAGTTTTTTATTTGTTAAAAAAGTTTAAATTATCCAATAAATTTCATTCCACTTCACGATTGTGTCCCTCTTGTTGTTGATTCTTGACAAAAACAATTATTTTATATCTTTATGTTTGAAGCCTGAAATGGGGCGAAATGTTGAAAGGTTGAAAGAATACTTTCGAAAGGCACCGTATATATATGATTAAGTACTTTATATGTTCTTTATATTTGTTATAATATAGAATATCTCACCTGTGCGCAGCTTTAGCCTGCTCTAGCGCCCCTCGCAGGTGCTCTACAGGTTCTGCGCGGATGGAGCAGATGCGGCGAGCGTGTAGCAGGGCGCTCTCGTCGCTCAGGTGCTCGAACATGTTGCATTGTGGGATGAAGTAGTTTGGACACGTCCTGTTGAGGAGGCAGTGCTGCAGGTCATCCAGCAGCCCCAGCAAAAAGTGGGCGGAGCTATCGTCCTGGCTCAGGTACGCGGCGGGAAGGCGGTCGCAGGCCCACAGCATGGTGCTGCGCAGGTGGTACGCGGTCAGCGCTTTGGGACGCGAGAGCAGCTTCATTACCAGCGCCTTACAGGCCTGGAACGCCTGCATGAGGCCCACAGAGATGCACTTCTTCAACTGCACCTCCGAGCGCGCAAACGACAACCGCCACTCATTCTCCCGCCGACCAGACGGCGAACAGGCGGGAACCAGGTAGAACCCACTGATCACCTGCGGAGGGACAATTTATTATGTAACACCAGGTGGAACCCACTCACCTGCAGATCACCTGTACCTCCTCCTGTCCCCTACCCTCCTCCTGTCCCCTGCCCTTCCCCTCTCCCCTTCCCCTTCCCCTCTCCCTTTCCCCTCTCCCCTACCCTCCTCCTCTCCCCTTCCCCTTCCCCTCTCCCTTTCCCCTCTCCCCTACCCTCCTCCTCTCCCCTGGCCTTCCCCTGTACCTCCTCCTCGGTGATCTTGCCGTCCCAGAAGTGGTTCTCCATGAGCCAGGACTGAGCGACAGCTGGCCAGCCTTTGAAGGAGACCACAGGCACGATGTCATAGAGCATCCTGCTGCTGCCCACGCCCAGCACCACCGACACCACCGTGCCATGGGCCTCCACCTTCTCCACCCGCGGCATACCCCTCTGCGGCTTCCTCTGGATCTGACACAGATAGAGAGACAGAGACATGTGTCCCCCGAACTCTGACCTCTGACCCGACCTACTGGATCTGAGACAAACCATATCACACAAATACACAATGTACCCCACTACTCTGTTTGCTGTAGTGTTAGCTGTAGCATTAGTTGTAACCATAGACTGTATATATTAACGGACAGAGTCACGCCTATCTCCGCCGTTCTAACTAATGGGCCAAAAAATGTGCTCTACTGGAGCTATCCAAAATGGCCGCGAGTGGTCCGGCTCACAAGTAAACTAGAGTGGACCAAAAAAATTAACCCCCCTCAGCATTGACACGCATGTGGAACGGAGCTTTGGGCCAAGAGCCAACTTTCGGTCCATCCTGTAAAGACGTTTTCGAGACGTCTGCCGATGCTATATGTTAGCATTGGTAAATTCTTCTTCTGGGTCCACCCCCATCGGCCCGGGGTGGTATTGCAAGCATGTCAGCACACGTCATTTTGGCCACTTTTGAGCTGGGACCCGCCCCCACTGGTTGTAACATTAGCTGTAGGATTAGCTGAAACGTTAGCTTATCTCTGATAGCACAGAGCACACAGAGGAGTAGAACCAACTGGAGAACTTGGTGGGGCTTTAGGGTTAGCTGTAGCATTAGCTGTAGCATTAACTTACCTCTGATAGCACAGAGCACACGGAGCAGTAGAACCAGCTGGAAACCTTGGTGGGGCTGTAGAAGTAGTTGTTGCCGCTGGAGTGTTCGACCACAGAGCAGCAGTCTTTCCACTTGCTGATTGTTGATTGGTCAAACAGCCGCAGAGATAGCCACGTGTGCCCCAGGGCAGACTGCCGCATGTCCAGAGTCACCGGCTGGTTCCGGTCGTGTAGCTTTAGAGCCGGTACCAGGAGCGTGAAGTCCATGTCAAAGTCTGAACCGCGAGAATATACTGAGACATCGTCTAGGTCCAGATCCACCACCCCCTCACGGACCCCCCCTGAGAGCAGCAAGTACTCGTTAGCTACAGGAAGCTTCTGATCCAGCTTCTGCACCATGCCTGAGGGAGAGAGGATGTATGAGAGAGGCCCCTGAGGGAGATGCATGTGTGAGAGAGGCCCCTGAGGGAGATACATGTGTGAGAGAGGCCCCTGAGGGAGAGACATGTGTGAGAGGCCCCCCCAGAAGACAGACTCACACAGTGTGTTCTGTGAGGGGAGGGGGCAGGACACAGATAAAGTCATTTCTCAATCACCTGAGTTTGTGAGGATTAGATCAGGATTATCTGAGGTCAAAGCTCCAGATTTATATTTTCATCTGGATCTATCGCACGCACATAAACCCACACAGGCACACAGACACACATATACACACACAGACACACACACACACACACACACTGACCTAACATGGAGAAAATGAAGTCCTTGGCTGTGTGTATCTCCAGTGCTCTCTGATCATCGTATTCTCTCTGTTCGTGTTTACTGAGTTCCAGGATCAGACGAGACAAGTCCTCCATCCGAGTCCCAGACCTGGAACAGGACCAGAACCAGTCTAAAGCAAGACTAAACCAGGTCTAAAGCAGGACTAAACCAGGTCTAAAGCATGACTTAAGCAGGTCTAAAACAGGTCTAAAACAGGTCTAACGCAGGTCTAACGCAGGTCTAAAGCAGGACTAAAGCAGGACTAAAGCAGGACTAAAGCAGGACTAAAGCAGATCTAAAGTAGGTCGAAAGCAGGTCTAAAGCAGATCTAAAGTAGGTCTAAAGCAGGACTAAAACAGGTCTAAAGCAGGTCTAAAGCAGGTCTAAAGCAGGTCTAAAGCAGGACTAAAGCAGGACTAAAGCAGGACTAGAGCAGGTCTAGAGCAGGTCTAGAGCAGGTCTAAAGCAGGTCTACAGCAGGTCTACAGCAGGTCTACAGCAGGTCTAAAGCATGACTTAAGCAGGTCTAAAGCAGGTCTACGATACAATACTATTATAAACGATTCCTAATGACCCTCGCTCTCAGACGGAGCCAGCCCAGTCCGGTCCTGACCTGAAGTCTAGCTCGGGGCCTGGTCCTGAGCCGGGGCCGCCGCCAGGGCCTCTCCCCGCGGGCAGAGTGGGACTGCTGCTGGCGCTGTTTCCCCCGGGAGCAGACATGATGCGAGGCCTGTGGAACTCCAACACGAGCTGAAATTGCGAGCAAGGGGCCCCAGTCCAGACAGGGACAAAGCTGGACTAAAGCCGGTCCAAAGCCGGTCTAAAGCCGGACCAAAGCAGGTCTAACACGGGGCTAAAGCAGGACTTAGCCCGGGCTAAATCAGGTCTAAAGATGGACTAATGATGAGGACTAGAGCAGGTCGCTGAGGGATGCAGGAACGTTTCCGCCAGTGTCCTTTCAAAATAAAATCAAAGAGACTTCTACTGGTCTAAAGCAGAGCTAAAGCAGGTCCAAAGCAGGACTAACCCCGGTCAAAAGTACAGTAGACTCAAAGAAGATCCAAACCTGGACTTAAACTGGACTAAAAGTGCGGGATGAGGACAAGTTTCCGCTCCACACCCTTTCACAGTAAGAGGACCGGGCGTAGGCGGAGGTCGCATCCTAATCCTAAACACGTATATTGCCTTTTTCGTCCTTTTATCGAGTAGTTATTGTCTATAGAGCAATAAACACACATTTCTCATGGCTTTAAACTCACAGCACCGACCTGCATCCATTTTATTTCAGAAAAGGTACATTTTAAGGACAAGTAAGGAGAAGAGAAGAACGCATTTAGTGTGAAATTGGACTCTGATATTTCATCTCTAATCATTCATTCATTCATTCATTTTCAAGCCCTTTATTTTCCATTTCTGGGTCAGGGGGGTGGCAATGAGAGCTGCCACCCAATGCTCATAGCACCAGTCCCTCGCTGATCCTCTGCAGGGGGTGAGTCCACAGGAAGATGGCTGCTCTGTCAGTGGTGAAACAGCCTTGGTCTTTCAGCGGGGGCTTCAGGCAACGTGGGGTTAAGTGTCTTGCCCAAGGACACAACGTAGATCGTTCACACACGTCTGTAGTTTAAATCTCGAGTGTGCAGTGCGCTGTTTATGATTGTTTACCTCCGTGTCATATGTTTGTTGCTGCTGCTCGTAGATCTCTCTGTTTGGATCAATATTGTAAAGAAAACACTTTCTCTGCGTTGTCAAACAATCTGTATTCACTGTATTCTACTGTATACAGTAATGCAGTTTGTTTACGTCTGGTTGTAGTAGTATTTCCAGCGCTAGTTGACGCGGTGTTTTGGGATGTACACACGTGAGCTAAAGCACACTGTATACAGATCAAATGCACTTTTAATAAGTTTAATGCACATAGTTGTTGTAACAGGCTGTGTATAAGTGCTGCTGTGAGTTTGGATCAGTGTTGTCACTGTGCTCTTTCTCTGTTCACTAACTATTGTCTCATAAACGTGATTTATGGCTAATAATGTGTGACAGGCAAAGTACTGTTAGTCACATGATGCCAAAATAAGTGTATAATACAGTTTGCTCCATCTGTTGTACTGTAGTGTACAGTATGCTTATTGTTGATGTGTGTACTATCTATATGTATTTCACATTTCTATAGCTCAGCAACACATTGAGTTGAAAATGAATTATATGCAGTTAGTTTACGACAATGTATTAGTGTTTTACCAGTTCATATTTTCCTTCTATAACTGTACTTACTGTATCCCAGAGCCTCATGCTGCTAATGTCCAGATGTAAACATACAACTGTATATGTCTTCTCTAGATTATACAGGATTCATGCTTCTTTATTATGCTAAATTTAATTATTTTATTCTTTATTATGCTAAAGATATATACATTATACATACTTCTCTATCATGTTATAGCTTGATATTTTATGATCTTTTTTTGTTGTTGCAGACAATATGAAGACATTTTCATTCTTTCCTGGCCGCGTCACTGTGATTTTTCACAAGGGCCCACGTGGATTCCTGCTGCAGGACCCTTCGGAGGAGGCGAGGAAGATCAGGGACGACCCGTCCATGAGGGAGTGCGGTGCTCCTCTGAGGGAGGAGGTGGTGAGGGAGAACGCCCTCACTCTGGTGCGAGTGAGAGGAGGTGATGCCTCAGACAAGGCTGAAGTGCTGGGGGAGTACATCGCTCACAGCAGGCAGTAAGACCAGCACAGTGCCTGTTGTCACCATGCCCCCTGCAGCAGTGAACCCCCTCCTCCTGCTCAGACTCATGTCACCGCTGTCTGAGGAGGCCATAGAGAAGGTTGTGCAGCGGATCTTGGAAAAGCAGCAGCAGCCTCCAGCAAATAAACCCCACACAAAGAAATGCCTGTCCTGTGGCCAGCCAAAATCCAAATATGAGGGCGATGGCAGCTCCATCCACGAGTTTTACCAGCAGGGTCCTACCAGGTATTTCTACTGCTGCCACGCAGCAGAGAGTGAATGAGCGGCAGGAGAAGAAAAGGAAGAGAGATGAGTCTCCTGCCACTGGGAGAAAGTGCGGGTTCTGCAAACTGCAGCTGAAGCAGGGACCAAACAGTCCTCACATTCATACACAATTCCCTGGTCTGTCAGGGAAATACATCTACTGCCCTGCCAAAGTATTCTCCCTGTACAAGGGAGAATACTTTGGGAGAACACAGATGTTCCAGCAGTCTCCTTTTTATGACCGGGAGAGGGAAAGGTGGCGTGTAAATAAATGAGCTATCTGCTGTCTATTGGTGCTGTTGTATATAGTTACTATATTATACCTGTCTGTTCATAAATGTTTATAAATATTCTAATTATTATGTAAATATATACTTAATATTGATTACAAATGAAATTATATAATTACATATAAAGTCTGCATCTACAGTTCTGTAAAGTCCGCTCTCAGCCGTCACAGTCACAGGGCTCATCACACAAATACTAGTTTAAGAAGATAAAGATAGCATGTTGTTGTTTTTCTTCTAAGTGTATTTCTTAAATTTGTAAATATCTCTTTTTTCATCTGTTCACAATAAATATATTATAATGTCATACATTATTGAAGTCTTTCTTTTTATTGATCATATTTCAGGGCAAACAGTAGTATTTAACAAAACAATCTGTATAGAAAATAGAGTTTCAGTTCAGTGTCAGTGGGATCAAAGCAGCTATTGTTGAACTTGTTCAAAGCACCCCCTGCAGAGTTCTCACCTCTGGGATATTCCAGGTACAATACAATACAATTTATTCTTGTATAGCCCTAGGTCACAACAGAAGTCATCTCAGAGGACTTAACAAAACCATTGAAATCACCAACACAGGTCAGAGAATCAACAGTTAAAACACATGAAGAATACAGTATAAAGCACACACAGAAGAAAATGTCCATACATGTTGTAGAATGCTAAAGTGTCCTGATCATCACCAATCCTTTCTGTTGGACACTAACTGTCCAACAAGACCCTCCTGCATCGACAAGGAAAAACTCTTAAAAAACCCAGTGGGAAAAAGTGAGAAACCTTGGAGGAGAACTAGGGAAACCCACAGGGAGGGAGACCCATATGAGAAAGGGATCCGCTCCTCCGGACGGACAGACTAATGATCTAGGACCTAAGCTAGCTACAGAACGTGGACCAGTGGACGCTGAACGTGGACAGGTCCGGTGCAGGACCGAAGCACTCCCAGGCGGGTCGGGCGGGGCAGTCCACAGGTGTAGATGGAAGAGGCCAGGCTCAGAGATCCCGTCATCGTACCATGAAACAGACAATGGGACAACGGGTGAATAGCAATGAACAAACTACAGTCAGAATCCTAAAAATGCTAAACAGATAAAGTAGGAAGGAGGAGAGGATAGTGCTCAAGTTACCATACTTCTCCCAGCAAACTGACTCCCTATGCAGCTTGACTAACACTCTGAGGAGTTTAACCTTCTCCGAGTCTTACCTTCCTAGCCATATGCTAAACTAAAGAGGACTGTTTTAAACCTAGCCTTGAATAAAGAATAACATACAGCATAATATATAACATAATATACAACATAACACAATACATTATTGAATAATGTAGGGATTTAGACAAATACAGGTGTGTTTGTCTAAATCCCTTGATCAACACTTTTCCCATCCTGAGGAGGTGTGACCTTTAACCTGTGTGTGAGGCCTTTGGGGATAAGCCTCTGTGATCTTCACACACTCACACTTTGTGCAGGTCAAAAGGTTTCATGACATTGCTGTTAATATTACTGTCAATTCACTGATCATTTCAAGTGTTACATTTCAAAGAAGCTCTCTAATAGTTACATTTATGTACTTGAAACTTTTAAATAAGTTTGATTTATTTGGGGTGAGACGGGTTTCGAACTCGCGTCTGTAAATATCCCTGCATTTTGATTGGTTGGACTTCATCACAAAGGCACGTGGCTGACGATATGCCCACTATACGCGGTTGGCCACTGCGGGAGCAATTGGAGTAGGTCCCATGGTGGGAAGTGAACTCACGACCTCCAGGCTCAAAGGCCACTGCTCTACCAACTGAGCTACTGTCGCCCCCATCTCTAATCACTTGGTTATTTAAGATTAAGATTCAAATGAAGAAATCCTGAATTCGTGTTACAGTGGGGAAATGTCAGTGTTGCATCACCAGTTACAGCTTCTGGTTTTTTTGAGAGTAAAGTTACAAATCCCAGTTGTTATTTATGAGACCAAAGTTACAGATCCTAGCTTTAAACATGTGTTATTCAAGAGTACAAAGTTAGAGAGATTTGTTTGTATTTTTATGATGTATTTTTTTAGTTGTATTTACATTATTCGGATAGTTCAATTTTTTCAAATAGAATTTTTTTTTAATTGTTTTTGCTGCTGCTATTAATGTTGCAGTGTGTGTGTGTGTGTGTGTGTGTGTGTGTGTGTGTGTGTGTGTGTGCACGTGTGTGTGTGTGCACGTGTGTGTGTGTGCACGTGTGTGTCTGCACTTGTTTTCAACTCCTGGTGGGATCCATAACCTGAGATTCCACTCACGTCATGGGGACTGGTTTTACGTGGTGGGGCCCGAACACCGGACCCCACTGGTCCAAGCTTAATAATCAATGGGTAATGCTTTTCTAACGGTCCTTATGCAGTCTCTGTAAAAATATGGAAAGGACCCCTGGAGGTTTACTTTCCTGAAAAAAGTGTGTTATGTGTCGGAACCCTGGTGGTGGATTGCGGGATATCAAGGAGGGGCACACTGGGGCAATTTCAGTCCAGCAGGCTGGAGCCAATCATGGAGCAGCACAACAGAGGAAATCAGGTGTCAGGCTACAAAAGGTGCAAGTGTGTGGTTCATTAGGCTGCAAGAAATCATGGAGGAGCACACTGAAGCGCACGCTTACAAACCACTGGTAAGTAGTGATGGGTTGATGAAGCTTCATGAAGTGTTGAACCTTTTCATCCATTGGTTCGAGAAAAGGTTCATCTCTTGATGCTTCATATGCTCACAAACCTCCTGTTGGTCAAAATCTGTATTGACAATTGAACTGTTTGTGAGGCTCTTGGTGCATAGGAATTAATACTGGTAACAGAAATAAAAATGTAATTTGATTGTGTATGACCCATTAATTCATCTGTTTCATTATGATCAATATCAGTAGTGAAAATGAATATATTTTAAATGACAATAAAATATGTACTGGTACAGTTGTCTGCTCTAACACACACACACACACACACACACACATGTAGATATATATTTATATACATATTTAATGATGAATGATTATAGCTTTTCAAGTCAAAATCAATGTTATAAATCCAATGGGACAAAAGACATGTTGAAAGTGTAAGTGCTTTTCAAAGGACGTGACACAAATGGGGATATCATTTGGGATTGTGACCCCATCAGTTGTTTAAAACCAAAACATTTCTGACAAAACTCTTTCACGTGTATTTACATCGATGCACTCCCAGTGAGATTCGAACCCCGGAATCCCAGGTCCCAGCCCTGCTTCCCTATCAATTGAGCCAACCAGCTGATATCACAACCCTCTCAATCACTGAGTACATTAATCACCAAGACAAACACACAGTTTGAGCGGATCTTCTGCAGTACTTCATGAATCGCTCCATTTCCTGTGCTCCCGAGGCTTCAAACGTCATTAGTGACGTCACTCATCTAAAACAACTCAGGCTTCGGCCCGCGCTCCGATAAAAACTTCAGGGATTTCTCGGCTCACGCCCCGAAGCGCCGACGCGGCACGACCCATCACTACTGGTAAGTGCTGACTACAAGTCATGACTTCAAATTGTTATATAGAATTATTAAAAATTATTTGTTGTTTGTGCAGCTTAGTCAAGAGTCCCTAATTGATGAAGTCGACTCAGATTCTGAAGATTTAACTGTCAAGAAGAAACTTGTAAAAAAGTATGGAAAAAGAAAAATCAAAAACACTTTTCAAGACTCGGAAAGTGACGAACCAAAGGCAAATAAGATTGTTATCATGCAGCTGCAAAAGAAGAAAAATGGGAGAGTTTACAGCAAGAGACACTTCTGCCTCTACTGTTCAATGTCCTGCCACAAAATGTCCCGTCATTTGACTAGAAAACATTGAAATGAAAGAGGCGTAGCCAGAGCATTGGCTCTACCTGTGAAATCTAAAGCACGTAAACTTCAGTTTGATTTGATCAGGAATAGTGGAAACCGTGAGCACAATTTTGAGGTTTTAAAGGCCGGCATTGGAACTTTAGTCCCAGCTAAACAGCCAAATTGCCCAGTTAAATCCAGTGAGTTTTTGCACTGTATAGACTGTGGGGCATTGCTTAAGCGAAAGTCGCTGTGGAGGCATGTGGCCAGGTGCCGGCTTTCACAGAAAGATGCCCAGGCTAAACCAGGTAGAAGTAGGGTCCAGTCCCTCTGCTCCCTAGCTCAGCCTGTACCGGAGGGCATCAGCAAAAAGCTGTGGTCTTTAATTTCGGCAATGCATCAGGATGAGGTCACGGGTGTTGTCAAAGCAGAAAAGGGGATTCTGAGACTCGGAGAGCACCTGTACTTAAAACACGGGCATGATAAGACAAAGCATGATTACATTAGGCAGAAAATGAGAGAAGTAGGTAGGTTAATTAACGAAGCAAAAACGGCAGGGAAACTGAAAACAATTAAGGATTTCTTTATTCCTTCCAACTTTAACCATGTGATTGATGCAGTCAGGTCTGTGGCTGGATATGATGAGGAAACAAATCAATACAAGACTCCATCCTTGGCCCTCAAACTCGGCCATAGCCTCAGAAAGCTAGCAGATATTCTTGAATGTGACTCAAAAATGGAGCATTGTGTTGATGAACTATTTATTAAAAACCTCCAACGAAGCCGGCTGCTTTTTGAGAAGAGGTGGGACGTCTGTGTTTCTTCTGCTGCCCTACAGACCCTCTGGCAAGCAAAGTGGAACACTCCGGACCTGCTCCCTCTGACTGAGGACGTTAGAGCCATGCATGCACATATTGAGGTATGTCGACCTGAATATGTGCTGTTGTAGAATTAAAATGTTGTATACTAATGATTTTCAGTAGGTGTTTGTATATCACTTCTGTGATAAAAGGATCATTTTCAGGAACAGCGTGTCTCTCTTATCGGGACAAGGCCTGAGACACAAAACTGGACTAGGCCAGTCCAGACTGGGTCCAGCCTCAGACCATATGACGTCATCGGACATTCTGATAAAACTGTTGGGAGGACACATTTGTGGGGAGTCTGAGCACAGGGATAGATTTAGGGAATTGATTGCTCCAAGAGTTCTGTATCAACATTTAATTGTAAAGAGAAATAAATGTTCTATTTTAACTCTTGAAATCTTGGCCTTATTTCTGTACCAAATTCTGAACATGTCAGTCAAATCATTTTTGACAACAGTGCAAAGCCTAATAAGTGAGCCAACCTCTAAGCATTGGTCTAAACTGGCAGTTTTGACTCTTTGTGAGGTCATTATTTTCAATCGAAGAAGGGAAGGTGAGGTTTCAAAGATGCCACTGACAGCCTTTACCTTAAGAAGTAAGACTGGGATCCATTCTGACATTGCTCTGGGACTGTCCCAACTTGAGAAAAAGCTGTGTCAGCATTTTCAAAGCATTGAAATTAAAGGGAAAAGAAGTCGGAAAGTGCCGGTTCTTTTGACTCCTGAAATGATTGCTTCGATGGAGGTGCTGGTGGAGAACAGAAGGGCCTGTTCCATCTCTGACCATAACCCATACTTCTTCTCCCGCCCGGGCGCAGACACCCACATCAGGGGATCAGACTCCCTACGGCAGGTAGCCAAAGAATGTGGTGCGGTGCATCCAGAGATGCTATCCTCAACCAAACTTAGAAAGCACATAGCTACTATGTCTACAGTTCTCAATATGAAAGAGAATGAATGAAATGGACATACTAGCCAACTTCCTCGGCCATGACATTCGCATCCACAGGCAATATTACAGACTACCAGAGGGGACACTGGAGCTGGCCAAAATCAGCAAAGTGTTGATGGCCATGGAGCAGGGAGCAGGGAATGAACTATTTATTAAAAACCTCCAACGAAGCCGGCTGCTTTTTGAGAAGAGGTGGGACGTCTGTGTTTCTTCTGCTGCCCTACAGACCCTCCGGCAAGCCAAGTGGAACACTCCGGACCTGCTCCCTCTGACTGAGGACGTTAGAGCCATGCATGCACATATTGAGGTATGTCGACCTGAATATGTGCAAACCCTAATAAGTGAGCCAACGTCTAAGCATTGGTCTAAACTGGCAGTTTTGACTCTTTGTGAGGTCATCATTTTCAATCGAAGAAGGGAAGGTGAGGTTTCAAAGATGCCACTGACAGCCTTTACCTTAAGAAGTAAGACTGGGATCCATTCTGACATTGCTCTGGGACTGTCCCAACTTGAGAAAAAGCTGTGTCAGCATTTTCAACGCATTGAAATTAAAGGGAAAAGAAGTCGGAAAGTGCCGGTTCTTTTGACTCCTGAAATGATTGCTTCGATGGAGGTGCTGGTGGAGAACAGAAGGGCCTGTTCCATCTCTGACCATAACCCATACTTCTTCTCCCGCCCGGGCGCAGACACCCACATCAGGGGATCAGACTCCCTACGGCAGGTAGCCAAAGAATGTGGTGCGGTGCATCCAGAGATGCTATCCTCAACCAAACTTAGAAAGCACATAGCTACTATGTCTACAGTTCTCAATATGAAAGAGAATGAAATGGACATACTAGCCAACTTCCTCGGCCATGACATTCGCATCCACAGACAATATTACAGACTACCAGAGGGGACACTGGAGCTGGCCAAAATCAGCAAAGTGTTGATGGCCATGGAGCAGGGAAGAGTGACGGAATTCGAAGGAAAGAGCCTCGACCAGATACAAATTGAGCCTGAAGGTAATTCTTGATATTATTAAAATATGTATGATTTTTTTCCCCTAAAGGCCACTTGTATTTTTATTTTCTGTGCGACAGGGAGAGCAGTAGAGATCCTCTCACAAACGGACGGGCTAAAAGAAACTTCAAGCGGAGAACCTTCAACCATTCATCCAGATGCACCCCATGGTAGTGGCAGTGCCCCTTCTGGTAAGTGTACCAGGTGGGGGATTACAGCCAGGCTGCTTGGTCCTAACCCTGGGAGTGTATATTGCTAATATATTTTTATTTCTCTCCCTAGAACGTGTAAGAAAGCCATGGTCTGCATCTGAGGTGAAGGCTGTGGAGAAGACCATGACGCCTTTCATACAGACTGGAAAAGTCCCTGGGAAGTCTCACTGCCTGGCCTGCATTAATGCCTCACCAGATGACCTTAGACATCGGACATGGAGTGGCATTAAATTCTATGTCAAAAATAGAATCACTGCAATTCGAAAAAAAAATCTAAAATAAAATTCCTTTAAAAGAGTTGTTTGTTTTCTATTGACTGTTTTGTATTACTTAAAGTAGTCCCAGTAAAAGATTATGTCTATGGGTCCCATTCTGAACGGCCCTGTCAAAGGGACCCACCAGGTAACAAAAACGTGTGCGTGTGCGTGTGTGTATAGATAAACATAATGTATTGTGAGAACACTACTGCATAAGTTATTAGTGTGTTAAAGTGACAGAACAGTGAGAGCCTTGCTGCAGTTTGCTTTGGCAGCTCCTCCAGTACAAGTGTCACAGCAGCAGCTTATCCGCACAGGGCTTAGTGCCAGTTCAGTCCATCCACATTCGCCTGCCAAGTGTGACCCCACAAAGACGCTAATGCTCGCTCCAACACAGCGCCGCGGTACGGGGAGGAGATTTCTTTTGACGGCTTAATCTGGAAAATATCTCAATACACTGTTTGGCTTTAGAGCGGGATTTTGTCATAGGGCGAAATGGTTGCATGTGTATGAAACGTTGGTCTTATATAGCGGGGTTACAGAAAAATCTAGGTTTTAGCCTCAGTCACATATTCTTGGCCAAAGTGTTTGTTCGGAAGAAGGTCTCAGCCTCAGCCTCAGTCTCAGCCTCAGCCTCAGCCTCAGCCTCAGTCTCAGTCTCAGTCTCAGCCTCAGCCTCAGTCTCAGTCTCAGTCTCAGTCTCAGCCTCAGCCTCAGTCTCAGCCTCAGTCTCAGTCTCAGCCTCAGCCTCAGCCTCAGCCTCAGTCTCAGTCTCAGCCTCAGCCTCAGCCTCAGCCTCAGCCTCAGCCTCAGCCTCAGTCCCAGCCTCGGCCTCGGCCTCAGTCTCGGCCTCAGTGTCAGCCTCAGCCTCAGTCTCAGCCTCAGCCTCAGCCTCAGTCTCAGTCTCAGCCTCAGTCTCAGCCTCAGCCTCAGTCTCAGTCTCAGTCTCAGCCTCAGCCTCAGTCTCAGTCTCAGTCTCAGCCTCAGTCTCAGTCTCAGCCTCAGTCTCAGTCTCAGCCTCAGTCTCAGCCTCAGCCTCAGCCTCAGCCTCAGCCTCAGTCTCAGCCTCAGTCCCAGCCTCGGCCTCAGTCTCGGCCTCAGTGTCAGCCTCAGCCTCAGTCTCAGCCTCAGTCCCAGCCTCGGCCTCAGTCTCGGCCTCAGTGTCAGCCTCAGTGTCAGCCTCGGCCTCGGCCTCAGCCTCAGTCTCAGCCTCAGCCTCAGTCTCGGCCTCAGTGTCAGCCTCAGCCTCGGCCTCGGCCTCAGCCTCAGTCTCAGCCTCAGCCTCAGTCTCAGTCTCAGCCTCAGTCTCAGCCTCAGCCTCAGTCTCAGTCTCAGCCTCAGCCTCAGCCTCAGCCTCAGTCTCAGCCTCAGCCTCAGCTTCAGCCTCAACCTCAGCCTCTGCATGGTGAACACTCACAGGTTGTCAGGGTCTGCGTTCACAAACAAACGACTGATGATGGAGGCAGAGGACAGAGACCCAGCCAGATCTGTGGAGAGAGAGCACAGAGGGTGAGGACCACCCAGATCTGTGGAGAGCAGACACACACACACACACACATACAAACACACACACACACACACACACACACAAACAAACAAACACTCACCTGGATACAGGATCTTGGGGTCGAGGGAAATGAAGTCATTACTTCCTGTCTGAACAGGAAGTGGCGATGAGCCCAGAGGTGCACTTCCTTTGAAGATGAGCTTCTCACAGGGAGCTCTGGCTGTAAACAACAACAACAATAACAGCAGAGGGATGAGTGAGCATTCTGACCAATCAGAGGGACCGAGAGCCGTACCTCTGTGGTGGGGAAGTTTCCTGCAGCTGAACTGAGACGGCTGACTCAGTTCATCCTCTTCTTCCTCCTTCAGCACAAAGTCTAGGTCTATACCCGAACTCAGGGGAAGACCCAAGCCCTGGTTTTGGCCCTGGTTTGGGTCCTGATTTGGTTCCTGGTTTAAGTCCTGGCTGGGTTCCTGTGGGTCCAGACAGAATCCCTGTGCATTCTGCTCGTCCACCGCTAAAACAGAAAAGTCCTTCATTATCTCAGAGGTCACAGAGTGAGGGTAAGATGCTACTCCCCCCCCCCCCCCCCCCCCCCCTCCTCCCCCCTCCTCACCTCTCTCCGTCTGCTCGATGATCTGTCTCAGAGCCTTCTTCAGGCTGTTAGCTCTTAGCATCAATTGTTCCCGCGGTTTAAAGATGGCCGACGCGGGACTGGAACGAGGGGGGGAGGAGCAGGGGGCGGGGTGAGGAGGGGGCGTGGTGACCAGCAGGACTCCGCCCACTTCCTGCTCCTCTGTGATGGTGGGAGGAGGGGCTAGAGGATGAGGGGGGGCAGGGGAGGCACGGGGAATGGAGGAGGCGCGGGACTCCTCACTCAGGGTCTTTAGCAGAGAGTCCAACTTCTCCTTCAGAACAGAACACTGAGGAAAAAGAGATATGTGACATCACAGGGACTAGAGAGAGACCAGAGAGAGACCAGAGAAAGACCAGAGAAAGACCAGAGAGAGGGAGACCAGAGAGAGAGACGAGAAAGAGAGACCAGAGAAAGACCAGAGAGAGAGACCAGAGAAAGACCAAAGAGAGAGACGAGAGAGAGACCAGAAAGAGACCAGAGAGAGAGACCAGAGATAGACGAACTTATAAAACAGCTTTCCCCTGCGCTCTTAGATGCACCTGCTGTGTCTCAGTTGGCTCCTCACCTTCTTGGTCATGGCCTCAGACTCCGCTGAGCTCTCACTGTTTCTCTCATAGGCTTTTCCCACACGAGCCACAAAGTCCTTCACCGTCTCACACAGCACCCTGACACACACACAGGTTAGAGCTGTAGCTTTAATCTCTAATTACACATGGTTAAAGCTGAGGTCTGTAACTTTAGTCTCATAAATGACACATGTTTAAAGCTGAGGTCTGTAACTTTAGTCTCATAAATGACACATGTTTAAAGCTGAGGTCTGTAACTTTAGTCTCATAAATGACACATGTTTAAAGCTGAGGTCTGTAACTTTAGTCTCATAAATGACACATGTTTAAAGCTGGGGTCTGTAACTTTAGTCTCATAAATAACACATGTTTAAAGCTGGGGTCTGTAACTTTAGTCTCATAAATGACACATGTTTAAAGCTGGGGTCTGTAACTTTAGTCTCATAAATAACACATGTTTAAAGCTGGGGTCTGTATACAGGGTCAGTATAAGTTGTGTTACTTTGGCGCCACCTGCAGGTAAAAGCCAGATCCCTCAGACCTCTGACGCTAAGCAGGACAGGGCTTGGTTAGCACTGTGATGGAAGACCTCTGGAAACACCAGGTGGTTGTGTGCTTATGCAAGACACACCCACATGTCTTGCACACACACACCAGACTCATTTGAATGAGTCTGGTGTGTGTGTGTGAATGTTTGGTGGTGGTGGCACAGACTGGCTGGCTCGCTTCTGTCAGTGTGCCCCAGGGCAGCTGTGGCTACAGTAGTAGTTTATCACCACTGTGTTTGGAGTGAAAGAATAATGATGTGAAAAGACTTTGACCGTCCTGAAAAGCACTGTGTAAAATGTTTATTATTACAATTCTTACTTTGCGGAGGAGATGACCACAGAGTGTTGGTCAGACGTCAGAATTTTGGACAAATGAGCTGCGACGGAGTCTTCATACGTGAGAATCTGCTGCACCTGAGGGATGGGGGGGGGGGGGGGGGGGGGGAGAGGAGACAGAGAGGAGAGAGTGGAGAGAGAAGAGAGAGAGGATAGAAGAGAGGAGGTGAAGTTAGTGTTAAATCAGCATTATAAAAGTCTAGAAGGATTTAAAGTGGCTCCACCTCTGAGTCGTCCTCTTCAGCGACTGCAGATGCAGAGTGTTGTCGAGGCAACTTGGTCTCGTAGACCATGATACTCCACCTGCAGGAGAACAGAGGTATTACACTACCGTAATCTGTTTCATGGTGTCACACTCTGGTCTCTCTCTCTGGTCTCTCAGGTCTCTCTAGTCTCTGGTCTCTATGGTCTCTCTGGTCCCTGGTCTCTGGTCTCTCTCTCTCAGGTCTCTCTGTTCTCTGGTCTTCATGGTACCGGTCCAGCATCTTGGTGCTTGCTCTCTCCAGTTTCTCCAGTATCTGAGGCAACTGTGTGTCGTCGTCGCAGGCCGCGCCCCATCCCAGCACCCGGGCCAGGTCGTTCCCCGTCCCGAGGGGTAGCACCCCCAGCTGGCACTGTGAACACAGGTACAGGTCAGACCCACAGAGACAGGTGAAACCCACAGGGTCAGAGACCCACAGGGACAGGTGAGACCCACAGTGATTATCATTCACAGACATGTGGTATGAGCACAGGTGTGGTTTGAGCACAGGTACAGTTTGAGCACAGGTACTGTACGTTCTGTTTGATTCTATAAATATGAATGTGTTGACTGTCCATAAATGGTATCGTTTTATAGATGACGTTTTTTGCATTTTTAACACTGCCCTCAAGAAATAAGTGTGATCCTGAGAAACAAAAATTAGTTCCTTTGATCTGTCTTTAAATCTACTGGTGACATCATCAAGGAACATCATCATGTGACATCATCACGACACTAAAGAAAAGAGACTACCACCAGGACTGAGGCCCGAGGACCTCATCAAACCAGCGACACCAGATCTGTGCAGTCTCCTGCTGCATGGTTTGACTGTGTGGGCGGAGCCTGTTCTTACAGGTCAGCTCTGTGGGTGGAGCCTGTTCTTACAGGTCAGCTCTGTGGGCGGAGCCCGTTCTTACAGGTAAGCTCAGTTGAGAGGCGGTCACCTGCTTGTGCAGCATCAGAGCGTCAATCTCAGACAGGACCCAGCCTACACTGCCATCTCCTCCACACACCAGTATCCTGAAGTTGGAGAACCTCTGGAACAACCTCAGACTGAGAGAGAGACAGAGACACACACACACACACACACAGAGACACAAACACACACAGACACAAATACACACACAAACAAACACACAGAGATACAAACACACACACACAAACAGACAGAGACACACACAAAATAAGGTGTTTTTTTAAGGAAGAAATGGGATGAAATGAAATTCACAAAAAAAAAACATGTGTCACAGAATCACACTCTGGTCTTTGTATGGTCTCTCTCTGGTCTCTCTAGTCTCTCTCTCTGGTCCTGGTCCTTGTCTCTGGTCTCTCTGGTCCTGGTCTCTGATCTCTGCTGTATCTCTCTGGTCTCTCTCTGGTCGCTATAGTCTCTCTCTGATCCTGGTCCTTGTCTCTGTTCTCCGGTCTCTTTGATCCTGGTCACTGGTCCCTCTGGTCCTAGTGCTGGTCCTGGTCTCCTGGTCTTACCCGAGGTGAGGTCCTCCGTTCATCAGGTCGAAAACCTGCGCTGGGTTCAGCAGTTGTTTGAAGCGTCGCAGAAACTTCACTCCCTGGTTGTCTCCACTTTTAGAGTTTACAAAGACCAGGAGAGGGGAGGTGCAGGAGGGGGGGCAGGAGGCCTTCCAGAACCCTGAGGAGGAGAGAGCAGGTGAGGAGGAGACCAGAGAGACCAGAGAGGGACTAGGAGAGGGTAGGTGCAGGAGGCCTACCCTGAGGAGGAGAGAGGAGGTGAGGAGGAGACCAGAGACCAGAGACAAGAGAGACCAGAGAGAGACCAAAGAGAGACCAAAGAGAGACCAGAGAGAAACCAGGATAGGGGTGGTGCAGGAGGCCTACCCTGAGGAGGAGAGAGGAGGTGAGGAGGAGGGAAATACCAGAGCCAGAGAGACCAGCGTGAGAGACCAGAGTGAGACCAGAGAGACCAGAGACAGCCCAGAGAGAGACCAGAGGGAGAGCAGAGACAGACCAGAGAAAGACCAGAGAGAGAGACCTCACCGTCAGAGTCGATGGAGTTCAGAGCAGTTGGTGGAATCACAGAGACTTTACACTGACCCAGAGGACACTTCTGGGAGAGCTGTTCCTGACAACCAGAGTGCACCTGCAACATAGGAGAGAGGAGAGGAGGAGGTAATGAGGAGGAGCAGAGAGTGTGTGTCTGTGTGTGTGCGTGCGTGTGTGTCTCACCATACTCTTACACCACAGACACCTCAGATCCTGGAGTCTCAAGACACTTCCACAGGTTTTATCACAAACGCAGCATTTTGCAGAAACTGGAAGATTCCCTTCTGTCCACTGGTGAGGCATCCACACCTGCAGTGGCGGAGTCAGAGGCAGAGTCAGGGGCGGAGTCAGAGGCAGCGTCAGGGGCAGAGTCAGGGGGCAGAGTAAGGAGACATGTATACTGTGAAATACTGAGACTGACCCCATCCTCGTCTTCGATGATGTCTTTTCCAACCGATGACAGCGTCGTCCACTTACAGTTGTTTGTGGCTCTGACGGCGCAGCGTTTGTGAGCTTTAAACTTACACACTGCCCCCAGAGGAGAGAGGAGACATGACAGATTAGATAGACACACACACACACTGCCCCCAGAGGAGAAAGGAGACATGACAGTAATAAAGTGCAATTGTCTAAATTACAAGAGAGTAATAAACATGTCTTTACTCAGAGTGAGGCCACAGTACCATAACTATGGTTGTTTGTTAAAGGGATGAGAAAGGGACAAAAGTCTGAAATGCATAATATCAGCCAATGGCTGTTATGAAATCTGTTGGATTTGTTCAACAACATGGACTGTTAATGCAAGGGAAAATGTAACAAATTTAGTTGCGCTTCGGTAGCATACAAGGACCCTTCCTGAGGCTCCATAATCCAGCTCTGTTTCTTGCAGCAGCGTATTTATTGCGCGCACAGGTTATGTAAAGACACACACACACAGGCAGAGATGGTTCTGCGAACACCCAATGCCCAAATATGGGTAGATTAGAAGTAGTAACAATAGTAGTAGCAGTAGATGCAGCAGCAGTTATAGTAGTAGTACTTATACTTGTAGTCGTACCTTCACAAGAGAGGCCGTGTGACGTCACTCCGGACAGAACTTCTCTGCAGACGTTGCAGTACGTGGGGCGAGCGTGAGAACAGGCGAACCAGTTATGCATTCCACTGAAGTGATCCACACTGAGAGAGGTCTGTGAGAGACCAGGAAGACCAGTGAGACAAGAGAGAGGCCAGAGAGAGACCAGAGAGAGACCAGAGAGAGACCAGAGAGAGACCAGAGAGAGACCAGAGAGAGACCAGAGAGAGACCAGAGAGAGACCAGATAGAGAGACCAGCCAAAGACCAGAGAGAGACCAGAGAGACCAGAGAGACCATAGAAAGACCAGAAAAAGGCCAGAGAGACCAGAGAGATACCAGAGAGAGACACAAGAGATTTCTATATTTTCTTCAGTAACAGCTGACATGTTGCTAAGGTGGTTGCTAATAGTTATGACAGTAGTGTGTGAGAGTGAATAGCTTGTAGCTAAGACACTGGTGTGAGAGGGTGTTGCTAAGGTGGTTGCTAATGGTAATGGTGTGTGAGGGTGATGACCTCATAGTTGTCTCGGCTCTGAACGCTGCGCAGAGCAGAGATCCACTCCTCCATCTCTCTACGACTGTCAGCACAGAGGATCAGACGCCGACAAGGAGTGATGACCTGAGGTGGAGGAGGAGGTGAGAAGAAGGTGAGGAGGAGGGGCGAGTCCGGATCTGTCTGTTTTCGTCTGGTCCAGTCTGGTTCCGTCTGGTGCAGTCCGGTTAAGTAAGTAAGTAATGTTTATTTATACAGCGCATTTTACAGACCAAGGTCACCCAAAGCGCTTTACAATGTTCAGAGTTCAGATATTGTTCCAATCATTCCACACACGGTGATGACCGTGCAGTCTTATTGAGTCTGGTTCAGTCTGGTGCAGTCCATTGCAGTCTGGTTCAGTCCGGTTCTGTCTGGTTCTGTCTGGTTCAGTCTGGTTCCATCTGGTTCAGTCTGGTTCCATCTGGTGCAGTCTGGTTCAGTTTGGTGAAATCCGTTGCAGTCTGGTTCCGCCTGGTTCAGTCAGATGCAGTCTGTTTCAGTCTAGTTCCGTCTGGTTCAGTCTAGTTCCGTCTGGTTCAGTCTGGTTCAGTCTGGTTCAGTCCGGTGTAGTCCGGTGCAGTCGGTGCAGTCTGGCTCGGCTGTGACTCACAGTGAAGCTGCTGTTGATGTTCTTGGTGCTGGACTCGGCCACAGAGGCGTCACTCAGATCCACTTCATCAAAGATAATCGACTAAAGAAACAAGAAACCAATGAGACCAGAGAGAGACCAGAGAGAGACCAGGGAGAGACCAGAGAGAGACCAGAGAGAGACCAGAGAGAGACCAGAGAGAGACCAGAGAGAGAGACCAGAGAAAGAGTAGTGGAGCCTCACCTTGGCCGTCTGGGCGTAGTACAGTGTGCGTCCTCTAAGCTTAAAGTAGCGCCGTTTCCAACGCTGGAAAGAGTTTGTCTGTTTGAGAAGAGTTCCCTCTTTCAACACCGTCTGTGGAGAGGAGCAGAGGAGGTGAAGAGGGGAGAGAGAGGAGAGGATAGAGAGTAGGGAGGGGTGGGAGAGGATAGAGAGGAGAGATGAGAAGAGGAAGTGAAGAGGAGAGATGAGAGAGAGGAAAGAGGAGCAACTGATGTCAGGCTGAAGTCTCATGAGTTATTAACACAAACTATTTTTAAACTGAGGTTCGTCTCCACATCAGATCGGATCAGATCACATTTCATTTTTGTTGGAGATGGAGCCGAAAGGCAAAGCTCTGGACGTACCAACTCTGGTCCCTTTCTGGTCTCTCTTCTCTGGTGTCTCTGGTCTCTGATCTGGACTCTCTGGTCTCTGATATGGTCTCTCTCTGGTCTGTGTCTTTAAGACAAACATTTCTTGCTGCAGACACAGTTTAAAATAGAAACAAAGGATGTTTTCATGTCTGACGTCAAACAGCCACAAAAACAATGTGTGCTTCATCTGCAGCAGGATGGGCCTCTTCCGCACGGCACCATGTGGATGTGGAGGAGCGTGTGAGGCCCAAGGGCACACAAACACCATGTGGATGTGTAGGGGCGTGTGAGGCCCTCTCTGATCTTTGGTCTCTCTCTTTCTCTGGTCTCTATATGTTCTTTAGTCTCTCTTTCTCTGGTCTCTATATGTTCTTTAGTCTCTCTTTCTCTGGTCTCTATGTGTTCTTTAGTCTCTCTGGTTTGTCCAATCTCTCTCCCCTGGTCTTTCTGGTCTCTTTCGAAGTACAGCATTGTCCAGCCTTCAGTACAACAGTTCAACTTAACAAACACAAAACTTTTATAACAAGATTACACTAGTCCTCACATTACACCTGTATAACAGACCTCATATTACACCTGTGTCACAGACCTCACATTACACCTGTGTTACAGACTTCACATTACACCTGTGTTACAGACCTCACATTACACCTGTGTTACAGACCTCACATTACACCTGTGTAACAAACCTCACATTACACCTGTGTTACAGACCTCACATTACACAAGTGTAACAGACCTCACATTACACCTGTGTTACAGACCTCACATTACACCTGTGTTACAGACCTCACATTACACCTGTGTTACAGACCTCACATTACACCTGTGTTACAGACCTCACATTACACAAGTGTAACAGACCTCACATTACACCTGTGTTACAGACCTCACATTACACAAGTGTAACAGACCTCACATTACACCTGTGTTACAGACCTCACATTACACCTGTGTTACAGACCTCACATTACACCTGTGTTACAGACCTCACATTACACAAGTGTAACAGACCTCACATTACACCTGTGTTACAAACTTCACATTACACCTGTGTTACAGACCTCACATTACACCTGTGTTACAAACTTCACATTACACCTGTGTTACAGACCTCACATTACACCTGTGTTACAGACCTCACATTACACCTGTGTTACAGACCTCACATTACACCTGTGTTACAGACCTCACATTACACAAGTGTAACAGACCTCACATTACACCTGTGTTACAGACCTCACATTACACAAGTGTAACAGACCTCACATTACACCTGTGTTACAGACCTCACATTACACCTGTGTTACAGACCTCACATTACACCTGTGTTACAGACCTCACATTACACAAGTGTAACAGACCTCACATTACACCTGTGTTACAAACTTCACATTACACCTGTGTTACAGACCTCACATTACACCTGTGTTACAAACTTCACATTACACCTGTGTTACAGACCTCACATTACACCTGGGTTACAGACCTCACATTACACCTGTGTTACAGACCTACATTTACATCTGCAGAGCTGACAAGAGCAGAGTAGACTAGAGCAGAGCAGAGCAGAGCAGAGCAGGGCAGAGCAGGGCAGAGTAGGGCAGAGCAGAGCAGAGCAGAGCAGAGCAGAGCAGGGCAGAGTAGGGCAGAGTAGGGCAGAGCAGAGCAGAGCAGAGCAGAGCAGAGCAGAGCAGAGTAGGGCAGAGTAGGGCAGAGCAGAGCAGAGCAGAGCAGCGCAGAGCAGGGCAGAGTGGGGCAGAGCAGAGCAGAGCAGGGCAGAGTAGGGCAGAGCAGAGCAGAGCAGAGCAGAGCAGAGCAGGGCAGAGTAGGGCAGAGTAGAGCAGAGCAGAGCAGCGCAGAGCAGGGCAGAGTGGGGCAGAGCAGAGCAGAGCAGGGCAGAGTAGGGCAGAGCAGAGCAGAGCAGAGCAGAGCAGAGCGGAGCAGAGCGGGGCAGAGCGGGGCAGAGCAGGGCAGAGCAGAGCAGAGCGGATTAGGGCCATGCAGGGCTGGTGGAAACAGGGCTTTACATTTAAAAACTGGTATTCTCCTTCCCCCAACACTGTAATACATTTTGTTAACACTCGAGTCTTGCACTAACCTGTTGAACCTGTGTCTGTGGAGTGTTGCTTTAAATAGGATTACACAGAGAAACCACTGTCTGACATCTGCAGATTGCAACTGCGGAGCTAAAACGGATTAAGACCACTTTTGGCTATAAATAATCTTATGGCCTCGTTATAATAAACTATTGCTATTGGAAACCGAATAGCAGCTTGACAGCGCTACAGCAGTTATTCGTCCAGTTTTTCTTCCACAAAAAAACATTAAAATACACACTCAACAAGTTTTAATCACTCGCATATTATTTTCCTCCACCTTTCCCCGACCCGCGGTGACAGCTCTGCCCTGCTCTGAGTCACTGTTTACGGACCGCGGGGACAGGAAACACCGAGGCTGTTAGCATAGCGGTGTTAGCCTAGCATGGAGATATCGGTGTATTCCTCTCAATGTACACACACTCAAAGATAAGTTCTTATAAAAACAGAGCGTTTTTCTTGTCCAATCAACAACTACTCGAGTTCTATGCGGATTTATACAAGTTGGAGAGGGATTTGAGTCGATTACGAACTTTAGGTCAACAATATTCCTGCTAGCTTACTGTTGCGATTGTTTTGACAGCTGCTGGATGCACACACATAACATCCAACAGCTGATAGATGTTCATTTTGAAATACAGAATGTGTTTATTTGTTAGATATAGTTTGAAATGAGCCACTTTGAACGGGAGATCGCTTAGTTTATGTGGATTTCTTTACTTTCGAGACGATTTCCAACTGACAAACATGATAATATTCTCTGAGATTTGATCTGAAAACAGAAGCAGTGCACATTTAAGCGTCAGCAGCACTCATAGCTGATTATAAACATCTTTTATATATTATAATATTATTTTAACCTAGTTCAATTTCCCGTTTGAATATTATGGTCTGAATGGACGCCTGCTGCTCCCAGAGATCTTCCTCACAGAGAGATACTCAGCTAACTAGCTACAACGTTAGCGCGCTCATAAAAGCCGTGAGTTTGATTTGAGTTCAAACTCTCTTTAAAATCAACCACATATTAGCTTAGTCCGTTGTCTGTGGCTTTAGTGTTACAGTGAAATACTTTAAAACATGAAGCCTCTTTGTGCACAGCCTGTCCACAGCGCTCTCGTGTTTGTCTCCGGATGTGATCTCTGCATGGAAACTGTCTCTGCCCTGGTTCAAAACACCGTTATTTTCAGCCGCTCCACCGCGGTCACAACGCACTTTTATCGGCTTGAGCTCCACACACGCCTCGCTGTGAGACCCGGGAGTGAGAGCGGGAGTGACACGCAGGGCAGAGGTCATTATACTCCCGGGACAGCCAGAGTTAGAAGCACAATAACCCAAAACGCTACAAAACTACCCAAACCATTGATTTTTACAGTACGTGTTCCATATGTTTGTTTATGACCAGTTTATGCAACCATCTATAATAGATAGTATACTGTTTTGTCATGTAATGTGTGTGAAAACTGTCAGAACTCTCAAAAGCCTCAACAGAAATCAATTACGAACTGAAGAAAAACTCTCAAAAATTGAACCCATAAAGCAGCATAATGCAGTATATCTCCCCCATGACCCAGGCGTGTCACACTGGACTCTAGTGATGAAAACCTGGAGGTCCCGAGACCGTGGCCCTGTCGCCTCCAGCTGCTGTCCCAGAGCGGATGTCAGAACCGGTGTAGAGCCATTAGACCGTACCTTGCTCCGGATCTGGCCCGAGGTGGAGACTTTCCGCGTGAGTTTATGCGGGGATCCGGGCTCGTGGTCCGGGTCGCTGTCAGAGGAGTCCGGTAAGACCCCAGCCTCCGCCATCATCCTGGTACACGGAGGAGAGGCGCTCCCTGCAGGATGAGGATGGTAGTACACATATGCACACACACGCATCCATACAAATACACGTACACACACACACACACACATACACACACACACACGCACAGAGGAGAGGTCTGCCCTGCAGGAGGAGGAGGATAGTACAAACACAGGAAAGGGAAACAGATACACGCCGCACACTCAAACACACACACACTCTCTCTTCAGACTGGTCTGTCTTTCTGGTCCCTCTCTTCTCCACTGTATTTCAGTTTTTAAATATGACACTCGCAGTAACATCCTTCATTTTAAAACATCTTTATTGTGCAGGTCACGTTTCTCACATTTGTCCACCATGCTTCAGACAGATCCATTACTCTCACTCAGCTTCAGGTCCATGTGACCCCCAGGTGCAGACTCCAGGGGGCGCTGGGGTCCCATCTTAGACTGTCTTTGGTCTCTCTTCTCAGACCTCTCAGTTTCTATCTGGTCTATCTCTGGTCTCTCTCATATCTCAGAGTCCCAGGTGCGGGCTCTAGGTGGCGCTGTGGTGCTGTATGGAGGTGGTCTCCTCACTCTCCGGATCTCACAGCACAGAAGTCTTTTTCTCTCCATCGTGTCCCGCATCAACATCTCTGCAGCTCGGGATCCTACACAGACACCAGGGGCCCCCACGCAGACACCAGGGGCCCAGACCGGGAGACCGCCTCCAGGGGCCCCCACACACACTGGGAGGCCGCCATAGTACCAGGGAGCCTGTGGAAAGAAGAGTCTGCAGCAGAACTTAAACAGCACGAGAGAGAGACCAGAGAGGGACCGGAGAGAGACCAAAGAGGGACCAGAGAGAGAAACCAGAGAATGACCAGTGAGAGACCAGAGAGCCACCAGAGAGAGACCAGAGAGAGAACAGAGATAGAGACCCGAGAGAGCTAGCCGTTTGTATTCTGATCTGGATAAGACTCTTTCTGTTGGACAAACTTTATGTGTTATTTCTGAGACTATAAAGTTACGTACATACATCAGCTTTAATGTTGCTCAGTTTGACACTGGACTCTGGAGTTCATTCAATGTATTTTATTTGGTTCGAGAGGAGTTACATTTTCACACTTCAGTCCTCAGCTGTGTCTGTATACATTATATATATATATATATATATATATATATATATATATATATATATATATATATATATATATGACACATGTCCTATACATAATGTATATACAGTATTATAAAGGACATGTGTTTACTGTATATGTCAGCAGCATGTCCTATATATATAGGACATGTGTATATTGTATACAGTATATAGGATAGGTGTTCGATATATGCTGTATATTCATGTTCTATACATACTGTATATAGATGTATAGTTATGAAACTACTCTCTGCTTGTATTAATGTTCCAACACCAGATACAGGACATAAGGGACACTGGGCATGGGGACACAGGAAATGGGGGACACAGGACACGGGGTTACAGGGGTTAGTCTGGTTAGAGAGGGTTAAATCTGGTTAAACAGGTCTTTGATGTCGTTAGTCTGTGATGAGTTCATCATTAAAGTGCAGACGACAGTGACATAGTGACATCATTGTGAGGTCATGGTGACCTCATCATGACGTCATGGGGCCCTCATCATGACATCACTTTGACCTCATCGTGACGTCACGGTGACCTGCCATTCACACAGTTATAAACACATTCTGTGGATTCACCAGACTCATGGAGCCTCTCTCTCCCAGATCCGGGTCAGAACCAGGCTCTGTGTGGGACACATACACAGGGGTCACAGGAACATAGGGTCACAGGTGGACAGAGGGTCAGGGGTCAGAGGCTGTACCTGGGTCAGGGTTTAGGCTCAAGGTTTTTGATGCAGTTAGAGTTGGTACCTGAGTGTGGAAAGACTCTGTTTGGTTCTGGACCTGGTTCTGGACCTGGTTCTGAGTTGATCTCACTGTGAACCCCGACTCTGATCCTGAGAGAAAATACATGGATGAGACGCAAATGCAAACATGCTAACCTAATACTCTCCTAATATCTACATACCATGACTAAAACAAATGTCATGCTAATGCTAACATATTGCTGATGCTAACAACCAGAACTCTTACCTCTGGCTCTTTGGGTCATGTGACCTCCATGGGACACTGCTGATGACATCATGATGACATCATAGGGAGGCGGGCGCTTCACCGGTGAGGGGCATGCTGATTGGCTACGTCTGTAGCTGTGGGGGATGGGGGAGGGGCCTGAGCGGCAGGTCAGAGGCGGTGCAGACGCTCGACCAGAACTGGTCACAGTGAAGTCTGAGTCCTGATGAGAACATTCAAAACAGAGTTTGAATGTTCTCAGAACAGATGTTGAATGAAACTTTATTTTATCAATGTGTACAGAAAATGACAAAACCTCAGTCCTGGGTCTACAGCCTCAGTCCTACTTGCTATGAACCAATGGCTCCTACGTGTTTGTTATAACTGCATTTCCTGTGTTGGAAATGTTTGATTTTCTAATTTGTTGTTGGTGAATCCGCATCTTTGTAAAGTCCTCAGAGATGACTGTTGTGATTTTTGTGAGACACAAATGCAGTGAACTGAAATGAAACAAATACAAACAGAGCAAAAGCGTGGGACATCCCCAGCTGGAGACCTTTGATACCTTGTGTGAGTCCTGAGGCAGACTCTCCAGACTGCGCTCTCGCCGCTGTTCGACCCGGATGCCCTTCCGTGGGTCCCGCAGGTCGCGCTTGTGCTCACGGCCTGTCGGGTCTCGCCGCAGACTGTAGTACTGTCTCTGCTCAGGTCTCAGGTCCGGCTCTGAGTCCAGGCGCCGACTCCTGGGGTCGCGCCGGGTCTCAGGGTGGATCTGGTCCACGCTCTGGCTCCTGGGGTCCCGCCGGGTCTCGGGTCGAATCCGGTCTACGCTGTGGCTCCACTCTGGTTTAAATAGGCCTCGCTCCGGGTCCTGGAGCGGGTCTGACGTCCTGCGGACCCGGGCCTCAGCTCTGGGATTCTTCTTCAGCTCCTGGTGGAAGAACTGTCCCAGAGCGGTTTCCAGGGGGGTGAGGGGGGACTCGTCGGAGGTCTGGGGGGATGTCTGGCTCTGGGTCGGGGGGAGGGCCTGGGGGAGACTCACAGTCGGGGTCTGGGCCGGAGCATTCTGGGGGAGACTCAGCAGAGGCGCCCTGTGACTCAGAAGGTTGGGGAACGGCGTGGGGACTGTCTTCGGCCTGGGACTGGACTCGGAGGCGAAGATCATCTCCTCGTAGACGCCCTCGTCCGGCTCGGGTTTAGGGCCCATCTCGATGTAGACCGGCTCCTCTTCGCCTGATTGGTCCAGAGGCCTCCCGTCGTTATGGTTACTGCTCTGTGACTGGTCGAAGCAGGAGCTGAGCTGGGTGCAGGGGTTCCTCTGGGGTTTGGGAGGGGGAAGCTTCTCCCCGACAAAACCTGTAACCAGAAACAAGGTCACATTAAAGCTGGGGAACCTACAAAGACATGCTCTATACCTGTTTACTCACAACAGAGGACACACTCTAGATCTGGTTATAGCAGAGAGAGACCAGAGAGAGAGAGACCAGAGATAGACTAGAGGGAGACCAGAAAGAGACCAGAGAGAGACCAGAGAGAGAGAGACCAGAGAGAGACTATAGAGAGAGAGACCAGAGAGATAGACCAGAGAGAGACCAGAGGAAGTCTATAGGGAGACCAAAGAGACCCGGGAGAGACCAGAGAGAGAGAGACCAGAGAGAGACTAGTGGGGGACCAGAGAGAGAGAGCAGAGGAAGACTAGAGGGAGACCAGAGAGACCAGAGATAGAACAGAGGGAGACCAGAGAGAGACCCAAGAGACCACATCTAGACCTAGTTTTCTTGCCTTCATTAAAGCCCTCGATGTCGGAGCTGCTCAGTTTGGTCGCCGGGTTGCGTCTTGGTTTGGGCGGCGGCCGTTTCCTCAAGCCCTGATTGGTCGGGTCGTCTATGTCCCACTGGCCCTGATTGGTCGGATCGTCGGGGTCCCAGTGGTTCTGATTGGTTGGTTCGTCCTGGACCGAGTGAAGTGACTGAGAGCGAACGCTGAAGCCCAGAGAAGGAGCCCGATCCTGGGGAAAGGGCATGGTCATGAAGCCCAGCCTGGAGAGCAGAGGAGGCATGGTGAGACCGAGACTAGAGAGACCAAAAAGAGACCATAGACAGACCAGATGCGAGACCAAAGAGAGCGACCAGAGAGAGACCAGAGAGAGACCAGATGCGAGACCAAAGAGAAAGACCAGAGAGAGAGACCAGAGAGAGACCAGAGAGAGACCAGATGCAAGACCAAAGAGAGAGACCTGAGAGAGAGACCAGAGAGAGACCAAAAAGAGAGACCAGAGAGAGGGACCAGAGGATCAAAAGTAGCAGTGGTACTGTGTGCTATGTCACATGATCAACATGAGGACGTGGCCCCCAACTCTGTGACTCTTCCCACTGACAAAGAAAAATAATGAATAACTTGTCCGATTATTAAAAGTGTGGCCTCCTGTCTCCACCTCTATCCTCCTCGCTCCGCTCTCCTCACCTGTGTGTGGCCTCCTGCCTCCTCCTTTCTCCTCCTCGCTCCTCTCTCCTCCTTTCTCCTCTCTGGACATTGTTTTGGACCCTGACCCGGTCGCTCTCTCTGGAGATGTCGGAGGCGTTCTGGATGACCAGGCCATCGTACGTCTGCAGACCTGCGTCCTCCACGTAGCGGAGGAAGTCCACCAGGAGCACCGTCCGCGCCTCCATTTGTGGTTCTCCTGCAGGTGGAGGAGCAGAGATGAGGAGCACAATCAGACAGAACGAGCAGAGAGGAGGAGCAGGCAGGAGGAGACAAGAAGAGACAGGATGCCACACACAGGTGAGGAAAGAGGAGAGGAGAGAGGAGAAGCACAGTCAGACAGGAGGAGCAGAGAGGAGGAAACAGGAGGATAGGAGGAAGAGCACAGTGAGACAGGTCTACAGCCTCAGTCCTGGGTCTATAGCCTCAGTCCTGGATCTACAGCCTCAGTCCTGGGTCTACAGCCTCAGTCCTGGGTCTACAGCCTCAGTCCTGGATCTACAGCCTCAGTCCTGGGTCCACAGCCTCAGTCCTTGACCTCAGTCTTGAACCTTTTTTAACCTTTGGGGTCTGATTCTACAAGCTTTGCACATCGAGAGACAGAAAGTTCTGCCCATTCCTCTTTGCTAGACAACTTTAAAGTCAAGTTTTCACCTGAGTTCAGCACATAAATTCTTCCCTTTTCTCCTTGTGTCCTTCCCTTGACTCCTTCCCATGTTGCCTCGTCTCCTTGTGCCCTTCCCTCCTCTGTCTCGTCCTCAAACGTCTTTTGTCCCTTACACTGCAGCTGTAGGGTGTGTCTCCTCCTTGCCTCCTCTCAGTCTCCTCGTCTCCTCCTCACACATCCTTGTCTTGTGTCACCATGGCAACAGTCCTCCTCCTTCCCCATGTTAAAACCTCGCTAATAAACACAGGCTGCATCCAAATCCACACAACCACCTCCCTCCCCTGTCCTCCTCCTCTGTCTTCCTCCTCTGTTTTCCTCCTCTGTCTTCCTCCTCTGTCTTCCCCCTCTGTCCTCCTCCTCAGCCTGTGCATGTCACTGTCCAAAGCAGGAGCAGCTCGCAGACACCAGGAGGAGGAAGAAGGAGGCAGAAGGATGTAGGGGAAGGCAGGAGGAGGCAGGAGGAGGACTCCAAATAAGCACCAACATTATTCTCTACAGAAGAGAAGGAAACATGTACCTGTGGTTATGTCGTCCGCATCCTGCTCTCTCTCCTCCTCTCCTCCACTCTCCTAGCTCCTCTCTCCTCCTCCTCTTTTGTCTCCTTCTCTCCGGTGATGCTGTCTCCTCTCTCCTCCTTCCTCTTTCGCTCCGGTGATGCTGTCTCCTCTCTCCTCCTTCCTCTTTCGCCCCGGAGATGCTGTCTCCTCTCTCCTCCGTCCTCTTTCGCTCCTGTGATGCTGTCTCCTCTTCTTCCTCCTTCTCTCGGTGATGCTGAGGCTCGGTGTAAATCAGGGTGAAGGCTGTTGTCACGGTAACATGACATCATCGTCCCTGCTCCCGCCTCTCTGGAGGAGGGGGGTGATGTCATCAGAGCTGTTCTCTGCATCCTCCCCCCTCCTCCCCCTCCTCCCCCTCCTCCCCTCTTCTCCCTCTTCTATCTGCAACACGTGTCCTTAATTAGCCTGTAGTATTCTGATCTAAGATCACTGATGATATCAGGATCATCATCAGAGACATTGTAACTATTGACAAAAAGACCAGAAAGGGCGACCAGAGACGGACCAGAGAGAGACCAGAGAGGGACTAGAGAGAGACCAAATAGAGACCAGAGACCAGAGAGAGACCAGAGGGACCAGAGAGAGACCAGAGAGAGACCAGAGAGAGACCAGAGGGACCAGAGAGAGACCAGAGAGAGGCCAGAGAGAGAGGGACCAGAGAGAGACCAGAGAGAGACCAGAGAAAGAGAGACCAGAGAGAGACCAGATTGTAGTGTGTGACCTGCGTGTAGTGTTAGAGCCACGTACAACGTGCTGATGGACGTGGTCTGAGCCGTGCCTGCAGGGTCTCTGGTCCAGGAGGACACCATTGGGGTGACCATGGGGGAGACCATGGGGGAGTTAGCCTGACGCCTCTCAGAACCTGAGCTCCACTTACAGCTGGGATCCGGTCTTAATCTGATCTGGACCATTAACCCACTGCACCAGGACTGACGTGAGGGAGACACAGATACCGGCCGAGGAAAGAACCAGAGGCCCTTCACCAGTAAGGAATCTCTCTCATCTCTCTTTCTGGTATCTCCCTTTCGTCTCCCTCTCTGGTCCTAGTCTGGTCTCCCTCTGCTCTCTCGCTATCTCTTCTCTCTCTGGTCTCTCTCTCTGGTCTCTCTCTTTGGTCTCTCCCTGGTCTCTCTCTTTGATCTCTCTCTGGTCTCTCTCTGGTGTCTCTCTGGTCTGTCTCTCTGATCTCTAGTTAATGATATAAATCTGGTCCAAATCCTGATCTGACATGAATTTAATCTCTGTGATGATCGAATGAGTCACATACACAGGGTTTATGTGACACACACACACACACACACACACACACACACACACAGTCCTTTAGTTTGGTTTAGTCCTGGTTTAGTCTTCGTTTAGTCCTGGTTTAGAGTCTATAAGTCTCATCTGTTTCTGGGGTCAAAACACATCATGTAGAAAGAATTCTATTTATAGCCTCCACATGCACGCTCACAGTATCACGTGCACGCTCACGGCATCACGTGCACGCTCCTCTGCACTAACGCAGTGGGACAGTTTGAGGACAGAGATGACACACACACACATAAATACACTCAGAGAGAGAGAGACACACGCACACATACATACACTCACACAGAGACAAACACACATACACACTCACACATACACACACACACACACACACACACACACACACACACACACACACAAAGGGGGCGGGTCAGTAGGGGGAGGAGCCTCACAGATGCAGTCTCTCATCACATTCTCACAAGGACCAGGACCAAACTGGACTCAAGGTTAGTGTCTCTTCTTATAGAAAAGAAAAGAAAGGCCCAGACCCAAAACCGGACCTAGACCAAGACCCAGACCCAGACCTGGACCCAGATCCAGACCTGGACCCGGACCCAGATCAGGGTCTAATCTGTGGTCTGAGCACATCTGCTGCAGGAGGCGCAGTTATGTAACAATCCGTTCCAGTGTGATGCTCTGTGTTTATGACCTGTTTTTATTCGGCATCACCGGACCTGGACCTGGACCTGGACCTTGACCTGGACCCAGACCCTGACCCGGACCCAGACCCAGACCTGGACTTAAGTCAAACATTTTTTCAGTCTTTTCTTTCACTGATTTGAGGTAATCTGAACTAACTACAAATAAAACTACTACTACTTCTACCACTACTTAGTGCTACTACTACTGCTACCACTACATACTAATTCTACTACTACTACTACTAGTACTACTAATACTATTACTATTACTATGAATACTGTTACTACTATTACTATTGCTATTACTACGAATCCAATCAGCTTTCGAGAGGAGGGGTGGATTGTCAGTGCTGATTAAAACAGATTAACATTTCAATGTTCTGTGAGATTCATTCACTTGTTTCTTTTCCAGGAAGAAGAACTGAACCAGGACTAAAACAGGATTGAACCAGGTCTGAACCAGGTCTGAACCAGGTCTAAACCAGGACTGGACCTTTTGTATCCCTGTGACTGATGCTGTGACGGTTTGCAGTGAGACCTGGTCTGGACTTCACTGGGACCAAGATTCTGGACCAAAATCCACACACAACCTCAAAATGTCCGACACCAAAGAGAAACCAGTCAAGGACCAGGACCAGGATCAAGACCAGAACCACAACCAAAACCAGGACCAGGACCAGAACCAGAATGAGACCAAGCCAAGTCTGAACAAACAGCCCAAACCAGTGCGAGTCAAAGCACAGGCTACGGTCCAGACCCGAGTCCTGCCAGGTGTCCAACCAGGGCCTCAGCCTGTAGTCCAGGACCAGAACCAGGTCCAGGACAAGTCCCAGGAACCAGGGACTTTCTGCAGCTTCATCTATGACCCCAGGACTGGAGCAGTGCTGGGACGGACCAAAGACTCATGGGGTAAGAGCCAGGTCTGACCTAGGTCTGAACCAGGTCTGAACCAGGTCTGAATCTCCCCCTCGCTCCCCTCCGTCCCTCTCTCGTCCTCTCCCCATCTCTCCTCCTCTCCCTCTCTCTCCCCCTCAGGCCGGATCCTGCTCTTCTACCTGGTTTTCTACTCGTTCCTGTCGGCCATGTTCTGCTTCACTCTGTGGACAGTTCTCCTGACGCTGGACCCGGATTCTCCCAAATATTCAGACCTGCTGCAGAACCCAGGTGAGAGGTCTCTGGTCTCTCTCTGCTCTCTCTCTTTGGTCTCTCTCTCTCTGTTCTCTCTCTTTAGTCTCTGTCTCTGGTCTCTCTCTTTGGTCTCTCTCTCTGTTCTCTCTCTCTCTGGTCTCTCTTTGGTCTCTCTCTGGTCTCTCTCTGGTCTCTCTCTGGTCTCTCTCGGTTCTCTCTCCGGTCTCTCTCTGGTCTCACTCTCTGGTCTCTCTCTGGTCTCTCTCTTTGGTCTCTTTCTGGTCTCTCTCTCTGGTCTCTCTCTGGTCCCTCTAGTCTCTCTCTGGTCTCTCTCTGGTCTCTCTCGGTTCTCTCTCTAGTCTCTCGCTGGTCTCTCTCTCTGGGCTCTCTCTGGTCCCTCTAGTCTCTCTCTGGTCTCTCTCTGGTCCCTCTCTCTCTGGTCTCTCTCTGTTCTCTAACACATGGTATATGCAGGTCTGGTGGTTCAGCCTCAGGTTGTAGAGATCTCCTTTAATCGCAGCGACGCCTCAGAATACAGACCATATGTGGAACAGCTGCACCGAATCCTGAGCAGTGAGTACAGAGTCACCTTCTCCTCTCTCCTCCTCTCGCCCCGTTCTCCCCTCTCCACTCTTTCTCTCTCCTCACTCTCCTCTCTCTCTTGCTCTCTCCACTCGCCCGTCTCTGTCACTCTTGTCTCCCCTCTCTCCCTTCTCTTCCTCTATCCCCACTCTTCCTCTCTCCTCCTCTCTCCTCTCTCTCCACTCTTCCTCTTTCCTCCTCTCTCCCCACTCTTCCTCTCTTCTCCTCTATCCCAACTCTTCCTCTCCTCCTCTCTCCTCTCTCCCCACTCTTCCTCTCTCCTCTCTTCCCACTCTTCCTCTCTCCTCCTCTCTTCCCACTCTTCCTCTCTCCTCCTCTCTTTCCTCTCTCAGCACATTTCATATGGTCTTAATATTTTATGGTGACAATATCTAGAGAGAAAAATCCCACACACCGTCTTACATGCGAATTAAAAATTATTTCTTTAAATTGCGACGTTTTGGCCTCTCCTCCTACGCACCCGATCTGTAGGTATTGATGTGCGAATCCCTTCTCTAGTCATGGTGACAATACCTAAAAACATACATGATGTTGTCCATATGGCTTCTTTGTTTCTCTCTGGTCTCAATCTGGTCTCTCTCTGGTCTCACTCTGGGGTCTCTCTGGTCTCACTCTGGGGTCTCTCTGGTCTCTCTCTGGGGTTTCTCTGGTCTCTCTCTGGGATGTGTCTGGTCTTTCTCTGGTCTCTTTCTGGTCTAAAACACTGTCATGTTTTACAGCTAACCTCTCCTATGTCTGGTCCTGACCCCGCCCCCCACTGTGACCACGCCCCCACGGAGGCCCCTCCCCCTCTGCACGTGTGTGAGTTCACCTGTCTGTGTTTATCCCTCACTCCTCCCTGAAGCTGGGGTCCATAACTTTAATAAATAACACCTAAACTTTAGTCTCAAGATGTGACAGAGACATAAGCTTTAAAGTTACCGACCCCAGCTTTAAGACACCAACAAAGAGAGTATTTGTGAGAGCTTATGTTACAACATTGCTACTCCAGAGTTAAATGTTGCTCAAATCCAGGTCTGAGGCTGTTGATCCAGGACTGAGGCTGTAGACCCAGGACTGAGGCTGTAGACCCAGGACTGAGGTTGTAGTTTTGTGTTCTGACCCTCAGAGTACAACGACAGCATCCAAGTGGCGAACGACCTGTGTTTAGCTGGAGAGTTCACAGTGGAGGACAAGGGTCCAGACCGGGTCCAGGGTCCAGACCGAGTCCAGAGGAGAGTGTGTCAGTTCAGACGCAGTGTCCTCCGCTCCTGCTCCGGTCTTACGGATCCTAACTTCGGGTTCAAGGACGGGAGACCGTGTGTCGTCATCCGTATGAACCGGGTCAGTGAAGGTTCTGTGTCTTTCTTTTGTTTGAGATGACAAGAAAACAACAAAAGAGAATTAAATCCAAATCAAAACTGCAAGCGGCATCAAATGGCCCTCGGCATGTGTCTCAAAGAGGAAGACACTGATGTAGAATTAGAATGCAAATAATGAGGAGTTCATTCAGTAACATTTGAGGCGATGTCCTTCCTTACATTGTCCTCAACAGCTCCGGGGACAGGGGGTTCCACCTGGTCCTACCCGGTCCTACCCGGTCCCTCTTGGTCCAATATGTCTCATCTCTGTTTCCCATGTAGGAAAAAAGACTTTTACACAATGTAAATTAAACAAATATGTACAGTATTACCCATTTTAATGCTTGTAAATATGATTTTAACCCTTTTTTGATAAACCATGCTAATGAATTATGAAATATCGTGAATTATCTTTTAAACTTTTATAACCTAACTATGCTACATGCCTTTGTCCATTTTTAACACTGGGATTATTATCCGGGTTACACTAACCTTCGATGCTACCCGTGGTCCAATGTCCGAGGTGGACTTGTTTAAAGTGTGAGTCACGGCAACACGGTGATTGATGAAGAACAAAATAGAAATAAAGCCGCAAGCGGCGTCGAACGGACCTTGCCGCACAACGCAGCCGAAGTGGCGCTAATGCGCCATTTTCCTACCGCCCTGACGGGAGCGACACTGTGCCTTTTGAATTCCTATGATCAGTGATTGTGTGTGTCTTTGAAAAGGTAAACCATGTAACACATGTATCTGTCTGTAGGGGGCGCCATTGTTGCAATTTCATCTTTTACACTTTCAGTTTACCCAAACCCGAGAGTTGAACAATCAATTCAAATGTTGTGCTTTGTATGTGCAAATGGTGGCATTTATGTTGTAAAATAGCGCCCCCTAAATTTTTAATCTTGTAGTGTTGCAACAAAGAATACCAAAATAATACACTTTTTGCATTAAATAAACTTTTGCTCCTGTTTGCACAAACAATCAGTGAGTGTGTCCATACAGTCTCCATTGGATAACATGGGAACTTCACACCTCTCTATGAAAATAACCACACTTTGGGAGTCTGTCATGCGCAGACCGTTTGACTAATTCAAATTCTATATTCAACTATTGGTGGAACATGTAATGAGATGATGTGGAGCTAACAAATTAGTGAAACGGCCGCGGCTGGTTTGATGTTTGAGGCAGGTGTACTTTTCAGAGATTAAACGATTTTGCCATAGACACAGACAGGGGAGTGTTGGTCTTCGCCACAGCAACAGGGTAAATTAAAGCCGCAAGTGGTGTCAAACGGCCCTCGCCACACCGCGCAAAGGAGGTGGCGCTGACGCGCCATTTTCGCACAGCCCTGATGGGAGCGACACTGTGCATTTTGAATTCCTATGATCATTGATTGTGAGTCTCTATTGAAAAGGTAAACCTCATTCTCCCCATGTAACACTTGAATCAGTCTGTAGGGGGCGCTATTGCTGCAATTTCATGATTCACACTTTCAGTTTACTCAAACCCAAGAGTTGAACAATCAATTCAAATGATGTGCAAATAGGACTTTGTATGTGCAAATGGTGGCATTTAATGTTGTACAACAGCGCCCCCTACAATTTGAATTTAATAGTCTTATACCAAAGAACACCAAAATAATACACTTTATGCCTGAAAAAAACTGTGGCACAGTTTGGTGAGTTTTCGTGTTTGTTCAGTGGGTCAAATATGATTACCTTGCCTGCAAGCTGAATTCTCGCGGTATTTGTGAGTTCACAAACACTCGAGAATACTTCTTGCTCCACTCCCGCCAACCCTTTTCGAGTAGAACATCTAGGTCTTCAAGCCAATCACGCGCCAGTCTGGGGGTTTAGGGCGGGATATCCGGGTTTGACAAAAGCAGTTTTAGCAGAATCTCCAATTTCTTTTTTGAAAGATGAACAGCGAGAGGCGCTTTGTGCATTTCTGGACGGCAAAGATGTTACCAGGATTGGTTTAAGTCAAACCTTAGTAGGCGGGCACACAGCGTCACTTCGCCCAATCAGCTTGAAGTATTCTGCTGCTTATCCCTCCTTTCCCCAAAAGGATTCTCCTGCAGAAGTCCCAGATTGATATTGTGGAGAACGCATCAGAGTTCTACACAATCATCAATCTGGCTCTTGCCAGGTTACAAATATGAGATAAAACAACAGAAAACCTAAATACCTTTATCCCCATGTAAACCTTTACTCAGCCTGTAGGGGGCGCGAATGAGCCAATGTCATTGTTCAAACTGTCATGTGACCTAGACCCAGGAGTTGAACAACAGAGTCAAGTTTGTGCTAATCAGAGTTTGTAAATGTGCTCCTGTTTGCACAGATAATCTGTGAGTGTGTCCATACAGTCTCCATTGGATAACATGGGAACTTCACACCTCTCTATGAAAATAACCACACTTTGGGAGTCTGTCACGCGCAGACCGTTTGACTAATTCAAATTCTATATTCAATGGTCCATGTACTGAGACGATGTGGAGCGATTTTCAGGCCAATTAGTCCCTAAAAAATAAACAAAACAAACAACAATTTATTTTTCACCGGTTCTGACCGCTGACGTTCGTCAATCACATTCGTCCGTAAGACAATTGAAGTAACCCAGCCCTTTAATAGGACTTCAATCATTTCACTGTATACTACAGCAGGAACAAAGCAAGATTTATCAATGTCTGGGCACGTGCCGTCGCGTGCAGGTCACAATCTCCGGGCTGCGAGTAATGCCTGGGCTGACGCGCTCGTCAATCACCTCGCCATCATGAGGTCACCCACCCCCCCCTATAAGACCCCGTTCATTACACTGTGTACTACAGCAGGAGCAAAGCCATTCAGTGCCTCCAGTACTGTTTTATCAGGGTCTCAGCACGCGCCGTCAGGCTTGGGGGACAAATGTCCGTAAGGCAGTTGAAGGAACCCCTCCTTCAATAGGACTTATGTCATTTCACTGTGTACTACAGCAGGAACAAAGCCATTCCGTGCCTCCGGCACGGATTTATCAGTGCTTGGGCACGTGCCGTTGCGTGCAGGTCACAGCCCGGACATTGTGACTTATGACAGTTACAATGAGTAATTACTCGTTGGAAAAGCAATAGGCCCTTATCCCAGTTGGGGCTCGGGCCTAATGATGTGCAACATTTCAAACATATTACAGTAAAAAATGTCTCCCCCCTGAGGTCATGACATCATCACCTTTTTTTGACATAATCACCTGTTTATGACATCATCACCAGTTTATGACATCATCACCTGTTTATGACATCATCACTTGTTCATGACATCAACATTGTGCGCAGGTTGTGGGACTGAAGCCGACTGGAGACCCCTTCATCAACTGCACATCCAAGGTACAGACCTCAGGTCTGAACCAGGTATAACCCTGGTCCTGGTCCTGGTCCTGATCCTGATCCAAGTCTCTCTCTTGTTTCAGAGTCCTATAAAGATGCAGTACTTTCCTCCAGATGCTCGTCTCGACCGAATGTTCTTCCCTTACTATGGAAAGAGAATCCACGTAAGTCAAAGTCTGGGTCCCAGTGTGGTCTGAGTCTGAACTGACTTTATTTATATAACGCCTTTCACAGAGCAGAATTGCAAAGTGCTTTACAATAGTTGGTCACTCACACAGAGATGGAGCAGGTCGCCTACAGGGGGCGCACTCACACCTATTCTACATGTCTTTAGTGGTAAGGTTAAAACGGAGCACCCGGAGGAAACCTACACACACATGGACATCATACAATGACCACATGAGTCTTTGTATTAACAAGGAGAAGTTAATCTTATATTTCTCCTCTCCTCGTCCCTCTCCTCCTCCCCCTCCCTCTCCTCCTTCCCCCTCACTCTCCTCCTCCTCTCTTCCAGTCGGAGTATGTGCAGCCTCTTGTTGCTGTGAAGTTTCTTTTTTCTCGTCGTGACTTTAACGTCTCTCACTCCGTCACGTGTCGTGTTGAGGGCAGCGGGATCCAGAACCAGAACTACAGAGACCGTAACCAGGGCCGGGTCTCCTTCCGGGTCCGAGTCACCATGTAGACCAGGTCTCCTTTGGGGTCCGGATCACCATGGAGACCAGGTCTCCTTCCGGGTCTGGGTCACCATGTAGACGGTCCCCACTTTACACCAAGAGAAGCAGGTAACACAGACAGGAGACCACAGACTGTGTACAGGTGGACAATGCTAACCTGCTAGCTCACTGAAGCCCAACAGGGAAGTGCTCATGGTGAGGTTTGGCTCCCATTGACTTCCATGTAAAAGTAAACTCCTCTCGCTCAGTAACGTTTGTGTCACACTCACCATTTTGGGCTTAAATCTATGGTTTAGAGCTCTCTTTGATCCTGCCAACAAAATTCTAACAAACTTTTTTCCACAAATAGTCTGTTTATGTTATCTCTAATCCTCATGGAGCCTGTTCAGGCTGATTTCTCTTGTATTATGGCTAACACTATTGTGATGTCACTCTGTCAGTCCACTCCTGAAGTATGGTTTGTGGAAGTAACCTGTCTGTGTTTCCATGCAGCAAGACCAGAGAGAGACCAGAGAGAGAGACAAGGGAGGGAGACAAGAGAGGGAGAGAGAGTCTCTCTCTGGTTTCTGCATTTAGGCTGAAGTCTCTTGGTGAAACTTGTAACTCAGATTTTGTCTCACACTTTATTTTTTGTATACAGAAAAATATCTAATCTTTCTTTATGTGAAAATTATGTGATATGTGTCAAACTGTGATGGGCCCTGACCCCCACTAGGGGGCTCTGATTGGTTAGAGCTGATCTGTCGTCACTTTGGTGTCACACATTGGGCGGGGCTAGAGGTCATGTGCTACCAAAACACTGTCTTGGTGTGGTTTACACACACCACAGAGACAGACCAGAGAGAGACCAGAGAGTGACCACAGATGGGGAGAGCCCAGAGAGAGAGACCAGAGAGAGACCAGAGATGGAGAGCCCAGAGAGAGACCACAGATGGGGAGAGCCCAGAGAGAGAGACAGAGAGAGACCACAGATGGAGAGCCCAGAGAGATAGACCAGAGAGAAAATAATGTGGTTTGATCCTGGAATTACAGAAAAAAGACTTGACAGTTCCTGCTGCTCCACCACAATGTGAAACTATCACTCACTGGAGCATGTGATGTCACACAAATACAGACTCTTTCAATTTATTTTATTGTGCATAAAGATGTGAACACTTTTATAAAAACACTGATCACAGCCTGCAACAGTGGACCAGTCCTCACCGAGTCCACATGGTCCTCACTGAGTCCACACAGTACTCATCAAAGGGAATCCCAGTGTCTTACATGTATCATATTCTGGTGCTGTTTTTTTGTGTGAAAATGTGAAATAAATATTTTTTGTGTTTGAGTTTTGGTTTGAGTTTTTATAAACACAGCTTTAGTTTTTTAGATGTATTTATTTACAAAACAAAATATAAATTGTTTAATACAGAAGTGTTTCCTCTGGGAGCAGCTCTAGAGCCTCAGACACAGAGCAGACCTTTTCTCTAAGGCAGGCTCTAAGAAACAAATGTACAAAGCATCAGACAGTAACAGACATGTGACATCACTGTGACGTCACTATGACATCACTGTGACATCACTAACATCACTTTGACGTCACTATGACATCACTGCGACGTCACTATGACATCACTGTGACATCACTAACATCACTGTGACATCACTAACATCACTGTGACATCACTAACATCACTTTGACGTCACTATGACATCACTGCGACGTCACTAACATCACTGCGACGTCACTGTGGCGTTACTCGTCTGGAGCACACTCTGCAACGGCTAATGATTCGTTCTGGAAACTCAGAGTCGATCTGAGGAACAGGTTTACTGCAATGAGAAGAAGACAGCTGTCAGTCACTGTGGGCGTAGCTCATGTCAGTGTGGGCGGGGCTTACCTGAACATGTGGGCGGGGTCTAGTGCTGCCAGCCAATAGGAGTAGGAGTCTGTGTAGTAGTTACAGGTTCCGCGGCCGTGACACTCGATGAAGGGGATCTTCCTGAAGGTCTCCAGACACGACCCAGGAGACACCAGCGGCTGGCCAGACCCCTCTGCCCCCACCGCCGTCTCCTGCAAGGGGGGTGAGGAAGAGGGGGTGAGGGTGGGTGAGTTGGGTGGGGTGAGGATGGGTGAGGTGGGGTAAGTGTGAGTGAGTTGGTTGAGTCGGGTGAGTCGGGTGAATGTGAGTGAGTCAGGGGAGTGTGGGTGAGTCGGGAGAATGTGGGTGAGTCAGGGGAGTATGGGTGAATGTGGGTGAATCAGGTGAGTGTGGGTGAGTTGGGGGAAGACAGACCATGACGAAGGAGAAGCCGGTCCACAGAGAGTCCCAGTCCTCAGGACAGTCTGGGACCAGAGCCGTCTGAGAGTGAACCGCAATCAGGTTAGTCCTGGACTCACACACACTGCACCTGCAACACAACACAAGTTATACACACACACACACTGCACCTGCGATACAACACACACCATAGATCTATAATAATACCTGGATAGGGTATTACTAGCTTATAGCTGTTCCACCCATGGCCACAGGGGGCGCCCGCGGTACTGCAGACTAAATTCACAATATCCAGAAAAAAAGTCCCATAGAACTCAATGTAAACTAAAACAGCCGGACCTCAGCTGACAGAGAACCTACAGCTTTCATAAAGGTCACATTTTGTGGGGAATATAGTGTCCCTTGTCATCCTGAACTTATTTTCTTCTTAAATCCTTCTGTTTTCTATAAATCTACACTTCATTGCATGCGTGCATGAGAGCCACACACGCGTATTTGGCGCAAAGCATCAAATATGGGCGAGTTCCTCCAGTCTTACGGTCCCCGAGGCTGTCCCATGCACTACTGATCACCAGCCATTGATTTGAAAAGGGCGCCATCAACGGGACTTGACACACACACCCACACACACACCTGCTGATGTGATCCCGCAGCTGTGACTCTGACATCATCTCATTGTTGCTCTCTGATTGGTCGGTGCTCAGCCAATAGGAGTAGTCATTCCTGGAGGCGTAGCGGCAGATGTTATCGGTGTTACAGAAGAGGAAGGGCATCGTGCTGAAGCGTGGCAGGCAGCTCCCGATAGAGCCTGCAGAGAGAGTGATTAGAGCCTGCAGAGTGAGTGATTATAGCCTGCAGAGAGAGTGATTAGAGCCTGCAGAGTGAGTGATTAGAGCCTGCAGAGAGAGTGATTAGAGCCTGCAGAGAGAGTGATAAGAGCCAGCAGAGAGAGCTATCAAAACCTGCAGAGGGAGCTATCAGAGCCTGCAGAGAGAGCTATCAAAGCCTGCAGAGAGAGCTATCAAAGCCTGCAGAGAGAGCTATCAAAGCCTGCAGAGAGAGCTATCAGAGTCTGCAGAGAAAGCTATCAGAGTCTGCAGAGAGAGCTACAATGGGGCAAAAAAGTATTAAGTCAGCCACCAATAGTGCAAGTTCTCCCACTTAAAAATATGAGGGAGGCCTGTAATTTTCATCATTGGTAAACCTCAACTATGAGAGACAAAATGAGAAAAAAAATATCAAGAAAATCACATTATCTGGTTTAAAAAAAAAAAAGTGCAAATTATGGTGGAAAATAAGTATTTGGTCACCTACAAACAAGCCATATTTGTGGCTCTCACAGACCTGTAAGTCCTTCTTTAAGAGGCTCCTCCTTTGTTTCCTGTATTAAAGGCATCTGTTTGAACTCCTTATCAGTTTGAAAGACGCCTGTCCACAGCCTCAAACAGCCACACTCCAAACTCCACTATGGCCAAGACCAAAGAGCTGTCAAAGGACGCCAGAAACATAATTATAGACTTGCACCAGGCTGGAAAGACTTAGGCCCTGTTTATACTGAGACGCTGCGCAGACGTTTCCAGGCTATTAACAGAAACGACCTGGCTCCTAATGCAAATTTCTCAGCGTTCAAATGAGGTTGAAAAACGATGTAGTTCTAGCGCCCGGCCAGTAGTGGGCAGAGAAACTTTACAACACTCACACGACCCCCCAGCCCCGTACCCAGCCCCCCTCTCGGCAGTGTACTCACTTCCTGTGCCAGACATTCAGAACGCACCAACATCATTCTGCATTTTAACAGCAGCTGTGAACATGGGAACTGAACCTAGAGCTTCGCGTGGTCTCGTTTGGACGAACGAAGGAGTAGAATTATTCTCTGTGCAGCGCTGGAAGCCCACGTAGCTAGTTAGTGTGCGCGGCGCCATTATTGTTTTTGTTTGTTCTCCGCTACTGCGCAGAGTCCAAATTTACGTGCGGGGAGCAGTGCGGAGGTGGGGGTCAGAGCAGAGGGGGATTTCACACCTTTCTCCCTCTCGCGTGTGTGAAAGAGAGCCCCCGCTGTGCAGCGTATCTGAGTTGTCCCACTCTGCAGGCTGGATCTGAACACTTACGTTTTCACCCCCCTGGAACACAGTCTCGTATGAACGGTTGGTAGCAACCGACATCCAACTATACCGTTTTATTGCCACATTGTCTCCGTGTAAACTCAGCCTTAATCTGCAATAGGTAAGCAGCTTGGTGTGAAGAAATCAATAGTGGGAGCAATTAGAAAATGGAAGACATACAAGACACTGATAATCTCCCTCTGCAGGTTTGACCTAGAGAAAAACTTGCAGAGAAGTTTGCTAAAGAGCACATGGTCAGATGAAACCAAAATAGAACTCTTTGGTAAAAACTCAACTTGTGTTTGGAGGAGAAAGAAGGCAGAGTTGCACAATACATACTGTGAAGCATGGGGGTGGAAACATCATGTTTTGGGGCTGTTTTTCTGCAAGGGACCAGGACGACTGATCCGTGTAAAGAAAATAATGAATGGGGCCATGTGTGATTTTGAATGAAAACCTCTTTCCATCAGCAAAGGCATTGAAGATGAAACATGGCTGGGTCTTTCAGAAGGACTATGATCCCAAACACACGGGCAACGAAGGAGTGGCTCCGTAAGAAGTATTTTAGGTCCTGGAGGGGCCCGGCCAGTCTCCAGGTCTCCACCCTATCAAAAATCTTTGGAGGGAGTTGAAAGGCCGCGTTACCCAGCGACAGCCCAAAAAAATCACAATGAGATCTGCATGGTGGAATGGGCCAAAATACCAGCAACAGTGTGTGAAAACCTTGTGAAGACTTACAGAAATAGTTTGAGCTCTGTCATTGCAAAGGGAATATAACAAAGTATTGAGATAAACTTTTTTTTTTGAGCAAACACTTATTTTCCACCATAATTTGCAAATAAATTCTTGTGTGATTTTGTGTGGGATTTTCAGATTTTTTTTCTCATTCTGTCTCTCATAGTTGAGGTTTACCTAAGATTATAGGCTTTCCTCATATTTCTAAGTGGGAGAACAGCACAATTGGTGGCTGACTAAACACGTTTTCCCCCACTGTTTATAGAGCTAGACTGTATATGTGTTTTTATGTGTGTATGTGTTTGTATGTGTGTGAGTGTGTACGTGTGTGTGTGTGTGTTAATGTGTATTTGTGTGTGTGTATATGTGTGTGTATTTGCGTGTACCCAGGTCTTGTCCATGTGCTCGGTTGTTCCCGTTGATAAAGAGCAGGGAGAAGCCGGAGTAGACCTTTTGAGTGGAAGCAGGGCATTCTGGGACATTTAGTCTCTGGCTGTGTCTGGTGAACAAGAAGCCGTCTCTGTGTGTGGACGGAGCCACTGTCCCCGGCTCTCCACGGAGCCCCTTCTTTCCCACGGCCCCACGAAGCCCCTCGGCCCCTGAGCACACAGAACACAGTGTGACCACAGTCGGACTGTGCTAATCTGCTAGCTCAATGCTAACCGGCTCGCTCAATGCTAATCTGCTAGCTCAGTGCTATGATCCACGTGTATATTGTGTGAATATACGCCGTCGGAACAAATGCCCATATACGGAAACTAGCTCCAGGTTATGTTCAAATTAGCTTCTTCTGCATTAAAGGAACAATATGTAAAAATCTGGCCAAAAGTGGTACTGCAGTCACAGTCAATATTTTGTAGTCCTCTCCCACTCTCCCTGACTCAGGTTACCGGATACACACCAAATCCAGCAGCAAACACAGGGAATTATTTTATCAGTTGTTTGTCTGTCTCCATTCACATTGCCATGAGGCATGCTAATGTTGAATGAATGTACATTGAGATAAAAAACACAAAAGAAAATGAAAGCAATGTAATTATAGAGTATCCAAAATACATAAGCAATTGATGTCCAAAATAGGAGTGGGAAGAATGGATGTTGGAACGTATTTCTTCAGCGTATCAACATCAGGGTTTGCTCAAGAGGATATCACCTTTCAATTTTATTTATTCCCTATTTTTTAGACAAACATGTATAAGTCCCACATCAAAAAGAGACTAACATGACTTTAATTGGGGTACATATGTGGCCTCAAATTATTCTTTTTACAATTATGCTATAATCTGCAAAAAAACGTCTTGACCTCCGTCTTTTACCGTTTTTAGAGCAATCTGTCATAGAATGTGATAACATGCAATTAAATAGAAAAAGACTCTACCCGGAATCGAACCCGGGTTACTGCATCTTGACCGCACTAGACAACCAATTCGCGCGGAAAGAATAGCTCTGAAGAACGGATTCAAAGCATCAAATTTTGCATCACACGTAAACTTTGTTCAAAGGCGTCCCGATATAAATCCTCGTTTTAGTCTTTGTTTTGTCATTAATTATTTGAGAGTCATAACAAGACCTTTTTTAGTTCTGCGGCCACATGTTATTTTACCACTGAGATTAGTGAGCCGCTCGGAGTTCTGGCAACCCAATCATGGACTTACATGGGACTTCCTGATTGGCGAAACGGCGGGGGGTAGGACATGAAAATCAAAACAATAACAACTTTTACGGGTTGTAAAACTAATTTTGATAATCAAATATCTCGGCTAAACTACTGTTATCAGTTAAAGATGTATACGCAAAGAGCATGATTTAATAACGCCTTTTGAAATATGGGGGCCATTTAATGATGACTTGACATGCAAATATTACATACTGCTACTTTAAGGCTAATAACACTGTGGTGATGTCACACTGTGGTGATGTCACACGGCGTTGGTGTTGTTGCTCATCCTGATTATCTCTTATTCCATTACACTCTTACAGTCTCTTACCCTTGAGCCCCTTCAGGCCCTGGTCTCCCTTCGGCCCCTGGGGGCCTGGATATCCGTCTGCAGATGAGGAGCCGGCACTGCCTTTACGACCTTTGACCCCTGAGGATACAAGTGTGTGAGTATTATTCAGTTTTAAAGCTTGTGTGTGTAACTCACCGTGGGCTCCTGCAGGCCCGGGCTCTCCCTTCAGACCTTTGGCTCCTGTTTCACCTGGAGCTCCAGCTGGTCCTGGGTCTCCTGCAACAAGGACTACAGAGCGGGGGAGGCCCTTCAGACCTGTGGGGGGGTGGGAGGGGCGGTGGGTGAGGCCACTGAGCCACAGTCAACAAACACTTGGAACAACACTGTTACCTCTGGCTCCTGGGGGTCCTGGGGGTCCTACCGCAGAGTCTGGTCCTGGGGTTCCAGGGTCGCCCCTCAACCCTTTGGAAGAGAACTGTTACTGTGTAATGTACTGTGTTACTGTGTACTGCAGTAGTATGTAGCATAGACATATTAAGAGTAGACGCTGCATCTACCGCTACTGTCTATTGGCGCTGACAAGCCGTGGCACCGCCATCTTGGACCGGTCGCCCGCTCCTCTCAGTGTAATCAGTTTAGCAGGCGCAGTGACGTGTCAGCACATTTAATCAATCATAACTCACTGAGGGGGGCGACAGTAGCTCAGTTGGTAGAGCATTGGCCTTTGGGCCTGAAAGTTGTGGGTTCGAACCCACCACGGGACCTACTCTAACTGCTCTCACTAATGTCTGCTGCCGTTGTGTCCTTGGGCAAGACACTTAACCCCACGTTGCCTGAAGCTCCAGCTGAAACACCAGTGCTACACCACTGATGTAGCAGCCATCTTCCTGTGGACTCACCACCTGCAGAGAATCAGCGAGGGACTATGATCATTGGGTGGCAGCTCTCATTGCCCCCCCCCAACCCATAAATGGACTAATAAAGGGGCAGAAAATGAATGAACGCACTGAATACTTTACCGATTTTTACACTTTTTTTCTTTACTGTAAACATGTAGCTATGATACAGGATACATGGTTTGGTGTATATTATTATTCATAGTGGGTTTAACAGTAATATAATATTCTGATATATGATTATGTGATGTATGATAGTTATTTTTGCAAAACACACAATGTTGTGTACATACAAAAGTTAGACATTCGACATTCAGGTGAAATGTATGGGAAATTATGCAACAAGTGACACTGAACAGTTATACACGATCGAACCCTTTATATACACAAATATATGATAGAAGCCGGTATAAACACTATGATAGAACCACTTATCATAGTGTTTATACAGGTTTAAACATCAATATATATACACACACCAATATTTTGTAGAATACTGTACATACAGTATTCTATGATAGAGCCCTGTATATACACTAAGCAGTGGCAGTAAAAGTACTAAACTCAGCCTTTTTGATGAGAAACAATATATGAATCCTATCTTCATATTTCCTAACATTCCTACTTACTTCTTCCCATTTTTCTCATACAAATATGTTGAACCTTTCCTCAAAAAAACTCGTATTTTGATAATGAACCAAAGCTTCTGAAATTGTGACTTAGCTTGTTTGCTGTTGAAAGGTCAGACTTTATGAGTCTGATTTTGTTGGTGACATAAATACAGTTCAGTAATAATCTATTCACAAACTATCAACAATAATGGTCAAACAGACGTCAACAAACGTAAAAAAGAGCCCTGTTTGGAATAGTCCGCCTATTTTGACAGCAATGCGCCGCACAGTGCTCAGGCATCGACCTGTAGGAGGACCGGTCCAAGATGGCGGCCGCATTTCTCGTTCCCGAGCCGCCAATGCGGCATCTACTCTTTATATGTCTATGGTATGTAGTACAGGAAGAGGGAGGAGTCTGAGGAGACTGGAGAGGGGGAGGAGTCTGAGGTAGAGGGAGGAGTCTGGGGAGAGGGAGGAGTCTGGGGAGAGGGAGGAGTCTGGGGAGAGGGAGGAGTCTGGGGCAAGGGAGGAGTCTGAGGAAAGGGAGGAGTCTGAGGAGAGGAAGATGCCACTCACCCTCTGGCCCTGAGGCCCCTGTGAGGCCCAGCTCTCCTCTGGGTCCTGTGGCTCCTGTAGGTCCGTCTGGCCCCTGGGAACAGAGAATACAGCTAAGAGCCAATCAGAGAGATAAAGTAGGCCCCGCCCCTTTCAGTGACAACTCTGTGATTGGTTGGAGATGAGGAAGTGTAACTCACTGGTGGGCCAGGGGCCCCTGGGGTTCCAGGAGGCCCGTCTCTGCCCTTCAGTCCTGTTCGACCTTTATCTCCTTTGTCTCCTTTGAAGCCGGGCCCTGGGGGTCCCTGGGAGCCCTTACAGCCTGTAGATCCTGCTCACAGACAGAGGGTGAGACCAGCGCCTCCTACAGAGTCACCACAGAACTGCAAAGTCTCACCTGGGGGCCCTCTGTGTCCTGTGGGGCCCCTGTCTCCTTTTGGGCCCTCATAGCAGGGGCCTGCATCTCCTTTACACCCGGGGGCCCCAGGAGGCCCCTGACTTCCTTCTGCTCCAGGGTCTCCTTGTGGACCAGGGGCCCCTGGGGGCCCACAGGGACCTGGACCACCAGGGGGACCAGCACAACCTGAGGAGAGTAGGACTGAGGTTACAAATACAGGGAGCGGTAGAAGTACTGTGGGAGGCAGCACACTCACCAGGAGGCCCTTTGGGGCCCTCGGCTCCTCTGGGCCCAAAACCTGGAGCTGAAAAACACAACACATCTGACTGAGAAAGTATAGTAGTAGTAGTAGTTGTAAAAGTAGTAGCAGTGGCAGAAGCAGCAGTAGCATTAGTAGTAGTAGCAGTAGCAGCAGTAGCGGCAGCTGTAGCAATAGCAGCAGCAGCACTAGTAATAGAATTACTGGTACCTCCCATCACCCCCTTCTCGCCCGTGGGGCCTGGGATCCCATCTTGACCTTGGTTCCCTCTGGGACCTGGAGCTCCAGGATCTCCCGGGGCTCCTTTACTTCCTGAGACATGAGACGTAGAAGAGTGAACAACTCTTGGAGGAACTCCCCAGACACAGAAGGAACATGCAAACACAGTGATTACCTGTGAGTCCACTAAAACCCTTACGGCCATCAGCTCCCAGGGGTCCGTCTGCACCTCTGAGCCCAGGACCCCCAGGGGCCCCTGAAACACATACATAACATTAAACCTGGGGTCGGTACCTTTAAAGCTGGGGTGTGTGAGTTTAAAGCTCCAGGACAGAGAGAAGAAGACCACACTCCTCACAGACTGCGTTTCTTCCGCAGGGACACCATACTGGGACGTACCTCTGAATCCACTGAGTCCTGGGGCCCCCGGCTCTCCACAGGGGCCACACACTCCAGGGGCCCCATAAGACCCTCTGTCCCCCACAACCCCTCGACCTCCAGGGGCCCCAGCTGAACCGGCCCTGCCCTGGACACAAGAGGTCAGCAGTAGCAGTAGCAGTAGTAGTAGTAGTAATAGTAGTAGTAGTAGTAATAGTACCTTGTCTCCTTTGCGTCCCTTGGGTCCTTTCCCGCCTGAGGCCTCTCCCTTCGGGCCCCTGACCCCAGGAGCCCCTGAGGATCCAGTTGGGCCCCGAGCTCCAGAAGGTCCCTGAGAACCTTTGTCTCCTTTACAGCCTGAGGAGACAAGAGACTGAGACCAGGACCAAGACCAGGACCAGGACCATATGTGTGGTTCTTACCTGGAGGCCCCATCAGCCCTGTGGCCCCTGGGGGCCCACACATCCCAGGTAGACCAGGTTCTCCATGAGGCCCCTGCTCTCCCACCGGCCCTGGAAGCACATTCAGTCAGAGTCGGGAAATATATCATATTAAAACATCAACATTGAAATATTAAAATCTCAACACATGACATCACACCTGGGGCCCCCACAGGAGCTGCTGAACCTGTTGCACCAGGAGATCCTCTGAGTCCCATCACACCATCATCCCCTCTGGCTCCAGGGGCCCCTGGAGGTCCTGCACACAACAGAGATGTGTATGTACAGAGACAGGGCCAGTACCACAGGGTTCACACAGGGGCCTTACCTGCGGATCCGGGGGGACCGTCTTCTCCATAAACTCTGATCATGTGACTGTCTCCTTTGGGGCCAGGGGCCCCTGAGTCTCCCTGACTCCCTCTGGGCCCCTGGGCTCCTGTGGCCCCTGGGGGCCCGGCCAGACCTGCAACAACAGAACATTGTGACGAACCCTGTGTCATGTGACCTAGCTTAGGTCAGTCTTTACATCAGTCTTCAGTCAGTTCACCTGTGAGTCCCCGTGGTCCTGGGGCCCCTGCTCTGCCCTCTGATCCTGAGGGCCCTGGAGCTCCTGGGGGCCCCTCATCTCCTCTGGCCCCTGACAGAGATGCAGATTAAACATGTGTTTTATTCAGAACAGGTTAAAGCAGTCTGACCTCTCAATGCTGCTGCTCCAGGGGCCCCTGGCCGGCCTTTACTGCCCACCTCTCCCACCGGCCCTGGGTCTCCATCATAACCCGGGGAACCGTAAGGACCTGGGGGCCCCATGTTTCCCAGGCCTGGGGGCCCTGGGTCTCCCTGAGCGCCCTTTGGGCCCTTCACACCTGCAATACAGTCCTGTCAGTCGGAAGTAAGAGTAAAAGTACTGAGACAGAGTACAGAGTAAGAATACCTGGGAATCCCACTGGTCCCTGTGCTCCTGGTCGTCCCTCTGGCCCAGAGGGTCCAGGAAGACACTGCCCTGCGAAACCTGAGGGCCCTGAGAGACCGGGGGCCCCCATGTCACCTGCAGGGAGACACCTTATTCAGACCTGGTCCAGACATGGTTCAGACCTGGTTCTTACCTCTCTCTCCTCTCTCTCCCTGGTCTCCGTTCAGTCCTGGTTCTCCACTTGGTCCAGGAGCTCCTCTGTCTCCTCTGGGCCCCACAGATCCTTCCTCTCCTTGTGGTCCGGTCCGACCTGAGGCCCCTGGGAGCCCGAAGCCACGGTCGCCCTGAGGCAGAGCAGAGTTCAGCAGATAATAATAATGCATTGATTTAATACAGTTTGCCTGAAGCCCCCGCTGACAGATCAAGGATGTCATGTCACTGACAGAGCAGACTCCTGCAGAGAGGACCACCTCCTGCAGGAGGATCAGTGAAGGGCTGGTGCTCTGACTGCCACCCCAACCCAGAAATGGATTAAGGGGAAAATGGATGGATGGTTAATACAGTTCTTTTCATTATCCATACACTCCAAACACTATACTGTAGCCACAGCTGCCCTGGGGCGCCCCCCTCCCACCACCACAAACCATTCACACACACACACACCTGACTCGTTCTAATGTGGGTGAAGTGTCTTGCCTAAGGACACAACCACAGCCACTGTGGCAGCTGGTGTTCTCAGAGGTCTCCCATCCCAGCGCTAACCAGGCCCTGTCCTGCTTTGATTCAGAGGTCGAACAGGATCTGGCTTTCACATGATCAGATGATGAAAATGATGATGTCGTACCTTGGGCCCAGGGCGTCCTGGGGGCCCCGAGGGGCCAGCACGACCTTTGACCCCAAAACTGGACTGACCCGGATCTCCAGGGGCCCCTCTGTGTCCTAGAAGAGACTCAGCATTAACCCAGACCCTGACCCTGACCTGGACAAAGACCAGACAGAGACCCAGACCCAGGGAGGAGGGGGAGGGTCAGAGGAGCACCATGACACCACAGAAGTCTGACCTTTGACCCCGGGGAACCCTGGTGGGCCCTGGATCGTGAAGCCTGAATCTCCCTTCAGTCCCTTGGGTCCTGATGGTCCTGGTCTTCCTGGTAACCCAACCAAACCTGGAACAGAGTATTGTACCTGCATCAAAGAGAGACCATAGATAGACCAGAGAGAGAGAGACCAGAGAGAGATAGACCAGAGGGAGACCAGAGAGAGACCAGAGAGGATAAAGATCTAGATATAGATTGACCATTGAGAAATGAGGGATGGAGATTTCTCCTCAGTTAAATCTGGAGAGACTCGAAAAGAAACACATGGTATTATCAGAATTGTATATTGTTTGGCAGTAATCTGACACTACATAAATTACATATGACTCTGAGGACACTATTTTGAAGGTTACACTTATTGCTGCTGTACAGAATGTGGTTAGACCCCAACACAGACCTCCATGACAGCAGAATGGGAAAGAGATTATGAGATGAAATCCCCCGGGGCCAGACCCTGGTGGTGGGAGCTCGGAGAAGGATGAAAGCTGGTGCGGATCGAGGCGGAGATGGGGAGGAGGAGGGTTGCAGCATGAATGAAGCTGCTGCTTGAATGGAGCTTCTGCGCGATATGAAGCTGATGCGACGGAGCCTGACGCTGGGTGTGATTGACAGATGCTGTTGCCGTGGGCAACAACAGGAGGACTTTGAGCATTGTTGCTCAGTTCTCCTGTGTTTGTGTTTAAGCTTAATTTCTATCAGGACTGAGTGTCTGTCCTGTCCCTGGACTCACCCTCAGAGCCCGGTCCTCCGGTTGGACCCTGGGATCCTTTAGGACCTGGATCTCCTGGAGACACATGGTATTGGCCTGGCTCGCCCTTTTCCCCTGAAAGATAGAGAGGGGGGGGGGGGGGTCAGAACCTCCACTATTGCTTCTGTGAAAACTGTCTCATGGTCATTCCTGGTTCAGTCCTGGTTCAGACCTGGTTGGCCTGGTTCTCCTGGAGGCCCTGTCACTCCCTCTTGTCCTTTGGAGCCAGTGAATCCTGGGGCTCCGATGCCAGTGGGGCCTGGGGGGCCCCGTTGTCCTGGGGGCCCTCTGGATCCGGTCTCTCCCTGTGGCCCTGGGTCTCCACTGGGACCATAGACCTGCACCAGAGGGTCTTCAGCATGGGGGTGAAGTGTTTAACCAGAAGGTGATGCACACTTACTGCCTGGCCCTTGGCCCCTGGGGGCCCTTTCACTCCTTGGTTTCCAGAGTTCCCATCCCTCCCATCAGTCCCTGTGGCTCCTGGGAGCCCTGGGTCCCCCTTTAACCCTTTTGTCCCCACTCTGATCAACAGCCCTGGTTCACCCGGAACACCTGGGGCCCCGCGGGTACCAGGGGCTCCAAACGGTCCCTATACAGAAAGACAGTATTTAGAGACAGACTGAACAACACTGTCAGACTTATACAGAGACACTCTGACCTGTGGCCCTGGGGGGCCGCGCTGTCCTGTTGTCCCCTTCTGTCCGGGGGCCCCTGGGGGCCCATCAATTCCTTCAGAACAGAAAACAATACATATGACAATCTCTAAATAATGCTGCTGCTACTACTGCAACTAGGTTTAGATGTTAACCTCATTTTAGACCTGGCTCAGTCTTGGTTCAGTCCTAGTTTAGTCCTTGTTCAGTCCTGGTACAGTCCTGGTTCACTCCCTGTTCAGACCTGGCTCGCCGGTTTCCCCTTGGGGGCCCCTCTCTCCTTTCTCAGCTCCAGGCCCTGGGGGACAGCTGTAGCACAGATCTCCAGGGGCCCCTGGTTCTCCGTCTGCTCCTCTGAGGCCGCTGGGGCCCATCAGGCCTTTGGGCCCTTTTGCCCCTGGGGGCCCCTGCACCGCCTCTGCACACCACACAGAGAGGGTTAGGAATATCTAAGGACTCAGACCTGGGAGCGTGACTCAGACCTGGGAGCGTTACTCAGACCCAGGTCAAAGACTTAAACCCAAAGTCCAGGACTAAAACTTGGAACCAAGACTCAGACCTGGATCAGAGTCCGTTCAGTTATGTGTCTGACCGTTAGTCCCTGGGTCTCCTGTGAGTCCCGCTGGCCCTTGGGGGCCCGGGGGCCCGTCTCGTCCTGGGGGCCCAAACACAGTAGAACCTGCGTCTCCAGTTTCTCCTTTGGGGCCAGAGGATCCTGGGGGGCCCTGAGGGCCAGGGGGGCCAGGGAGGCCCACGCCTAAACAGGGGAAAAAAATCAAATCCCAGACAAGTGCGTGCGTGCGTGTGTGTGTGTGTGTGTGTGCCTGTTACCGGGTTCTCCAGGTCGTCCTGTGAATCCTGGAAAACCTAAAGAACAAAAGTTAATCGTTAATTGTCTGTTTTATTTTATTCCTTTGATTCAACCTCTCCCAGGTCCTTACCTGCTTCGCCTGGGAGTCCAGGGGGGCCCTGTCGGCCTGGGGGCCCCTGTCGGCCCCTCACATATGTGACCCGGCCCTGGAACCCACAGTTTTTAGATCCGAGAGAGGGAGGAAGGGAGGGAGAGAGAGGGAGAGAGAGGGAGAGGGAGGGAGGGAGAGAGACAGGGAGAGGGAGAGAGGGAGAGGGAGAGAGAGAGAGGGAGGGAGGGAGGGAACTGTACAACACTGACCTCCCCTGGTGGACCCAGGGCTCCGCGCTCTCCCTTCTCCCCCTGAAACCAGGACCAGGACCATGTGTCAGAGGAGACATAAATTATTGACCTGGAGTAGTTTTTGTCTCGAATCCCCCTCCCCTTCTGTCTACATGCTCTCTTTAAAAAATATATAAAATATCTAAATTATTTTTGTGATATTAAAGGTGTGTTTTAATATAATATTAAAGTCTACAGCTCCCTCTAGTGTCTGAGACTGGTCATCCCGGCACAGTGACTGAGTGGGTAGCACGCTTGCTTCTCAGCAAGAAGGTCCTGCGTTCGAATCCCTGTCGGAACTGGGCCTTCCTGAGTGGAGTTTGAATGTTCTCCCCGTGTCTGCGTAGGTTTTCTCCGGGTGCTACGGTATCCCCTACCACTAAAAACATGCACAGTAGGTCTGAAAGTAAATGATAAAGTGAATGGATGGTGTTGGTTTGAGGCTTTGATGCGCCAGTGTGTTTGGTGATTCGCTTCCGTCATCGCAGTGTGGAGAGAATGAAACAATATCTGAACTTGGAACATTGTAAAGCTCTTTGGGTGACCTTGGTCCGTAAAAATGCGCTGTATAAATAAACATTACTTACTTACTTTCTATCACAGAGTAAGCTAACACCGGCTAATCACCTGAACTCCAGGGATCCCAGCTGGACCCAGTACCCCGCGAACACCAGGCTCCCCCTGCAACACAGAGACCAGGTCTGTACCAGGTCTCGACCAGGACTGAACCCGGACTGGACCAGGACTGAACCAGGTCTTGACAAGGTCTAAACCACTCACCTGTTGGCCTAGTTCTCCAGGAAATCCAGGTTTTCCCTCTTTACCCTGAACAGAAAACGTCAAAGTTAGGACCACAGACCAGGACCAGAACCAGGTGTGGACCAGGTGTGAACCATGTCTGACCTCGTACCTCTGAGCCCGGCTCTCCTGGATCTCCTTTGGCCCCTTTTATAGCCGGTTTTCCTTGGAATCCCTGAAATAAACAGAGCTGAAATCTCATTCCCTCGAGAAAGAGCAAGGGAAACAGACGTAGTAGTAAAAGTAAAAGCCGTAATAGTAGTAGACACAGCAGTAGTAGTACTAGTAGTAGTATTAGTCGTAGTAGTGCTATCAATCAATCAAACTTTATTTATAAAGTGCTTTTCATACAATAAAATGCAACACAAAGTGCTTTACAGCTAAGTCAAAATCAATACAACATGCCCAATAACCCCACCGCCCCACAGACCCACCCATAAACCACCCCAATTATTAGACACACACACACACACACACACAGACATATAAAATCACATCAGACAGGTAAAATAGGTAAAACTATGAAAAGAAATAGGGCTGGGTGCGGATGTATCCAGCTGAAGAAGCGCCATCCAAAAAGCCATCTGCACCAGGAGCAGAGAGCCGCTTGCAACCACAGGGGACAACACAGGACCCAGAGGAGAGAGGAGGGCCCAGACCCCCCGCCAGGCCCCCATAGGACCCGGAGGAGAGAGGTGGCCCCAGGCCCCTACTAGATCCAAAAGCCAGACCCCCACAGCCACAGCAGACCGCCGCTCCCAGTGCAGAGGGCTCCTCCAGAGGATACTAAAACCATACAATAAAGAGTAAAACCTTAGAATGAAAGAATTAAAAGAAAATGGCAGCTACATAATATTAACAATAGTAAGTGACAAAACAGAATACGTAAAATTAAATAAATAAATAAGAACCAAAATAAGATCTGTCTAAAACATAATAAATACTAATCAAAAGCTAATCTAAAAAGGTGTGTCTTGAGCCTGCATTTAAAAATATGAACGTTCTACTAGTAGTAGTAGTAGTAGTAGTAGTATTAGTAGTAGTAGTATTAGTAGTAGTAGTAGTAGTAGTAGTAGTAGTAGTAGTAGTAGTAGTAGTAGTAGTAGTAGTAGTAGTAGTAGCAATTGCAATAGTAACAGCAGTTTTTAAACATAAGGCTGGCAAACTAAACCCTCATTCACCGAGGAGAACTCCAACATGTGGCGGCCGAGATGGGGGGGCCACGAGAATGGCCATCACCGCAACTCGTCACAAGGAGTTGGGTTCCAGAGCCCAAGCTGTGTGTGGAGGTGAAGCCGACTATCTCTAGTAGTTATCTCTCAACCTCCCACACAAGCTCAGGCTCCTTCCCCCCCAGTGAGGTGACGTTCCACGTCCCAAGAGCCAGATGTTGTGCGTGTGGACTGGGTCGCCGAGGTCTCCGCCTTCGACTGCTGCCCAGTCCTCTCAGCACCTGACCACCACGGATCCCTCTGTGGGTGGTGGGTCCACAGGAGGGCCTGCTCGCATCATCCATTCGGGCTGAGCCCAGCCGGGCCCCGTGGACTAAGGCGCTCTCTTTCGAGCCCAAACCCAAGGCCTGAATCCAGGGTTGGGCCCCGGCCGCGCCATGCCGGCTGACGTCACTGTTATTGTAATAGTGCGATCCATGGTGGTTTTTGGACTGCGCTTCGTCTGACTCGTCACCCGAGACCTGTCTGCCATGGGAGACCCTACCAGGGGCATGAAGTCCAACACAACATAGCTCCCAGGATCATCCGAGTACTCAAACTCCTCCACCACGTGAAGGTGGCAGTCCAGGGGGGACTAGTAGTAGTATTATTATATTATTATTATTATTAGTAGTAATAGTACTAGTACTCACAGCGGGGCCCCTGCAGCCTTTGGAGCCCGGGTCGCCAGGTTCTCCCTGAAACTCAAACTTGTTAACAGTGATGTCACATAAATGTATAACGTTTATTTTACACATTAGTCTCATGATGACGAGTCTGTGATCACACTGACCACAGTCAGTCACGTCATCATCATATGTCTGTGATGAAACAGAACTAAGTTCTTGATACTTTTGTTTGATTAGAAATGACATCACTATATTTCAGATGACATCATGAGTTCAGACCTTCAACTCCTGGGGGCCCGAGGCGTACAGTTTGATCCCCTTCTGTCCAGGGGCCCCTGGGGGCCCACGCTCCCCCTGCAACACACACAATTGTCACATTTAGAAAGATAGATAGACTTTTATGACACATTGACAGATACTTTATTGACACATATGTGTCACTATACTCCATGGATCTATAATAATAACTGGATAGTGTATTACTAGCTCATAGCTGTCCCACCCATGGGAACAGGGGCGCCCGTGGTACTGCAGACTAAATTCACGAGGGCTACCCAGAAAAAAGTCCCATAGAACTTAATGTAAACTGAACCATGCAGCTCGACCTCAGCTGACAGAGAACCTACAGCTTTCAGAGATAGATAGATAGATAGATAGATAGATAGATAGATAGATAGATAGATAGATAACCTTATTTGCAGACTCGAGGTCCAGATCACAAGACAAGAAAAAAATTAAATAAACAACAAATAATAAAAACCTCTAAACTTTCAAGAGGCTGTCATACTAGTGTTTCCAAAGCAGTGAAGTGTAATGTACCTCGCTGCACACAACACTGGACAATAAAATAATCACAAAATTTTTTGAATCATTCAGGCGACATATAAACGTAAACATTAAAATTCTCAGGACAGCTTGCAAAGTGTTTATCTGGGTTTATCTGGGTTTTTTAAATAAAATTCTCAACGCATCATTGTAAGCAACTGTAAGTTTCTGAAAGCTGGACTTTTTGTAATTGACCCACAGATGAGCTGTGTACAGAGGTGAGCAGTAAGCTCGAAACAGAGCTAATTTCACCTGTACAGAAACAGAGTGTTCGCTTGTGCATATAACATCCGGCACTGACGGTACATGTCCTCGTAATCAGTTATGTAAATGATCAGTTATGATGTGACCGAGGTACAACATCACACACAGTCAAGATGTTCCCTGAGAGCCTAAAGTCAGGAAACCTCAGTGATCTGTCATCTTTAGTCCGACAGATCATGATTACACTCTTAGTGGAGTTGTATTTCACATCCTGAAGTTCCCCAAACTCAGAGCAAACATTCAACAACCGCTGGAGACCGGCTGAGCTGGGGCTAAACACCACTAGGTCGTCCGCATACATAAAGTGATTAATTAAAGCACCACCAACCATACAGCCAGTTTTGCACATATTCAGCTGCCTGGACAGGTCAAACATATAGAAATTAAAGAGCACAGGGGACAATAGACTTCCCTGTCTCACACCATTACAGGTCTGAAATGGTTCTGACGCACATTTGTCCCATTTGACCTGCATAGTCTGATGAGCATACCAATAAGAAAGACATCGAATGAGATATTTTGGCACAGCTACTTGACTCAATTTCTTAAACAATATTCTGTGATTCACACGATCAAAAGCCTTGGAGGCATCTAAAAAACATGTGGAAACAAAAGTGGAAATTTTACTTCTGTAGTTACATAATACTACATAATACTGAAAAAATACACATATCAGTTCCATGATTTGCTTTAAAACCAAATGGATTGTCTGTATCAGTGATACATTTAAAAAGTCTGTTCAAAAAAAATATAGTCTACAACTTTAGACAGAATATTGGCCAGGGCAATATGTCTACAATTATCTGAGCTGCCCACTTTTCCAGCTTTGTCCTTCACTACAGGCACTAGGAGTACTGTCATCATGGGGTCAGGAATGAACCTGTGAGGATTAGATAGCTATTACGTGCAGGACAACTGCAAGACTATACAAGGACTTTGATTGTGCATTCATGTTTTGACTATGATATGCTCTGTCTCTGTGTGACGTAACAATGACTATATAACATGTACGGACTCCATTTTGGTCTGAGAGAAAGAAACATCAGAAACCACTGGAACTTGAGAGAAACCTAAATAAACTTCCAGAGCGTGGCGCACCACGATCTGTTTCTGTCTGGTTCATTCCTGACAGATTTGGTGGAGGATGTGCGGCTCAGTGTGCGCCATTCTCTGGATTGTTTTGAGGGAGTTTCTTTTTCTTCTTTTTTTTTCAGCGTGTGGGAGCAACAGCACGTTATCTTGAAGGGGAGAAATCCCAGTGGACGCTGAAAGGGCTCGCTTTTGGATGGGCTTGCTCTTGCTCCCTCACTTTCTCTGTTTTGCGTTTAAAATGAACTTTCCAACGTGAAAAAGAAGTTGGCAGACCTCTTGGACAGTCCTTGGTACCTGTTTGACAAGAATAAGGTAAGCAGACACCTTTTTATATGTAAAGTCTGCATAATTGGATACTAGCTAAATTTTGGTCTGTTTTTGAGGTCTGTCGAACTCTCTCTAAATTGTGTTCAGAAATAGTGTAGGCCAAATAGTGTGGGCCAAATAGTGTGGGCCAAATAGTGTAGGCCAAATAGTGTGGGCCAAATAGTGTAGGCCAAATAGTGCGGGCCAAATAGTGTGGGCCAAATAGTGTGGGCCAAATAGTGTGGGCCAAATAGTGTGGGCCAAATAGTGTAGGCCAAATAGTGTGGGCCAAATAGTGTGGGCCAAATAGTGTAGGCCAAATAGTGTAGGCCAAATAGTGCGGGCCAAATAGTGTGGGCCAAATAGTGTGGGCCAAATAGTGTGGGCCAAATAGTGTGGGCCAAATAGTGTGGGCCAAATAGTGTAGGCCAAAAAGTGTTGGATCCTTAGTGAAACAGTGTAAAAATAAAAGCAATAAAAAAGGAAAACGTGTGAAAGGACCTTTGTCACAAAAAGTTTTGTAATTAACCAATTCCAGGCTTGATAAATTACAAAAGTATATAAGCGACAATATTTCAGTGATCCCGGGTTTAAATTACATACAGAAAAAGGGAGTTTTATTTTTTTAGTTTGTTTTCTACGTGAACAGAGTTCACCGGAGAATGCCGAGTCTTATCTACAGTTGAGCTTTTAGTGAGTTCTTTATATTTTTTGTCAGCGGCTCGAGCTGTATTCAACAGTTTTTTGTTAGTTTGCTACCTCAATAAAATATCAGAAGTTTCATGACCAAAAGACAGGGTTCGAGGCCCGTAGATATAGATTCAGGGTATATAAAATCAAAGAACAATTAAAAAAGGGAAACGTTAAAGAGTAAGAGTACCTTTTGTCACAGGTGTTGAAATTGGCCATTTCTAGACTTGGGTGACAAAAGTTTAAAGAACAACATCAGTTATATTCTTGAAATTAACACTTAATTAAAGTAATCTTGAAAGTTAGAAAAATCTTCTGTTTTTGCTAAAACACTACTTTCTGCCTGCCTGTATGTGCGCCTCTGTCTGTGTGTACGCTTCCCTCTCTCTATCTTACTCGTAGTCAAGGGAAACCGCCCCCACCTTTTCGGCTCTGGCTCAGAATCAAAACAAACCTACCGTCTTTTTAATTTCGGCTTTCTATAATTTTAATTCCGTTAAATTTGCGATGGAACATTGTGTTATGACACAGTTAAACATTTTAAACACCATTTAGTCAACATAAGTTTTGAATATTATGTTTTTTTCTGAAATCTAAAGATTAATACATAAAGCTTTGTCTTTCTATTTAAATCTGCTGCTTATTTTTTGAGTCCATTATTGTATCGCTGATATATTTCTTAACTGTGAAGATTTTTTTCATGTATACATATATATATGTATTTTCAAAACTTTTAAATTAGTATCCGTGTTAAAAGTGATTAGAATTACTTGTCTAAAACGAAAAGAGGGAAGGACTAGATTAGAATAGCTGTAAAAGTATTAGGATTATCTTTAAAAAGTATCATATCCCTCAGTTGAACTTTACCCGAATTCACATTCACCAAGCTGGCAATGTTTTGAATATGCACCTGACCTTGCTCCTGCTGCTGATGCGCACAGCACAGAGAGCTCTGAAATGTGCTCCAATTCATATTGACTTAATTTGAAAAGGCCGCAATATTTTTAAATTAGTGGAATTTATCTTGATATAAATGTTTAAGTGTAAAGTGCAATTTCCTTAAAGTGAATAATCCAGTTTAGTTAATCAAAATCATTTGTTTTGATTTCATACGTTTTGTTTTAATGTTTTTCCAAAATCATTTTTATTTTTATAGAGAGAATAATTAAACACACAGTACAAAAATACACAATTACACATATTTTAAAGTTTAAAAAGTTTTTTGAGATTTGAGTCTTTTGTTTCTGGTCCTAAAAATGTCATCCTTAGTAAGATAATAAGTCATTTTTATTTATATAGCGCATGTTGGAAAACCAAGAGCGCTCCATAATTGTTTAGACTTTAGAGAGAAAAACAATCTCTTGTTCTCACATACTGTACTGTTGTTTTTAATTTTGGCTGTCTCAAGGATTGTTTTTCAGACTCTGCCACACTGTACAACGGTCACTGCTGGAGTGGACACTGGAGAGCAAAAACCACCCAGGCACAGACCACAGATTATAAGGGCGACAATTCCACCTCCACACCCCTCCGTGCCCCTCCCCTCCACAGAAGAGAGTGGCTGTAAGTGACCGGGGTAGTGAGAGGTTTTCTGGAGGCAGTGTGGGTGAGGGCATCAGGCAGAGACCTGGATGCGAGTTGAAAGTCTGTCCAGTTGGTTTACATCACCACAGTGTGACCTTTGAGACCTACAGGTGGTTCGCGGAGTCTGGAAACACCCCAAAATTCACACAAACACACATCCACACACTCACACGTTACATATTTACATATAGATGCTTGGAAAAAAGCAGAACATGAGAGAAAAAAGCATTAAAAGTTTACTGCAAAGTAAACAAACATTTTAATTGTCTATCACTTGAATCTGTACTTGAATCAGTATTTTTGAGACCAGAAATGTTTATTTGAATTCTATATTGTCATGGACTTAATTGGCCTGTCTTGACATTTTTTTGTTTTGATTTTTGATTTTGTACTGTGTGGAGTAATTACATTGATTAGGATTATATCTGATGAGCCACTTCTTTGAATGAGAATAATATTGCCTGAAAGTAAAACTATTGTCTTAAAGTATAATCAAATGACTAACCATAGAGAGTAACTATTGCATAACGAGTCTGTACAGGAACTGTGAGACCGCAACACCATGACCAGATGAGCATCTGGAGTGACCTGATGTGCGACTCGAATAATCAGAACTGCATCTCAAATGACCTGAAGAGCAACCCAAGTGACCAGACTGGATCTGGAGACCCGATGTGCATCTGGAGTGACCAAACCCTGGCTTGGATCCTTGGAGCTCGAAATATGACCTGAACTGATGGACCAGACTGAGACCGAAACCTCACCCTCAGGGGACCCTGAGAGACAAAAACCGGGGAGTGCAACAGCTATTGCTACAACCAGAACCACAACTGTGACCAAACGCAATATATGTGAAGTATCAGACATCTGACAGACATACATTTTGACTTTTTAGTCTGGGAGACTGAGCACCAAACGTTAAAGGTTAGAATTATGTTAAAATGATAAAGTATGGGTATTATAGTGTTCTATTAGATGTAGATAGAAAATATTAAACTTCGAAGAGCAGAATTTTCCTTTCTTTTGTTGTTCATAAACACATTTCCACGTTAGAGTAAAAGTCATAACTATACAATGTTAGCAGCTAAAATATTAGAATCAGAATAATGTTAGAGCCATTAAAAGTGACAGAAGTCACAAACTAGAAATATGCCTTGGCTCAAGCTGCAACCAAACTTTAGAGTCACAATAGAGTAAAAATAGAATTAGATAAATGCATCAACCATAAAATAGAGAATATTTCTAGCCATTGCTAATATTTGAATTGTAAAAGGAGCATTTCCTTCAAAATAGATTCACAAACCTTTACTTCCAAAGTAAATAAAGTTAATTACAGTTTTATGCACAGTTTATTAGATACTTGCCAAATTCACTTGTGTTCAAACATCTGTGAATGTTGACAATACAAAAAATATGAGTGTGGCCTAGATCAATGCCTAGATTACAACCAACAGAGATTCAAAAGCATTTAAAAGCATTTTGACGTATTTAAGTATAGCCCAAAAACAAAAAGTAGATATCTTTGAGAAGTTTAAAAAGTTGTCGATTCACCAGCACAGATTAGAGAATCAAACACCATTGTAGAATAACTGACCCCAACCCCAAACCTGCTAAAATAGATTAGCTCTTGTAAGGATAATACTAATTTGATTAATGATGTACATTCATCCCAAACTGCCTGAGAGGAGGAAGTGACAGCACTTCCTGGTTCAACAAATGTATTTGGAAAATAATAATGTTCATATTAACCATTTGTCTTTCTGTGTTCACAGTTTTATTCCTGCGAATAGACATAGAGCAAAACCTCACTGGCAAAGCAACTGATAATGAGAGTAGAAATTCAGTAAAGAGAGATTTATTAGATTAAAATGTATGTATATGTAAGAATATGGCTCAACGCAATATGCAAACATAATTTGTAAATAGGGTTCCAGAACAATCAGAATAGTTTTTGAAACTATAGTGAATCAGAAAAGTAAAGTACATAGTTTAAGATTAAAATAGTGAAAACAATACAGTGAAATAACTGAAGTGTAGTGTAAACAATTAGCATTAGAATAAAAGTATAGAGTAAGAAAAGTGAAATTAGCTTCTACTTTGAGACTCAGCTCGTTTTTGTCTGTGTTTTGAATGATGCTGCTGAGTTCTTGTGTGTCCAATAGTTTTTTTTATTTATTGTTTAATTAGAAAAATCAGCTAAAAGTATGATTACATAATGAGATTTTGGTTTTATTTTTATTTTTTAGGTTTTTTTATTTTTATTTTATTGTTATTGTTATTTTATTTTTTTTTTGTTTGTTTTTATTTTATTTATTTTATTTTATGTCCCCAGTATAGAGGATACAATCCACTGATATTGATTTTGATGGCTATGAATTGAATGCATACATTTTTTTAGTTTTTTTTATTATTATTTTGTTTGTTTTTTTTCTTACAATACAATACAGTACAATATATTCTTGTATAGCCCTAGGTCACAACAGAAGTAATCTCAGAGGACTTAACAAAACCATTGAAATCACCAACACAGATCAGAGAATCAACAGTTAAAACACATGAAAAATATAAAGCACACACAGAAGAAAATGTCCATACATTTCTTCTCACTTTAATGATTGATCGAATTGAGTGATCACATGTGATTATGTGATCAAATGGGGGAGTGTGAGGATTAGATAGCTATTTGGCCTATGTCAGGGGTTAAAGCAAAAAAAAAAGATTTGACTGAAAATTTTCGCATGGAAATTTATCACATGTAAATCACAGTAATATGCAGGACCAAGTTATATTTGTAATTACAATATATTATTGTATAATAGATTGTATATTGAATACCGCTCAAATGAATTCTTCAAAGATATACAGTGTATTTTGATATGAAATATAAGTGGATCAAGCAACGAGTAAACTTTTTGACAGAATATTAGTGAGAGTAGCTTTACTTGAGGCGATATGGAGCGTCAACTCTTTGGCTCTGTCCTCGTCAAAATATCGCAAAAGGACGATAAAATTCTGTCCACATTTGTTTGTGGACACGTCAATATTTAAGAAAAAGGTTTCCCTATCAAGTTTGAGTGCACAGTGCACTTCGATCAACTGCAAATGATTTAAATAAATGTACCAGCGGTAGTGATATTCTGAACGTTATTTTCTGCAATAAAGCCACAGACACGGTCCGCCAGAGCAAGCCTATAGTGTCAGTTGTTGCTGATGCACCAGGTAAAGATGAAGTGTGGGAAAGTGCACAAACAGCTGCCTTGTGCGCAGTTTTGAGCTGGTGGCGAATCAAAACTTTTTTCTCATTACTCCCATATATGCAATTTTTTATGGCAAAGTACGCATAAGCACCGGCCACTTTCATCTTTTCGCACCATGACTCATTGATTGGCTCTTTTACATCACGCTGAGTTTTGCAAGAAGATCGCAAACAAGACAATATCAAAAGCTCACCAAGACATGTTTGTCCCCATTCCCAGTTGCAGCAAAGTCCGTTTTGTACATTCCGTTAAGTAAAATAGCATTGCGTTTGGTAAACGTTAATTACCTTTCGTCTATTACGCGCCCAGCTTTCCAGTCCGGATCTGCTGCTGTTATTGCTCCGTTCGAGATTCAATTTTCCTCCTCTTCTCCTTTTCAAAAGCTCCGTGCAGTTTCCAGAAACTTTCACCTCCGTGTTACCAATGCTAACTTCATCGCGTCTTCATTTGAGCGTGAGCTCAGCTACGTCCCATTGCCTTGATTCATTTGCGGAGCGCTCATGTGGCCACGGCACGAGGCCCACTCGTGATTATATTACTTATTATTTCTATATACATATAAATACAATTATATTCAAATTGAAAAGGTTATATTAGTGCTGTCGCCAGAGATCAGCCATCATATTTGCCCCATTTACTCCATCTACTGTGTGTGGTAGAGGGGGTTTACAGTTGTTAACCAGCTGTAAACCCTAAAGCTTCCAAAAAGCTTTAGGGTCACTACCCAAGAGTTTTTTAGCTATGGACTCAGCTCTCATAGTTTTCTCCTTTTTACAGATTAATCTTATTGCATATTTATACTTTGCATTTGATATCTTTTTATGCTCAAATATTGGCCCTTGTCTTGGTTTGCCAGCCCTAGCCCAGGAGCGAGTAGCAACATGGGCTTCAGTCTGAAACTGAGCCACGTAACTATTCCAACCAGGCCGCGGCTTGCTTCTCCTTTTAGATTTGTAAAATGGCTTGCTAGCTTTCATCAACACTTGGGTAATGTCAGAATACATAGATGAGATCTCAGACTTATGTTTTGAGTTTGTGCAATTATAATCTTTACACATAACCGCCTCTTTAGGCAATGTAATATTGGCCAAAAGTAGATCTGTGTGAGCAGCATAGCAGATTAGGTCTTCTGTAGAGAGAGAACTCCAATCAAGGAATTCATTATTTACAATATTACGCGGCTCCAGAGTGGCAGGTATATGGTTGAATTTGATAGATATTCATATAGGATGTCCATGTCTCCCAAAGCTGCATGAGCATCAGCAGTAGTGATACAGTGATCCAGCCATGAGGTAGTGTGCCAAGCCAAGCCTCACTTATATGAGTAGCTTTGAGCTTTACTCAACAACATTAAATTATTATCTGTACAAAAATGGGCCAAATGCCTAGCAAAGGAAGAAATATTGTATGATAATGAGAGATTGTATTTTGTGGGAATTTTAGTGTCCCTTGTCATCCTGAACTTTTTTTATTCTTAAATCCTTCGGTTTTCTTGACATCATCAAACTCTGCACCTTTCCTTCCCGCTCTGACTCCGCTCTACTGCTGCTCAGGTCAGCAGCGCTGATTGGTCAGAGCGCGGCCGAGCCCCTCTGTGCACGTGCGTGAGAGCCACACACGCGTATGTGGCGCAACGCATCATGGGAGATAATCCACTGCGCGGAACCGGGAGGACCAGACGATGCCCAAATATAGCCGAGTTCTGCTAATCTCCCGGTCCACGTGAGGTCCCATGCGCTACTGAGCACAAGCCATTCATTTGAATAGGGCGCCATCTTGGATCACCGGGGCTTGCTATACTCCTCTCTGTGTCTGTCTGTGTGTGTATGTGTGTGTTTCTGTTTGTCTTTGTGTGTATGTGTGTTTTACCTTTAGGCCCCGGGGCCCTGGCACTACAGGACTGAGTCCTTCCTGACCCTGCACAGACAGAACAATAATAATATGTCTTTTGTTAGCAGTAGCTGTTAGCAGTTGATGTTAGCAGTAGCTGTTAGTAGTAGCTGTTGCTGTTAGCACTAGCTGTAGCTGTTAGCAGTAGCTATAGCTGTTAGCTGCTTGTTGTTGGGGTTACTAAACCTTTTCTCCAATGGGTCCTGGGGTCCCGGCTCGTCCCTGCAGAAATAAACACCATCAGAGGTCAGGAGTGAGGGGAGGAGTCAGAGGGGGCTCAGAGGGAGTAAGGGGCAGGAGTAAAGGTTTAGACCAGGTCTAAGATCTGTTATTTACCGGAATCCCCGCAGATCCAGTTGGTCCTGGAAATCCTCGAGGTCCTGGAAGTCCCTCTTCCCCCTGGAAGAATCCACCAAGAAGACTCAGAGGAGAGCTACAGAGTCATGTGATCTCTCTCATGCTAATGTTAATGCTATGTTATCGCTAACGTGAATGCTAAAGATAAGGTTTACGCTATTACTAAACCTTAAACTTAGGCTATTGCTAAACCAAAAGCTAATGTTAGTTTTAAAACAAATGCTCAAATTAATGCTAAAGCTGCCTGACAGAGGCGTTCCCTTTCAGGCTGGGAGGACCCACACCCACGCCTGTGTTTAAATGTGTCTGTAGCATGGATCTAAAATAATAACTGGATATGGTATTACTAGCTTATAGCTGTCCCACCCACGGGCACAGGGAGCACCCATGGTACTGCAGACTAAATCAATGTAAACTAAAACAGCGACGTCATGAGTTCCGATTGCCACATTATCAATATTTTTTTATCTTATGGTCGGAACTGCTCCGGTTGTTGTGGCCTTTGAGTTTTTTACAGTCCTGCTTCAGTTTTTTTTTACTTTTCACAGCATGGTTTCTTAGTGTGATGAATCCTCAGTACTTCAAGGTTTCTTGATATGTCTTAAATATTTTCATTCCGCCGCGATGCCTCAAACCCCGTCTGAATTTCTTCGGTGCCGTAGAAGGCAGTTGCCTGCACCTCATCATCTGGCCATTTAGCATACATCTTGCTGGTGTTGTTTGCTGTTTCGAGTGGTGTCTGCTAAGCTAATGCTGCTGGATTTTTAAAATTCCGGTTGTTTTGGTGCTTTCTGCTGCCGTGAGAGCCTGTGCTAGCTTTAGCCAATCAGCGCTGGGTTCACCTCAAGCCTCACCAGGAGCTGTTCAGGGCCCAACGGAGTACCTTATGGAGGAGGTACTCCGTTGGTCCATATTAGTTCCTATAAATGGCCATGTGGGGGAGGTTCCTGCAGTGGAGACATGCACCAACGGGGCTGGCCCTGGAAAATGACCCCCAAGCAATAGACAACCCATGGATGTATAATAATAGACAACCACAGGCAAATGTGAAATTAGAAGCACGACTAACCACATTGAAGTACATATGTGTTCAGAAGTGTTTGTCGTACAGACCTGTTCTCCGCTGGGACCTGGGCGTCCTGGAGCGCCCCATATCTCCGGAACCACATCAGAGAAAAAGAACGAGTCGCCCTTAAACAGCACCACCACATGGACAGAGTCAGAACTGCAGCGTGAGGACAGAGAGGACAAAGGAGACAGAGAGGAAACAGAGAGGACAGAGGAGACAGAGAGGAAACAGAGAGGACAGAGGAGACAGAGAGGACAAATGAGACAGAGAGGAGACAGAGAGGACAAATGAGACAGAGAGGAGACAGAGGAGACAGAGAGGAAACAGAGAGGACAGAGGAGACAGAGAGGACACAGAGAGGACAAATGAGACAGAGAGGACAGAGGAGACAGAGAGGAAACAGAGAGGACAAATGAGACAGAGAGGAGACAGAGAGGACAAATGAGACAGAGAGGAGACAGAGGAGACAGAGAGGAAACAGAGAGGACAGAGGAGACAGAGAGGACAAATGAGACAGAGAGAGGAGACAGAGAGGACAGAGGAAACAGAGAGGACAAATGAGACAGAGAGGAGACAGAGGAGACAGAGAGGACAAATGAGACAGAGAGGAGACAGAGGAGACAGAGAGGAAACAGAGAGGACAGAGGAGACAGAGAGGACAAATGAGACAGAGAGAGGAGACAGAGAGGACAGAGGAGACAGAGAGAAAACAGAGAGGACAGAGGAGACACAGAGGACAAAGGAGACAGGGAGAGGAGACAGAGAGGACAGAGGAGACAGAGAGGACAGAGGAGACAGAGAGAACTGATACTTGTACCTGATCTCCTCTCAAGCCCAGGGCTCCCTGAAACAGAAACATACAAAATCAAACGTGGCTATTACTACTGCTACTATTACTGCTACTGCTACTGCTGCTACTGTTACTACTACTACTACTACTACTGCTGCTCGTACCCTCAGTCCTTTGGCCCCTGTTTGTCCGTTGGCTCCTGGAAATCCCTTTGAACCCTAAGAAAAATACAAAATTCAAATCCAGAATTAAGTTTTAAAATGTCCACAGCTCCACAGCTCTGGTCAGTGTTCAAAGCCACCTTGGTCCCGTTGCATCCTGGAAGTCCAGATTCCCCCAGAGGCCCCTCCATTCCCGGGACGCCCTGAAACCAGAAACCATCACTATTTTATGCTTTGGGCCGAGAACTTGTGATAGAAGCAACTGTTTTAGAGCCAGAACTAGAGACATTGGTTTAATTAATACAGAGTTCTATCGGTTTGAGAGATACAGACCCCAGCTTTAATGTTAGGTAACACTGCAGAGTTATTCTTTCACACAGTAGACTATAGATAATCTCCATCCTGTCTTTAGTCAAACATGGGACATCACTCTGGTTTGTGTCAAAATGAAGTCTCACCGGGAATCCAGGAGGTCCAGGAAGTCCAGGTTTCCCCGGAAAACCCTGGAAAAGACAGACCTGGTTTAGACCTAATTTGGTCCTGGTTCAGATCTGGTTCAGTCCTGGTTCAGACCTGGTTTAGACCTGGGTCTGTCCTGGTTCAGTCCTGGTTCAGTCTTGGTTCAGACCTGATTCAGTCCTGGTTCAGTCCTGGTCTAGTCCTGGTCCTCACCCTGGATCCCTTCAGACCTGTGTAGCCTTTCGCCCCCTGCTGGCCCTGAGGAGAACAACATCAGCTTCAAAACAACATAGAAGATCAGACCTCACATTACACCTGTGTTACAGACCTCACATTACACCTGTATTACAGACCTCACATTACACCTGTGTGCAGTTACCTTTTCTCCCGCTGGTCCCTCGTGGCCCTCGCTCCCTGGAAACCCAACCAGACCTGGCAACCCCTGCAGCCCGACAGGCCCCACGTCACCCTGCAGCACAAGGAGGAAACTCAGATAGTTTGAGGGTTTTACTCAAAGTGAAGAAGTCTTAGCTACCACCTTAGCAACCACCTCAGTCTCCGCCTTAACAGAAGCCTTAGCAGAAGCCTTAGCAACCACCCTAGCAACCACCTTGGCAATCGCCTCAGCAACCGCCCAGTCAACTGCCTTGGCAATCGCCTCAGCAACCGCCCAGTCAACTGCCTTGGCAATCGCCTCAGCAACTGCCTTAGCAACCGCCTTAGCAATTGCCTCAGCAACCACCTCAGAAACCCCCTCAACAACCGTCTTTGCAACTTGTCTGCTCCTGTTAGAGCACTAAGCTAACGTCAGAACAAATGCCGATATAAGAAAACTGGCTTTAAAACAGCTCTCCATGGCCTCGCACCAAAGTACATTAGTGACATGTTAGTCCCATATGAACCAGCCCGGACTCTGAGGAGAACAGGAAGTAGCCTTTCGCTGGTGCCCAGAGTCAGATGGGGAGGCAGCGTTTCAGATTTATGCAGCTAAAATCTGGAACAATCTTCCTAATAATATAAGGCTGGCGTCTACTCTGGCAGTTTTCAAATCCAGGTTAAAAAAATATCTGTTTAGCTGTTGATACAACTGAAGGATTTCATATTTACTCTGTTTAATGCACTGTGGCTATTTATCATTTGAATCCTTTGAGCGATTTTAATGTTTTATGGTTTTTAATTACTTGTGATTTTATTCTGTTTTTAATATTTCTTGTGATCTTAGTCTTTGTTTTTATTAGATTTTTTATATATATGTAGATTTTAATGTTTATGATTTGCTTGATGTGATGTGGGTTGTGAGGAACTTTGTTTTCCTGTAGGAAAGGCGCTCTACAAATAAAAGATGATTGATTGAAGGCTATCACACTGGTGATGTCACACTGTGGTGATGTCACACTGTGGTGATGTCACACTGTGGTGATGTCACACTGGTGATGATGTCACACTGGTGATGTCATACTATGTCATAGGGCGACAGTAGCTCAGTTGGTAGAGCATTGGCCTTTGAGCCAGAGGGTCGTGGGTTCACCATTAACTCTCACTGTCTGCTGTCGTTGTGTCCTTGGCAAGACACTTAACCTCTGGAAACACCACCCACAGCGGGGCGACTGCGGCTGTAAAGTAAAGTAAAGTAAAACTGCCGGTGTGTCCTTAGGCAAAACACTTCACCCCCATTGCCTAGAATAAGTCTGGTGCGTGTGCGTGTGCGTGCGTGCGCGTGCGCGTGCGTGTGCGTGTGTGTGTGTGTGTGTGTGTGTGAATGGTTGGTGGTGGTCGGAGGGGCTGATGGCACATACTGGTTGCCTCGCTTCTGTCAGTGTGCCCCAGGGCAGCTGTGGCTACAGTAGTAGTTTATCACCACTGTGTATGGAGTGAAAGAATAATGACATGTAAAGCGTCTTTGAGTGTCCAAAAAAGCGCTGTATAAAACCGATGCATTATTATTATACAGGAGGAACTCACCTTCTGACCTTTGACTCCATCACAGTGACACAGAGAGGAGCCACTGCACACACACATCTGTGTAACACACACACACACAAATACAAACACACGTACACACACACACACACACAAACACACACACAGAAAATATTGTTAATGACTTCATCAAATGAATTCAAATACATACTAATGAACAATACATATTTATGAACATTTTCACAAATGTAAATATGTCAGATTTTAGCCTCAGGCTAATTTCCATCTGCAGACTCCCTGCAGCAACAAGAGTGGAGAACAAAACACAATGCAGAAAACAGTAACGGAAACACATCATCTGTATTGCACCAACACGAGTAATGCACATGCCCTGACTCTCCTAATATCACACTGACCCATATTGCACAATTCTGGAGCACTCTATATTGCACTGACCCGCATTTCACCGACCTGTATTCCACAGCCCATATTACAATGATAATCGTTTCCCTTTTTTGTAATGCACCAACTCCGTCCCACGTCTGTTTTATAATCTGAAATATCAAATAAATATGATCACATGTTTGTGAGTCCCTCGGCCACATTTTGAAATGACTCCTGAAGGCAGACTGGTGCTCTCCCTCTCTGACACTGGAATACTATTCCAGAAGCTCATATGATAATGCCCAAGGGCGTAGGTTTGCGTGGGGACCATGGGGACATGTCCCCACCAATATTTGGTGAGGACTAAAAAGTCCCCACCAAAATGACATGATGTCCCGGGACCCGGACGGTCCGGGACACATGTCTTCTGTTTGTGCATACGTCGCGCCTCCTCCTCGCCTCCAGAGCAACAGCAGCAGCAGCACGTGACCCGTTCCGTTCTCTGCAGTGATTGGCTGTCTTCTTCAGCGCCAAACTGAAGCACTGACCAACTGTTTAATTTTTAAAAGTTAGCCAGCGTGAAGCAAGTTTTTTTTTTTCGTTCCCTGAGCGTTGTAGCACGTGAGTAATCAGAGGAAAGTACTGTAGATCTATTACCATTCAAAGTACTTACGTTATTTCTAATCTGTCAGCGCACTGTTTAATGTTCCGAGGAGCTCACACGGCACAGAGACAGAACAGAACTGGCTCCAATAAAGAAACAGGTTGGTTGAAAGGCTGAAAAAATACTTATTGTGCTCTTACTATCCAAAATGTATAAGTGGGTGTGTTGTGTGAATCAGGATAAACTAGGGATGAAAATATTCCACGGATCCACGATTTACAACCTTTATCTGCTGATAATGTAATTTCTGTGAAATGTGTGACAGCGGGCACTTGCTGTTATTTGCTCTAAGCACATTCAAGAGATGCACTCGAATGTGCACGTCCTGGTGCAGCTGCTGCCGCTTTGTAATGACAGCCGCGGCGCTCAGTGAAAGCACAGCTCTAACATGGTACCGAGCTCGGACCATATGCAGACAGAACCATGTTGCAAGTGCGGGTCTCCCTCGTATCTCCCCCGTTTCTCCCCTGTGTCTCTGACATGTCTCTCCCCTGACTCTTCCCAAAGCGCAACCAGCGCTCCCGAAATTAAAGCTCGGATACGTAAATTTTCCATTGCGTTAACGATGCATGCTGGTTGTGCGCAAAACACACCACAACAGGTCATTTAAGTTTTTACTTTGCATACTTGAGAGCCCTGTGAGTCATTACTTGCCTTTTTGGGTAGAGAGTGGAATAAAAAAAAGAAAATATAGAAAAATCCACACTGTTACTTATTGCCAAACTCTTGTTAACTCATTGTATTGAGAAATACTATGTAACTTTTGACATTGGCCAAGTTATATAAATGATTCTGCAGTTCATGTATATGAATGTCTGTTTTTGATTGTCTATACCTTCTTATATAATTTAGAAAAAATGCCACCTCCACAAATAAGATAAAAGATATCAGGAGCTTTTTTAACAGTTGGAAAGTAAGTAAGAGAAAGCACAAGTAATAGCAAATTATGAATTGTGATGATTAATCTTCTGTTAACATAGATAACTGCTTCTCATTCAGTCTACAGCTGAGTTTAGTATAGAAGGCAACACACTATTGCAAATATAGTGTGTGATTACACAACAAATTCTGGGGGAGAAACTCTGGACCCCGTGTCAATGGGTGTAGACTCAGGTCGTAGTGAATGTCCCCACCAAGATTGGAACCAAACCTACACCATTGATAATGCCAGTTCACATTCACCTTCACTGTGAGTCACTCGAGACGTGGCAGCACTACTAGACTTTTGTTTAATAAAATCACTCACTGTTAGAGCTGCTAGGCCTCCATATCTCCAGAATCACCATAACCTCACACTGTCTGGTCCTCTATCACCATCAGCCGCTCACTAATCACATTTTGAAGGAACACTGTCCCCTGCTGGCACATTAGATCAATGCACTGTCCTAATGTCAGCCTGATTCAAAAGATCATTTCGGTGTTGGTCCAACTTGTGTCAAAAAGACTCAGACTGGAGTGAACTTATTGACTTCACCAATACCTACTTTTCTCTTTTTCTTTTTTCTTTTCTTCCATTATGTATGTGTGAATGTAGGGATTATGTTTAAAAACGCAAAAAAATTGTAAAAAACAAAAAAAGCAAGAGACTGTTAAGTCTAAAGCATTTTATTGTTGTACTTTGTTTTTATTTTGACAGTTTTCTGTGTTTTGGTTTTAGTTCCACTTCATGTCCTGTTCTTCTGTTTGATTGTCTGCCCCTCCCTCATGTGTTTCACCTGTGCTCCTCTCTGTGTCTATGTGTACCTGTGCTCCTCTCTGTGTGTGTATATGTACCTGTGCTCCTTTCTGTGTCTATATGTACCAGTGTCTTTATGTACCTGTGCTCCTTTCTGTGTCTTTATGTACCAGTGTCTTTATGTGCCTGTGCTCCTTTCTGTGTCTTTATGTACCAGTGTCTTTATGTGCCTGTGCTCCTTTCTGTGTCTTTATGTACCAGTGTCTTTATGTACCTGTGCTCCTTTCTGTGTCTGTATGTACCAGTGTCTTTATGTACCTGTGCTCCTTTCTGTGTCTTTATGTACTAGTGTCTTTATGTGCCTGTGCTCCTTTCTGTGTCTTTATGTACTAGTGTCTTTATGTGCCTGTGCTCCTTTCTGTGTCTTTATGTACCTGTGCTCCTTTCTGTGCCTATATGTACCAGTGTCTTTATGTACCTGTGCTCCTTTCTGTGTCTTTATGTACCAGTGTCTTTATGTGCCTGTGCTCCTTTCTGTGTCTTTATGTACCTGTGCTCCTTTCTGTGTCTTTATGTACCAGTGTCTTTATGTACCTGTGCTCCTTTCTGTGTCTGTATGTACCAGTGTCTTTATGTACCTGTGCTCCTTTCTGTGTCTTTATGTACCTGTGCTCCTTTCTATGTTTTTATGTACCTGTGTCTTTATGTACCTGTGCTCCTTCCTGTGCCTATATGTACCTGTATCTCTCTGTCTATTTGTACCTCCACAAGACAGAAACAGATCAACCAAAGTCCAAAGCTCTTCTGCAAAAGGCAAAGGCCAAATGTTGGTGTTAGATTCATGGTCCAGTCTGTGTCCTCAGTCTGTGTCCTCAGTCTGTGTCCTCAGTCTGTGTCCTCCAGTCTGTGTCCTCCAGTCTATGTCCTCAGTCTGTGTCCTCCAGTCTGTGTCCTCCAGTCTGTGTCCTCCAGTCTGTGTCCTCCAGTCTGTGTCCTCCAGTCTGTGTCCTCCAGTCTGTGTACTCCAGTCTGTGTCCTCCAGTCTATGTCCTCAGTCTGTGTCCTCCAGTCTGTGTACTCCAGTCTGTGTCCTCCAGTCTGTGTCCTCCAGTCTGTGTCCTCCAGTCTGTGTCCTCAGTCTGTGTCCTCCAGTCTGTGTCCTCCAGTCTGTGTCCTCCAGTCTGTGTCCTCCAGTCTGTGTCCTCCAGTCTGTGTCCTCCAGTCTGTGTCCTCCAGTCTATGTCCTCAGTCTGTGTCCTCCAGTCTGTGTACTCCAGTCTGTGTCCTCCAGTCTGTGTCCTCCAGTCTGTGTCCTCCAGTCTGTGTCCTCAGTCTATGTCCTCAGTCTGTGTCCTCCAGTCTGTGTCCTCAGTCTATGTCCTCCAGTCTGTGTCCTCCAGTCTGTGTCCTCAGTCTGTGTCCTCCAGTCTGTGTCCTCCAGTCTGTGTCCTCCAGTTTGTGTCCTCCAGTCTGTGTCCTCCAGTCTGTGTCCTCAGTCTATGTCCTCCAGTCTGTGTCCTCAGTCTGTGTACTCCAGTCTGTGTCCTCCAGTCTGTGTCCTCCAGTCTGTGTCCTCCAGTCTGTGTCCTCCAGTCTGTGTCCTCAGTCTGTGTCCTCCAGTCTGTGTCCTCAGTCTGTGTCTTCAGTCTGTGTCCTAAAGTCTGTGTACTCCAGTCTGTGTCCTCAGTCTGTGTCCTCAGTCTGTGTCCTCAGTCTGTGTCCTCCAGTCTGTGTCCTCCAGTCTGTGTCCTCCAGTCTGTGTCCTCCAGTCTGTGTCCTCCAGTCTGTGTCCTCCAGTCTGTGTCCTCCAGTCTGTGTCCTCCAGTCTGTGTACTCCAGTCTGTGTCCTCCAGTCTGTGTCCTCCGGCCTGACTGTCTCAGACACTGCTCTCCTGTTTCTTCTCTTGATCCCTATTGAACCGCTTCAAAAATAATCTTTGGACAAAAAGAAGATAATCAGTTTTATGTTTTAAAAACGGACTCAGTCGTCAACACTTCCGGCCCTGATGCTTTATGCATCAAAGATGTCATGAAAAATGTATAATAATAAAAGTATTTTACAAAGTTTTGACCTACTCTGGACTCTCAAAAAGACAAATGTGTATTGTGGTAAATACACACACACACACACACACACACACACACACACACACACACACACACACACACACACACACACACACACACACACACACACACACACACACACACGCACACGCACACGCACACGCACACATACACGTTTTTGTTACCTGGTGGGTCCCTTTGACAGGGCCGTTCAGAATGGGACCCATAGACATAATCTTTTTTTACCAAGACTTTAAGTAATACAAAACAGTCAATAGAAACCAAACAACTATTTTAAAGGAATTTTATTTTAGATTTTGTTTTCGAATTGCAGTGATTCTATTTTTGACATAGAATTTAATGCCACTCCATGTCCGATGTCTAAGGTCATCTGGTGAGGCATTAATGCAGGCCAGGCAGTGAGACTTCCCAGGGACCTTTCCAGTCTGTATGAAAGGTGTCATGGTCTTCTCCACAGCCTTCACCTCAGATGCAGACCATGGCTTTCTTACACGTTCTAGGGAGAGAAATAAAAATATATTAGCAATATACACTCCCAGGGTGAGGACCAAGCAGCCTGGCTGTAATCCCCCACCTGGTACACTTACCAGAAGGGGCACTGCCACTACCATGGGGTGCATCTGGATGAATGGTTGAAGGTTCTCCGCTTGAAGTTTCTTTTAGCCCGTCCGTTTGTGAGAGGATCTCTACTGCTCTCCCTGTCGCACAGAAAATAAAAATACAAGTGGCCTTTAGGGGAAAAAAATCATACATATTTTAATAATATCAAGAATTACCTTCAGGCTCAATTTGTATCTGGTCGAGGCTCTTTCCTTCGAATTCCGTCACTCTTCCCTGCTCCATGGCCATCAACACTTTGCTGATTTTGGCCAGCTCCAGTGTCCCCTCTGGTAGTCTGTAATATTGCCTGTGGATGCGAATGTCATGGCCGAGGAAGTTGGCAAGTATGTCCATCTCATTCTCTTTCATATTGAGAACTGTAGACATAGTAGCTATGTGCTTTCTAAGTTTGGTTGAGGATAGCATCTCTGGATGCACCGCACCACATTCTTTGGCTACCTGGCGTAGGGAGTCTGATCCCCTGATGTGGGTGTCTGCGCCCGGGCGGGAAAAGAAGTATGGGTTATGGTCAGAGATGGAACAGGCCCTTCTGTTCTCCACCAGCACCTCCATCGAAGCAATCATTTCAGGAGTCAAAAGAACCGGCACTTTCCGACTTCTTTTCCCTTTAATTTCAATGCGTTGAAAATGCTGACACAGCTTTTTCTCAAGTTGGGACAGTCCCAGAGCAATGTCAGAATGGATCCCAGTCTTACTTCTTAAGGTAAAGGCTGTCAGTGGCATCTTTGAAACCTCACCTTCCCTTCTTCGATTGAAAATGATGACCTCACAAAGAGTCAAAACTGCCAGTTTAGACCAATGCTTAGACGTTGGCTCACTTATTAGGGTTTGCACATATTCAGGTCGACATACCTCAATATGTGCATGCATGGCTCTAACGTCCTCAGTCAGAGGGAGCAGGTCCGGAGTGTTCCACTTGGCTTGCCGGAGGGTCTGTAGGGCAGCAGAAGAAACACAGACGTCCCACCTCTTCTCAAAAAGCAGCCGGCTTCGTTGGAGGTTTTTAATAAATAGTTCATCAACACAATGCTCCATTTTTGAGTCACATTCAAGAATATCTGCTAGCTTTCTGAGGCTATGGCCGAGTTTGAGGGCCAAGGATGGAGTCTTGTATTGATTTGTTTCCTCATCATATCCAGCCACAGACCTGACTGCATCAATCACATGGTTAAAGTTGGAAGGAATAAAGAAATCCTTAATTGTTTTCAGTTTCCCTGCGGTTTTTGCTTCGTTAATTAACCTACCGACTTCTCTCATTTTCTGCCTAATGTAATCATGCTTTGTCTTATCATGCCCGTGTTTTAAGTACAGGTGCTCTCCGAGTCTCAGAATCCCCTTTTCTGCTTTGACAACACCCGTGCCTCATCCTGATGCATTGCCGAAATTAAAGACCACAGCTTTTTGCTGATGCCCTCCGGTACAGGCTGGGCTAGGGAGCAGAGGGACTGGACCCTACTTCTACCTGGTTTAGCCTGGGCATCTTTCTGTGAAAGCCGGCACCTGGCCACATGCCTCCACAGCGACTTTCGCTTAAGCAATGCCCCACAGTCTATACAGTGCAAAAACTCACTGGATTTAACTGGGCAATTTGGCTGTTTAGCTGGGACTAAAGTTCCAATGCCGGCCTTTAAAACCTCAAAATTGTGCTCACGGTTTCCACTATTCCTGATCAAATCAAACTGAAGTTTACGTGCTTTAGATTTCACAGGTAGAGCCAATGCTCTGGCTACGTCACTTTCATTTCCATGTTTTCTAGTCAAATGACGGGACATTTTGTGGCAGGACATTGAACAGTAGAGGCAGAAGTGTCTCTTGCTGTATACTCGCCCCCCATTTTTCTTCTTTTGCAGCTGATGATAACAATCTTATTTGCCTTTGGTTCGTCACTTTCCGAGTCTTGAAGAAAAGTGTTTTTGATTTTTCTTTTTCCATACTTTTTTACAGGTTTCTTCTTGACAGTTAAATCGTCAGAATCTGAGTCGACTTCATCAATTAGGGACTCTTGACTAAGCTGCACAAACAACAAATAATTTGTAATCATTCTATATAACAATTTGAAGTCATGACTTGTAGTCAGCACTTACCAGTGGTTTGTAAGCGTGCGCTTCAGTGTGCTCCTCCATGATTTCTTGCAGCCTAATGAACCACACACTTGCACCTTTTTCTAGCCTGACACCTGATTTCCTCTGTTGTGCTGCTCCATGATTGGCTCCAGCCTGCTGGACTGAAATTGCCCCAGTGTGCCCCTCCTTGATATCCCGCAACCCACCACCAGGGTTCCGACACATAACACACTTTTTTCAGGAAAGTAAACCTCCAGGGGTCCTTTCCATATTTTTACAGAGCTGCATAAGGACCGTTAGAAAAGCATTACCCATTGATTATTAAGCTTGGACCAGTGGGGTCCGGTGTTCGGGCCCCACCACGTAAAACCAGTCCCCATGACGTGAGTGGAATCTCAGGTTATGGAACCCACCAGGAGTTGAAAACAAGTGCACACATATTCTCAAAGAATAAGGGTGGGCGCATTTCTCCCCGGGAGAGAGCGCATGAAATTTGTCTTGAAAAAGAGCAATGACAGGTCCCAGAACCAAGGGGAGTCCCTGGAGGTTTTAACCCCGAAAAAAGCCCTTAAATCCGGCTTAAAATAGGGCCATGCGGGTCCCAGAACCGAGGGGATTCTGTGGAGGTTCTATCCCCGAAAAAAGCTTAGAAATCCGGACAGAAATCCGGACATAAATGCAGCACTGGAAAGCCTGAGCCCAGGGGGGTCCTCTGAGGTTTTAACCCCGAAAAAAGCCCTTAAATCCGGCTTAAAATAGGGCCATGCGGGTCCCAGAACCGAGGGGATTCTGTGGAGGTTCTATCCCCGAAAAAAGCTTAGAAATCCGGACATAAATGCAGCACTGGAAAGCCTGAGACCCAGGGGGGGTCCTCGGAGGTTTTAACCCCGAAAAAAGCCCTGAAGTACGGCTTGAAATAGAGCCATCACAGGCCTGGTGCTCCAAGCAAATGTGAAAATAATTCTAAGTGCTGTGGGCAGGATTCGAACCTGCGTGGGAGGACCTCAATGACTCCCCATTCCATCGCCTTTGCCACTCGGCCACAGCGAGCCCAGTACTACAGCATAGACACTTAGGTTTTTTGGCAAAACACTTAGGCTGATTTGTAGGCTGAGGGGTGGGAAAGGCCTGGTTCTCCAGGGGGGCTATGTTCATGTGTGGGGGCTACCAGGACCTCCAGACCGGTTAGGGTTAGGTCTGGGGAGGGCCTGGGTCTCCATGGGGGTTAAGGTTAGGTGTGGGGAAGGCCTGGACCTCCAGGGGGGCTATGTGCAGGCGTGGGGGCGGCCTGGATCTCCTTGGGGGTTAAGGTTAGGTGTGGGGAAGGCCTGGATCTCTATGGGGGTTAAGGTTAGGGTGGGGAAGGCCTGGACCTCCATGGGGGTTAAGGTTAGGTGTGGGGAAGGCCTGGACCTCCAGGGGGGCTATGTGCAGGCGTGGGGGGCGGCCTGGTTCTCTATGGGGGTTATGGTTAGGTGTGGGGAAGGCCTGGATCCCCATGGGGGTTAAGGTTAGGTGTGGGGAAGGCCTGGATCTCCATGGGGGTTAAGGTTAGGTGTGGGGAGGGCCTGGATCTCCGTGGGGGTTAAGGTTAGGTGTGGGGAACGCCTGGATCCCCATGGGGGTTATGGTTAGGTGTGGGGAAGGCCTGGATCTCCATGGGGGTTAAGGTTAGGTGTGGGGAGGGCCTGGATCTCCGTAGGGTTAAGGTTAGGTGTGGGGAGGGCCTGGATCTCCATGGGGGTTAAGGTTAGGTGTGGGGAGGGCCTGGGTCTCCATGGGGGTTAAGGTTAGGTGTGGGGAAGGCCTGGACCTCCAGGGGGGCTATGTGCAGGCGTGGGGGGCGGCCTGGATCTCCATGGGGGTTAAGGTTAGGCGTGGGGGCGGCCTGGATCTCCATGGGGGTTATGGTTAGGTGTGGGGAAGGCCTGGATCCCCATGGGGGTTAAGGTTAGGTGTGGGGAAGGCCTGGATCTCCATGGGGGTTAAGGTTAGGTGTGGGGGAGGGCCTGGATCTCCGTAGGGGTTAAGGTTAGGTGTGGGAAGCTGGATCCCATGGGGTTAAGGTTAGGTGTGGGGAAGGCCTGGATCCCCATGGGGGTTAAGGTTAGGTGTGGGGAGGCCTGGATCTCCATGGGGGTTAGGTTAGGTGTGGGGAGGGCCTGGATCTCCGTAGGGGTTAAGGTTAGGTGTGGGGAGGGCCTGGATCTCCATGGGGGTTAAGGTTAGGTGTGGGGAGGGCCTGGTCTCCATGGGGGTTAAGGTTAGGTGTGGGGAAGGCCTGGACCTCCAGGGGGTAGTCAGGTGGGGCGCCTGGACCCATGGGGGTAAGGTTAGGTGTGGGGAAGCCCTGGACCTCCAGGGGGGCTATGTGCAGGCGTGGGGGCGGCCTGGATCTCCATGGGGGTTAAGGTTAGGTGTGGGGAACGCCTGGATCCCCATGGGGGTTAAGGTTAGGTGTGGGGAAGGCCTGGATCTCCATGGGGGTTAAGGTTAGGTGTGGGGAGGGCCTGGATCTCCGTAGGGGTTAAGGTTAGGTGTGGGGAGGGCCTGGATCTCCATGGGGGTTAAGGCTAGGTGTGGGGAGGGCCTGGATCCCCATGGGGGTTAAGGTTAGGTGGGGGGAAGGCCTGGACCTCCAGGGGGGCTATGTGCAGGCGTGGGGGGCGGCCTGGATCTCCATGGGGGTTAAGGTTAGGTGTGGGGAAGCCCTGGACCTCCAGGGGGGCTATGTGCAGGCGTGGGGGCGGCCTGGATCTCCATGGGGGTTAAGGTTAGGTGTGGGGAGGGCCTGGATCCCCATGGGGGTTAAGGTTAGGTGTGGGGAAGGCCTGGATCTCCATGGGGGTTAAGGTTAGGTGTGGGGAGGGCCTGGATCTCCGTAGGGGTTAAGGTTAGGTGTGGGGAGGGCCTGGATCCCCATGGGGGTTAAGGTTAGGTGTGGGGAAGGCCTGGACCTCCAGGGGGGCTATGTGCAGGCGTGGGGGGGGCCTGGATCTCCATGGGGGTTAAGGTTAGGTGTGGGGAAGCCCTGGACCTCCAGGGGGGCTATGTGCAGGCGTGGGGGGCGGCCTGGATCTCCATGGGGGTTAAGGTTAGGTGTGGGGAAGCCCTGGACCTCCAGGGGGGCTATGGAGGGTGGGGGCGGCCTGGATCTCCATGGGGGTTAAGGTTAGGTGTGGGGAAGCCTGGATCCCCATGGGGGTTAAGGTTAGGTGTGGGGAAGGCCTGGATCTCCATGGGGGTTAAGGTTAGGTGTGGGGAGGGCCTGGATCTCCGTAGGGGTTAAGGTTAGGTGTGGGGAGGGCCTGGATCTCCAGGGGTTAAGGTTAGGTGTGGGGAGGGCCTGGATCTCCATGGGGGTTAAGGTTAGGTGTGGGGAGGGCCTGGATCTCCATGGGGGTTAAGGTTAGGTGTGGGGAAGGCCTGGACCTCCAGGGGGGCTATGTGCAGGCGTGGGGGGCGGCCTGGATCTCCATGGGGGTTAAGGTTAGGTGGGGGAAGCCCTGGACCTCCAGGGGGGCTATGTGCAGGCGTGGGGGGGGCCTGGATCTCCATGGGGGTTAAGGTTAGGTGTGGGGAACGCCTGGATCCCCATGGGGGTTAAGGTTAGGTGTGGGGAAGGCCTGGATCTCCATGGGGGTTAAGGTTAGGTGTGGGGAGGGCCTGGATCTCCGTAGGGGTTAAGGTTAGGTGTGGGGAGGGCCTGGATCTCCATGGGGGTTAAGGCTAGGTGTGGGGAGGGCCTGGATCCCCATGGGGGTTAAGGTTAGGTGTGGGGAAGGCCTGGACCTCCAGGGGGGCTATGTGCAGGCGTGGGGGGCGGCCTGGATCTCCATGGGGGTTAAGGTTAGGTGTGGGGAAGCCCTGGACCTCCAGGGGGGCTATGTGCAGGCGTGGGGGCGGCCTGGATCTCCATGGGGGTTAAGGTTAGGTGTGGGGGCGCCTGGATCCCCATGGGGGTTAAGGTTAGGTGTGGGGAAGGCCTGGATCTCCATGGGGGTTAAGGTTAGGTGTGGGGAGGGCCTGGATCTCGAGGGGTTAAGGTTAGGTGTGGGGAGGGCCTGGATCCCATGGGGTTAAGGTTAGGTGTGGGGAGGCCTGGATCCCCATGGGGGTTAAGGTTAGGTGTGGGGAAGGCCTGGACCTCCAGGGGGGCTATGTGCAGGCGTGGGGGGCGGCCTGGATCTCCATGGGGGTTAAGGTTAGGTGTGGGGAAGCCCTGGACCTCCAGGGGGGCTATGTGCAGGCGTGGGGGCGGCCTGGATCTCCATGGGGGTTAAGGTTAGGTGTGGGGAGGGCCTGGATCCCCATGGGGGTTAAGGTTAGGTGTGGGGAAGGCCTGGATCTCCATGGGGGTTATGGTTAGGTGTGGGGAAGGCCTGGATCTCCATGGGGTTAAGGTTAGGTGTGGGGAGGGCCTGGATCTCCGTAGGGGTTAAGGTTAGGTGTGGGGAGGGCCTGGATCTCCATGGGGGTTAAGGTTAGGTGTGGGGAGGGCCTGGATCTCCATGGGGGTTAAGGTTAGGTGTGGGGAAGGCCTGGACCTCCAGGGGGGCTATGTGCAGGCGTGGGGGGCGGCCTGGATCTCCATGGGGGTTAAGGTTAGGTGTGGGGAAGCCCTGGACCTCCAGGGGGGCTATGTGCAGGCGTGGGGGCGGCCTGGATCTCCATGGGGGTTAAGGTTAGGTGTGGGAGGCCTGGATCCCATGGGGTAAGTAGGGGGCCTGGATCCCCATGGGGGTTAAGGTTAGGTGTGGGGAAGGCCTGGATCTCCATGGGGGTTAAGGTTAGGTGGGGGAGGCTGGATCTCCATGGGGGTTAAGGTTAGGTGTGGGAGGGCCTGGATCTCCATGGGGTAAGGTAGGTGGGGGAGGCCTGGATCTCCATGGGGTATAGGTGGGGGGGGGGCCTGGATCCCCATGGGGGTTAAGGTTAGGTGTGGGGAAGGCCTGGACCTCCAGGGGGGCTATGTGCAGGCGTGGGGGGCGGCCTGGATCTCCATGGGGGTTAAGGTTAGGTGTGGGGAAGCCCTGGACCTCCAGGGGGGCTATGTGCAGGCGTGGGGGCGGCCTGGATCTCCATGGGGGTTAAGGTTAGGTGTGGGGAGGGCCTGGATCCCCATGGGGGTTAAGGTTAGGTGTGGGGAAGGCCTGGATCTCCATGGGGGTTAAGGTTAGGTGTGGGGAGGGCCTGGATCTCCGGGGGTAAGGTTAGGTGTGGGGAGGGCCTGGATCTCCATGGGGGTTAAGGTTAGGTGTGGGGAGGCCTGGATCTCCATGGGGGCTAAGGTAGGTGTGGGGGGCGGCCTGGATCTCCATGGGGGTAGGTTAGGTGTGGGGGGCCTGGATCTCCATGGGGGTAAGGTGAGGCCTGGATCTCCAGGGGGTGCAGGGTGGGGGCGCCTGGATCTCCATGGGGGTTAAGGTTAGGTGTGGGGAGGCCTGGATCCCCCTGGGGGTTAAGGTTAGGTGTGGGGAAGGCCTGGATCTCCATGGGGGTTAAGGTTAGGTGTGGGGAGGGCCTGGATCTCCGTGGGGGTTAAGGTTAGGTGTGGGGAGGGCCTGGATCCCCATGGGGGTTAAGGTTAGGTGTGGGGAAGGCCTGGACCTCCAGGGGGGCTATGTGCAGGCGTGGGGGGCGGCCTGGATCTCCATGGGGGTTAAGGTTAGGTGTGGGGAAGGCCTGGACCTCCAGGGGGCTATGTGCAGGCGTGGGGGCGGCCTGGATCTCCATGGGGGTTAAGGTTAGGTGTGGGGAAGGCCTGGACCCCAGGGGGGCTATGTGCAGGTGGGGGCGGCCTGGATCTCCATGGGGGTAGTAGGTGTGGGGGGCTGGATCCCCATGGGGGTTAAGGTTAGGTGTGGGGAAGGCCTGGACTCCTCAGGGGGGTTAAGTTAGGTGTGGGGGGGCCTGGATCTCCATGGGGGTTAAGGTTAGGTGTGGGGAGGGCCTGGATCCCCATGGGGGTTAAGGTTAGGTGTGGGGAAGGCCTGGACCTCCAGGGGGGCTATGTGCAGGCGTGGGGGGCGGCCTGGATCTCCATGGGGGTTAAGGTTAGGTGTGGGGAAGGCCTGGACCTCCAGGGGGGCTATGTGCAGGCGTGGGGGCGGCCTGGATCTCCATGGGGGTTAAGGTTAGGTGTGGGGAAGGCCTGGACCCCCAGGGGGGCTATGTGCAGGCGTGGGGGGCGGCCTGGATTTCCAGGGGGGCTCTGTGCAGGCGTGGGGGGGCCTGGACTTCCATGGGGGTTAGGGTTAGGTGTGGGGAAGGCCTGGATCCCCATGGGGGTTAAGGTTAGGTGGTGGGGGAAGCCCTGGTTCTCCAGGGGGGCTATGTGCTGGCGTGGGGGCGGCCTGGATCTCCATGGGGGTTAAGGTTAGGCGTGGGGAAGCCCTGGTTCTCCAGGGGGGCTATGTACTGGTGTGGGGGGGCCGGTTCTCCAGGGGGGCTATGTGCTGGTGTGGGGGGCGGCCTGGATCTCCATGGGGGTTAAGGTTAGGTGTGGGGAAGCCCTGGTTCTCCAGGGGGGCTATGTGCAGGTGTGGGGGGGGCCTGGTTCTCCAGGGGGGCTATTTGCGGTGTGGGGGGGCCTGGATCTCCATGGGGGTTAAGGTTAGGTGTGGGGAAGCCCTGGTCTCCAGGGGGGCTATGTGCAGGTGTGGGGGAGGCTGGTTCTCCAGGTGGGCTAGGGGTAGGGTGGGGAAGGCCTGGACCTCCAGGGGGGCTATGTGCAGGCGTGGGGGGCGGCCTGGATCTCCATGGGGGTTAAGGTTAGGTGTGGGGAAGCCCTGGATCTCCAGGGGGGCTATGTGCAGGGGTGGGGGCGGCCTGGATCTCCAGGGGGGTTAAGGTTAGGTTTGGGGAAGGCCTGGATCTCCATGGGGGTTAAGGTTAGGTGGTGTGGGGGCCCTCCAGGGGTCCTGGCTCCAGGGGGGCTATGTGCAGGCGTGGGGGAGGGCCTGGATCTCCATGGGGGTTAAGGTTAGGTGTGGGGAGGGCCTGGGTCTCCATGGGGGTTAAGGTTAGGTGTGGGGAAGGCCTGGACCTCCAGGGGGGCTATGTGCAGGCGTGGGGGCGGCCTGGATCTCCAGGGGGGTCGAGGTTAGGTGTTGGGGAAGCCGTAGAAAACAAACCATAAGGGCTAGGGACACGGGGTTTTCACCCACGCACTCCTCCGGACCTGGGCTACCACCGGGGCGGGCTTTGCTCCCGCTCAGATCCGGGCCTGGGCGCCCATTCCCGGGGGAAGAAAGCCCCGCTTTCCGGGATCCTCAAAGCCGAGCCCAAGGGGGTAGAGACACGGGAGTTGGACCCAAGGACTCCCCTGATCCCGGGCTACCCGCGGTGTGAATTTGACGCAAGGGGGACAAAGGACCAGAAAGTTATGGCCCTTGGAAACCACGCGTCTGCCACCCGCCCAAGAGCGCTCATTCTGGGGGAGGATAACCTCGGCTTCCAGGGCTCGTAGAAAACGAACCATAAGGGCTAGGGACACGGGGTTTTCACCCACGCACTCCTCCGGACCTGGGCTACCACCGGGGCGGGCTTTGCTCCCGCTCAGATCCGGGCCTGGGCGCCCATTCCCGGGGGAAGAAAGCCCCGCTTTCCGGGATCCTCAAAGCCGAGCCCAAGGGGGTAGAGACACGGGGGTTGGACCCAAGGACTCCCCTGATCCCGGGCTACCCGCGGTGTGAATTTGACGCAAGGGGGACAAAGGACCAGAAAGTTATGGCCCTTGGAAAGGCCGTGGGGGGCGGCCTGGATCTCCGTGGGGGTTAAGGTTAGGTGTGGGGAAGCCCAGGACCTCCAGGGGGGCTCTGTGCAGGCTGCTGCCCGACCACAGCACCCCACACCCCCGCAGGCGCACCTCCAGGGACCGCCGGGGCCGGGGAAGACGTGTGCACCAGTCGGACCCGGGTACCCACTATTAAGCCCCCCCCTCGGACTGCACACCCTTAAGCGCTGCTGGAAAAACCAGGCGTGCCTGGGACTACAAACAGAACAAAACGTGCCTAGTACTACAAGCTAGACACTTAGTCTGATTTTCGAAGTGTGCCTGGTCCTACAGCCTAAACACTTAGGTTTTTTCTCAAAACACTTAGTCTGATTTTCGAAGTGTGCCTGGTCCTACAGCCTAAACACTTAGGTTTTTTCTCAAAACACTTAGTCTGATTTTCAACGTGTGCCTGGTCCTACAGCCTAAACACTTAGGTTTTTTCTCAAAACACTTAGTCTGATTTTCAACGTGTGCCTGGTCCTACAGCCTAGACACTTAGGTTTTTTCTCAAAACACTTAGTCTGATTTTCGAAGTGTGCCTGGTCCTACAGCCTAAACACTTAGGTTTTTTCTCAAAACACTTAGTCTGATTTTCAACGTGTGCCTGGTCCTACAGCCTAAACACTTAGGTTTTTTCTCAAAACACTTAGTCTGATTTTCGAAGTGTGCCTGGTCCTACAGCCTAAACACTTAGGTTTTTTCTCAAAACACTTAGTCTGATTTTCAACGTGTGCCTGGTCCTACAGCCTAAACACTTAGGTTTTTTTCTCAAAACACTTAGTCTGATTTTCAACGTGTGCCTGGTCCTACAGCCTAAACACTTAGGTTTTTTCTCAAAACACTTAGTCTGATTTTCAACGTGTGCCTGGTCCTACAGCCTAAACACTTAGGTTTTTTCTCAAAACACTTAGTCTGATTTTCAATGTGTGCCTGGTCCTACAGCCTAAACACTTAGGTTTTTTCTCAAAACACTTAGTCTGATTTTCAACGTGTGCCTGGTCCTACAGCCTAAACACTTAGGTTTTTTCTCAAAACACTTAGTCTGATTTTCGAAGTGTGCCTGGTCCTACAGCCTAAACACTTAGGTTTTTTCTCAAAACACTTAGTCTGATTTTCGAAGTGTGCCTGGTCCTACAGCCTAAACACTTAGGTTTTTTCTCAAAACACTTAGTCTGATTTTCGAAGTGTGCCTGGTCCTACAGCCTAAACACTTGGGTTTTTTTCTCAAAACACTTTCTGCACACCCACACATACACGTTTTTGTTACCTGGTGGGTCCCTTTGACAGGGCCGTTCAGAATGGGACCCATAGACATAATCTTTTTTTACCAAGACTTTAAGTAATACAAAACAGTCAATAGAAACCAAACAACTATTTTAAAGGAATTTTATTTTAGATTTTGTTTTCGAATTGCAGTGATTCTATTTTTGACATAGAATTTAATGCCACTCCATGTCCGATGTCTAAGGTCATCTGGTGAGGCATTAATGCAGGCCAGGCAGTGAGACTTCCCAGGGACCTTTCCAGTCTGTATGAAAGGTGTCATGGTCTTCTCCACAGCCTTCACCTCAGATGCAGACCATGGCTTTCTTACACGTTCTAGGGAGAGAAATAAAAATATATTAGCAATATACACTCCCAGGGTGAGGACCAAGCAGCCTGGCTGTAATCCCCCACCTGGTACACTTACCAGAAGGGGCACTGCCACTACCATGGGGTGCATCTGGATGAATGGTTGAAGGTTCTCCGCTTGAAGTTTCTTTTAGCCCGTCCGTTTGTGAGAGGATCTCTACTGCTCTCCCTGTCGCACAGAAAATAAAAATACAAGTGGCCTTTAGGGGAAAAAAATCATACATATTTTAATAATATCAAGAATTACCTTCAGGCTCAATTTGTATCTGGTCGAGGCTCTTTCCTTCGAATTCCGTCACTCTTCCCTGCTCCATGGCCATCAACACTTTGCTGATTTTGGCCAGCTCCAGTGTCCCCTCTGGTAGTCTGTAATATTGCCTGTGGATGCGAATGTCATGGCCGAGGAAGTTGGCAAGTATGTCCATCTCATTCTCTTTCATATTGAGAACTGTAGACATAGTAGCTATGTGCTTTCTAAGTTTGGTTGAGGATAGCATCTCTGGATGCACCGCACCACATTCTTTGGCTACCTGGCGTAGGGAGTCTGATCCCCTGATGTGGGTGTCTGCGCCCCGGGCGGGAAAAGAAGTATGGGTTATGGTCAGAGATGGAACAGGCCCTTCTGTTCTCCACCAGCACCTCCATCGAAGCAATCATTTCAGGAGTCAAAAGAACCGGCACTTTCCGACTTCTTTTCCCTTTAATTTCAATGCGTTGAAAATGCTGACACAGCTTTTTCTCAAGTTGGGACAGTCCCAGAGCAATGTCAGAATGGATCCCAGTCTTACTTCTTAAGGTAAAGGCTGTCAGTGGCATCTTTGAAACCTCACCTTCCCTTCTTCGATTGAAAATGATGACCTCACAAAGAGTCAAAACTGCCAGTTTAGACCAATGCTTAGACGTTGGCTCACTTATTAGGGTTTGCACATATTCAGGTCGACATACCTCAATATGTGCATGCATGGCTCTAACGTCCTCAGTCAGAGGGAGCAGGTCCGGAGTGTTCCACTTGGCTTGCCGGAGGGTCTGTAGGGCAGCAGAAGAAACACAGACGTCCCACCTCTTCTCAAAAAGCAGCCGGCTTCGTTGGAGGTTTTTAATAAATAGTTCATCAACACAATGCTCCATTTTTGAGTCACATTCAAGAATATCTGCTAGCTTTCTGAGGCTATGGCCGAGTTTGAGGGCCAAGGATGGAGTCTTGTATTGATTTGTTTCCTCATCATATCCAGCCACAGACCTGACTGCATCAATCACATGGTTAAAGTTGGAAGGAATAAAGAAATCCTTAATTGTTTTCAGTTTCCCTGCGGTTTTTGCTTCGTTAATTAACCTACCGACTTCTCTCATTTTCTGCCTAATGTAATCATGCTTTGTCTTATCATGCCCGTGTTTTAAGTACAGGTGCTCTCCGAGTCTCAGAATCCCCTTTTCTGCTTTGACAACACCCGTGACCTCATCCTGATGCATTGCCGAAATTAAAGACCACAGCTTTTTGCTGATGCCCTCCGGTACAGGCTGGGCTAGGGAGCAGAGGGACTGGACCCTACTTCTACCTGGTTTAGCCTGGGCATCTTTCTGTGAAAGCCGGCACCTGGCCACATGCCTCCACAGCGACTTTCGCTTAAGCAATGCCCCACAGTCTATACAGTGCAAAAACTCACTGGATTTAACTGGGCAATTTGGCTGTTTAGCTGGGACTAAAGTTCCAATGCCGGCCTTTAAAACCTCAAAATTGTGCTCACGGTTTCCACTATTCCTGATCAAATCAAACTGAAGTTTACGTGCTTTAGATTTCACAGGTAGAGCCAATGCTCTGGCTACGTCACTTTCATTTCCATGTTTTCTAGTCAAATGACGGGACATTTTGTGGCAGGACATTGAACAGTAGAGGCAGAAGTGTCTCTTGCTGTATACTCGCCCCCCATTTTTCTTCTTTTGCAGCTGCATGATAACAATCTTATTTGCCTTTGGTTCGTCACTTTCCGAGTCTTGAAGAAAAGTGTTTTTGATTTTTCTTTTTCCATACTTTTTTACAGGTTTCTTCTTGACAGTTAAATCGTCAGAATCTGAGTCGACTTCATCAATTAGGGACTCTTGACTAAGCTGCACAAACAACAAATAATTTGTAATCATTCTATATAACAATTTGAAGTCATGACTTGTAGTCAGCACTTACCAGTGGTTTGTAAGCGTGCGCTTCAGTGTGCTCCTCCATGATTTCTTGCAGCCTAATGAACCACACACTTGCACCTTTTTCTAGCCTGACACCTGATTTCCTCTGTTGTGCTGCTCCATGATTGGCTCCAGCCTGCTGGACTGAAATTGCCCCAGTGTGCCCCTCCTTGATATCCCGCAACCCACCACCAGGGTTCCGACACATAACACACTTTTTTCAGGAAAGTAAACCTCCAGGGGTCCTTTCCATATTTTTACAGAGACTGCATAAGGACCGTTAGAAAAGCATTACCCATTGATTATTAAGCTTGGACCAGTGGGGTCCGGTGTTCGGGCCCCACCACGTAAAACCAGTCCCCATGACGTGAGTGGAATCTCAGGTTATGGAACCCACCAGGAGTTGAAAACAAGTGCACACACACACACACACACACACACACACACACACACACACACACACACACACACACACACACACACACAAGAAACATACACATCTCTCCGATCTAATCTCATTGAGGCTCAAACCCAAACATGTTCAGGTTCGACTGTTCAGACCGAGTTCATCAGATTCTGCTGTCGCCACGGAAACACAAAGGTACGACCACAAACACACAAACCCACGCACACTATCATACATGAGAATAATCTGTTTGAGAATCCAGCACCAGGGTCTGGACCATAAGTCTGGACCTATGATTCCAGCACCATGGGTCCAGACCTGAGACACGGTCTGTCTCTTCAGAGTGATGTCAAACTCGTCACACTGCGATCAGTCTTTCCTCTGTTTTAAAGAGATATGGTTGTATAGATTCACACGCTCTGAGCCCAAAGAGGCACACAGTGACTCACACGGCACCTGCCGCTCCAGAGCTCAGTCCTGTTTCTATAGTCTAATCCTCACATTCCACTGTCTGAACCAACAACCACAGACAAAGGTCTGAGAGTGTCCTGCCCCAGGGCACAGAGGCAGAGACCAGAGTGTCCTGCCCCAGGGCACAGAGGCAGGAGGGTGTACCTGTTTGTGATCTGCTCTAAATATAATTCACTGCAAATGTACCAACACACACAGACATACACACACGCACAAACACAGAAGCAGACACACACACACACACAGATTTACACACATACAAACACACACACAGAGACGTACACATACAGATACAGACGTACACACACACAGAAACAGACACACATACACACACGTACACACATACAAACACACACACAGACACACAAACACGACACACACACGTACAAACACACACACATACACACACACACACATACATACGCTATACCAGTTTAGCACCTTTACAACTGTAGTCGCATGTTTCCTCTAACACAGACACAGAGCAGGTCGCCCACAGGGGGTGCACTCACACCTATTCTACATGCTTTGGTGGGGTGAGAAACCGGAGCACCTGGAGGAAACCTACACAAACACAGGGAGAACATGCAAACTCCACTCAGAAAGGTCTGCTGTGAAATGCTAACCACTCTGCTACAGTGCCCCAGTGTTTATCCTGCAGACGATGGAGATTCTCACCCGTTCAGCGCAGGTGGAGTCCAGCTTCATAGAGACTAGGACCAGGACCAGGACCAGGATCAAGACTTCCATTTGAGCTCTGGGTCCAGTCCAGGTTCAGTTCCAGATCACTTCTTGTTTGGTTGTTTATTATAGACCTGCTTTAGTCCAGCTTTAATCCTGCTTTAGTCCTGTTTTAGACTTAGTTCAGTCCCGGTGCAGTCCTGTAGACCATCCTTGTCCAGGTCCAGTCCCCTTTGAGCGTTTCTCCGGGTAGCGCGCCGACGCTTGGCTCTTTCACAATAAAATATCCGCGCTCTTTTCTCAAACTGCAGCTTTTACTTTGCGCTCGTGCACGCGGACCCGGAACAATTGCACGGCCTCACGTGAGCGCGCTTCACACAAAGAAGCGCTCAGTCTGCAGCCGCGCGCGTCTATCCGCACCAGGACTTTCTGAGGTCTCTGGAACTGGGACTAAACCAGGACTTTCTGAGGTCTCTGGAACTGGGACTTAGACCGGGACTTACCAAGGTCTCTGGAACTGGGGCTAGACCAGGACTTTCGGAGGTCTCTGGAACTGAAAATGTCATTTTGAGGTCTTTGGGACTGGACGAGGTTTTTCTGAGGTCTCTGAGACTTTTAATATTTCTACGGAACTGATTCCACACGGACTGCACCTGCGCGCGTGCACGCGACCCTGTAAGTGATGTCACTGATTAATACTCAGTGCGCGCGCGCGTGTGTGTGTGTGTGTGTGTGTGTATGTGTGTGTGACTGAGTGTGTGTGTGTCTATATCTGATTGTGTGTGTGTGTGTGTGTGTGTGTGTGTGTGTGTGTGTGTGTGTGTGTGTGTGTGTGTGTGTGTGTGTGTGTGTGTGTGTGTGTGTGTCTGTGTGTGTGTTTGTGTGCGTGTGTGTATGTATGCGTGTGTGTGTCTTGAGTGTGTGCTTGTGTGTGTCATCAACAGTGTGACATCACAACAGTGTGACATTCAATTCAATTCAATTACATTTATTCTTGTGTAGCCCTAAATCACAACAGAACTGTTAAATTAGCTTAGGCTGTAACAGGGGCAGGCGAGCTGGAGCTGAATGAAGGCCTCTGATTGGTCAGTCCTTTTGGATTTATAAACAACATCACATATAAACAGCAGGATCACAGAGAGCGATAAACAACACATTTTTCCCCCCGAAATGTTGATGTCACTTTCCAGAGGGGTTTACAAGGAAGTAATTAGATTTCCCATGCATCTATAATAATAATTCGATAGGGTATTGCTAGCTCATTGCTGTTCCACCACGGGAACAGTGGGCGCCTGAGGTACTGCAGACTAAATTCACAATATCCAGAAAAAAGTCCCATAGAACTCAATGTAAACTAAAACAGCTCGACCTCAGCTGACAGAGAACCTACAGCTTTCATAAAGATAGGATTTTGTGGGGATTTTAGTGTCCCCTGTCATCCTGAACTTTTTTTCTTTTTAAATCCTTCTGTTTTCTAAAAATCTACACTTTAATATCACAAACTCTGCTCCTTTCCTTCCCGCTCTGACTCCGCTCTGCCGCTGCTCTGATCAGCAGTTCTGATTGGTCAGAGCGCGGCCGAGCCCCTCTGTCCACGTGCATGAGCGCCACACAAGTGTATTTAACGCAAAGCATCATGGGATGCTTTGCTTTCCACTGGACAGAACCGGGAGGATCAGACGATGCCCAAATATACGATGTTCCGTGAATCTTTCAGTCCCCGTGAAGTCCCATGCGCTACATGCGCTACTGAGCACAAGCCATTCATTTGAATACGGCGCCATCTTGGATCACCGGGGCTTGGGTTCTGCACAGTGGACGAGCTCCCATGATGCTTTGCGTCAAATACACTTGTGTGGCACTCATGCAGTAGAGCCAGAGCGGGCAGTAAAGTGTGGATTTAAAGAAAACCGAAGGATTTAAGAAAAAAAAAAGGCTGACAAGGGACACTAAAATCCCCACAAAATCCTATCTTTATGAAAGCTGTAGGTTCTCTGTCAGCTGAGGTCGTACTGTTTTAATTTACATTGAGTTCTATGGGACTTTTTTCTGGGTAGCCCTCGTGAATTTAGTCTGCAGTACCACGGGCGCCCCCTGTGGCCATGGGTGGGACAGCTATGAGCTAGTAATACTCTATCCAGTTATTATTATCGATCCATGGCAGAACCTGGACGAACAGACTATGCCCAAATATTGGCAAGTTCCGCTATTCTTTTGGTCCCCGTGTAGTCCCATGCGCACAAGCCATTCATTTGAATAAGGCGCCATCTTGGATCACCGGGGCTTGGCATTTCCCTACTGGGCGAGTTAGCATTGAGCTAGCAGGTTAGCATTGTCCAGTCTCTGCTAAGTGTTTAGTGTGTTCCTATGGGACACGTGTCGCCATAGTGACAGGACCATCTCCAGATGATGCTCCTCAAGACCAGAAGAATTTCTCCTGTTGACCTCTCCAAAAATCTATGGCCACAGCTGCCCTGGGGCACACTGACAGAAGCGAGGTAAGCAGTCTGTGCCATCAACACCTCCCACCACCACCAACCAATCACACACACCAGACTCATTCTAATGTGGCTAACCACTCTGCCACTGTGTCCCTGTTCACTGCAGCTCTGAGGTCAGAGGTCAGCTCTGAGGTCAGCTTGGAGGTCTGAGGTCAGAGGTCAGCTCTGAAGTCAGCTTGGAGGTCTGAGGTCAGGGGTTAGCTCTGAGGTCAGAGGTCAGCTTCTGAACATGTTTAAATCTTCTGTGTCCTCAGGCGGCGGTGGGTGGGGCTTCACATGGTCAGCTGACATGATCCATCCAATCACCATCGGGTAAATATTATCATATTACACAAACCAGGAACGTCTGTGTGTGTGTGTTTGTGTCTGCGTGTGTGTATATATGAATGTGTGTGTGTTTATGTATGTGTGTGTGTATATTTATGTGTGTGTGTGTGTGTATAAATAAAGAATATTACTGTAAATGAGCCTATTTCATGTTTCAGGCTCCTGCTGCTGTGGGTCTCAGGGCTGAGGGTGAGTGACACACACACAAACACACACACACACACACACACACACACACACATACACACACTCACACAAAGGGTTTTGTCTTATGTTTAGACTCAGGTTTATCTGCTCATCAGTGTTTAGTCTCTGTGATAATCCTCTGATCTTACAGACCAGAGAGAGACCAGAGAGGGAGACCAGAGAGGGACCAGAGAGGAACCAAAGAGAGAACAGAGACCAGATACCAGAGAGACCAGAGAGACCAGAGAGAGACCAGAGAGAGAGGCCAGAGAGACCAGAGAGAGAGACAGGAGAGGGACCAGAGAGGGACCGGAGAGAGGCCAGAGAGAGACCAGAGAGAGACCAGAGAGAGACCAGAGAGAGACCAGAGAGAGACCAGAGAGAGACCAGAGAGAGACCAGAGAGAGACCCGAGAGAGACCAGAGAGAGACCAGAGAGAGACCCGAGAGAGACCCGAGAGAGACCAGAGAGACCAGAGAGAGACCGGAGAGAGACCAGAGAGAGACCAGAGAGAGACCACAGAGAGACCCGAGAGAGACCAGAGAGAGACCAGAGAGAGACCAGAGAGAGACCCGAGAGAGACCAGAGAGAGAGACCAGAGAGAGAGGCCAGAGAGAGAGGCCAGAGAGGGACAAGAGAGACCAGAGAGAGAGGCCAGAGAGGGACAAGAGAGACCAGAGAGAGATTAGAAAGAGAGACAAGAAAGTGACCAGGGAGAGACCAGTCCCCCATTCTCTTCCTCTTCCTCCCACTCTCTCCTCTCTCTTCCCCTCTCCCTCTCCCTTTCTCTCTCTCTCTCTCTCTCTCCTCCCTCTCCCCCCTCTCTCTTCTCCTCTCCCTCCCCCTTTCTTTCCCTCTCTTCTCCCTCTCTTCCCCTCTCCCACACCTCCCTCTCTCTCCCCCTTTCTCACCCTTCTCTCTCTCCTCAGGGGGAGGCTGTGCCCTGTGGAGGTCGTGACTGTTCGTTCTGTGCGTGTGCAGCGGCTAAAGGAGCTCAGGTCAGAGGTCAGAGGTCACAGTCCAGTCTGAGGTCCTCACCCACTCTCACCCCCTCACCTCTCTCACACTCTCCCCTCTCCCACTCTCACACTCACCCCTCTTCCACTCTCACACTCACCCCTCTCCCACTCCCACACTCTCCCACTAACCCCTCACCCACTCACCCCTCTCCCACTCTCACTCTTACCCTCATTCCCTCCCACTCTCAAACGCACCCCTCCCCCACTCTCACCCTCACCCCCTCACCCTTCTCACACTCACCCCCCTCCCCTCTCCCACTCAACCCCCTCACCTCTCCCACTGTCACTCTCACCCTCACCCCCTCACCCTTCTCACACTCACCCCTCTCCTACTCACCCCTCGACTGCTCCTCCCTGTCACACTCACCCCTCTACTGCTCCTCCCTCCCCCATTCACCCCCTCATCCCTCTCCCACTATCACACTCACCCCTCTCCCACTCACCCATCTCCCACTATCACACTGTCTGTGTGTGTGTGTGTGTCTCTGTGTGTGTGTGCGTGTGTGTGTGGTGCTCACCAGACCAGGTTCAGACTCTCTCTGACAGCAGTGATCCCTGGTCCGGTCCACAGTCTGGTCTTTAGTCACTCCCTCATGTGTGAAATCCTGAGGGTCATTTCTCACGCTGTCCCCCCCTCCCGACCTGAACAAACACACTTCTATTAGACCTGGTTTAGACCTGGTTTACTCACTTGGACCTTGTCATGGTCCTGGTCTCGGTCCAGGTCTCGGTCCAGGTCTCGGTCCAGGTCTCGGTCCAGGTCTCGGTCCAGGTCCAGGTCTCGGTCCAGGTCTCGGTCCAGGTCTCGGTCCAGGTCTCGGTCCAGGTCTTGGTCCTGTATGTATGTACAGTGCTGATACCAGACCTGTCCAGCAGGGGGCGCCACATGCATGGAAGATATATTCAGTCTATGATGGAAGATCATCTGCTGAAGTGAAGACTGATTCCACCGTAAAAGAACTACTGCACTTTAGGACTCTGTAGTGTCACGTGTCAGGGATTTAATACTCACAGGGACTAAATACTCACGGGGACTAAATACTCACGGGGACTAAATACACACGGGGACTAAATACACGCGGGGACAAAATACTCGCGGGGACAAAATACTCGCGGGGACAAGATACACGCAGGGACAAGATACACGCAGGGACTAGACACACGCAGGGACTAGACACACGCAGGGACTAGACACACAGGGACTAGACACACACAGGGACTAGACACACACAGGGACTAGACACACACAGGGACTAGACACACACAGGGTCTAGACACACACAGGGACTAGACACACACAGGGACTAGACACACACAGGGACTAGACACACACAGGGACTAGACACACACAGGGACTAGACACACACAGGGACCAGACACACACAGGGACCAGACACACACAGGGACCAGACACACACAGGGACCAGACACACACAGGGACTAGACACACACAGGGACTAGACACACACAGGGACTAGACACACACAGGGACTAGAGACACACAGGGACTAGAGACACACAGGGACTAGAGACACACAGGGACTAGACACACACAGGGACTAGACACACACAGGGACTAGACACACACAGGGACTAGAGACACACAGGTGAATCACATTTTGATAAACAATCAACAGGATCTAAAAAAACACACATTTATATTTTTTATTTATTTCAAACGTTCAATACATTTTATTACATATCAATATAACAGACAAATACACTTTTACCTGGTTCGAAAAGAAGTTGGATGAAGCAGACACACACATACACACACACTGAGACACACACACATACACGTTTTTGTTACCTGGTGGGTCCCTTTGACAGGGCCGTTCAGAATGGGACCCAGAGACAATCTTTTTTACTGGGACTACTTTAAGTAATACAAAACAGTCAATAGAAAACAAACAACTCTTTTAAAGGAATTTTATTTTTGATTTTTTTTTTCGAATTGCAGTGATTCTATTTTTGACATAGAATTTAATGCCACTCCATGTCCGATGTCTAAGGTCATCTGGTGAGGCATTAATGCAGGCCAGGCCAGGCCAGGCCAGGCAGTGAGACTTCCCAGGGACCTTTCCAGTCTGTATGAAAGGTGTCATGGTCTTCTCCACAGCCTTCACCTCAGATGCAGACCATGGCTTTCTTACACGTTCTAGGGAGAGAAATAAAAATATATTAGCAATATACACTCCCAGGGTTAGGACCAAGCAGCCTGGCTGTAATCCCCCACCTGGTACACTTACCAGAAGGGGCACTGCCACTACCATGGGGTGCATCTGGATGAATGGTTGAAGGTTCTCCGCTTGAAGTTTCTTTTAGCCCGTCCGTTTGTGAGAGGAGCTCTACTGCTCTCCCTGTCGCACAGAAAATAAAAATACAAGTGGCCTTTAGGGGAAAAAAATCATACATATTTTAATAATATCAAGAATTACCTTCAGGCTCAATTTGTATCTGGTCGAGGCTCTTTCCTTCGAATTCCGTCACTCTTCCCTGCTCCATGGCCATCAACACTTTGCTGATTTTGGCCAGCTCCAGTGTCCCCTCTGGTAGTCTGTAATATTGCCTGTGGATGCGAATGTCATGGCCGAGGAAGTTGGCTAGTATGTCCATTTCATTCTCTTTCATATTGAGAACTGTAGACATAGTAGCTATGTGCTTTCTAAGTTTGGTTGAGGATAGCATCTCTGGATGCACCGCACCACATTCTTTGGCTACCTGCCGTAGGGAGTCTGATCCCCTGATGTGGGTGTCTGCGCCCGGGCGGGAGAAGAAGTATGGGTTATGGTCAGAGATGGAACAGGCCCTTCTGTTCTCCACCAGCACCTCCATCGAAGCAATCATTTCAGGAGTCAAAAGAACCGGCACTTTCCGACTTCTTTTCCCTTTAATTTCAATGCGTTGAAAATGCTGACACAGCTTTTTCTCAAGTTGGGACAGTCCCAGAGCAATGTCAGAATGGATCCCAGTCTTACTTCTTAAGGTAAAGGCTGTCAGTGGCATCTTTGAAACCTCACCTTCCCTTCTTCGATTGAAAATAATGACCTCACAAAGAGTCAAAACTGCCAGTTTAGACCAATGCTTAGACGTTGGCTCACTTATTAGGGTTTGCACATATTCAGGTCGACATACCTCAATATGTGCATGCATGGCTCTAACGTCCTCAGTCAGAGGGAGCAGGTCCGGAGTGTTCCACTTGGCTTGCCAGAGGGTCTGTAGGGCAGCAGAAGAAACACAGACGTCCCACCTCTTCTCAAAAAGCAGCCGGCTTCGTTGGAGGTTTTTAATAAATAGTTCATTAACACAATGCTCCATTTTTGAGTCACATTCAAGAATATCTGCTAGCTTTCTGAGGCTATGGCCGAGTTTGAGGGCCAAGGATGGAGTCTTGTATTGATTTGTTTCCTCATCATATCCAGCCACAGACCTGACTGCATCAATCACATGGTTAAAGTTGGAAGGAATAAAGAAATCCTTAATTGTTTTCAGTTTCCCTGCAGTTTTTGCTTCGTTAATTAACCTACCTATACTTCTCTCATTTTCTGCCTAATGTAATCATGCTTAGTCTTATCATGCCCGTGTTTTAAGTACAGGTGCTCTCCGAGTCTCAGAATCCCCTTTTCTGCTTTGACAACACCCGTGACCTCATCCTGATGCATTGCCCAAATTAAAGACCACAGCTTTTTGCTGATGCCCTCCGGTACAGGCTGAGCTAGGGAGCAGAGGGACTGGACCCTACTTCTACCTGGTTTAGCCTGGGCATCTTTCTGTGAAAGCCGGCACCTGGCCACATGCCTCCACAGCGACTTTCGCTTAAGCAATGCCCCACAGTCTATACAGTGCAAAAACTCACTGGATTTAACTGGGGAATTTGGCTGTTTAGCTGGGACTAAAGTTCCAATGCCAGCCTTTAAAACCTCAACATTGTGCTCACAGCGAGAGTTTCCACTATTCCTGATCAAATCAAACTGAAGTTTACGTGCTTTAGATTTCACAGGTAGAGCCAATGCTCTGGCTACGTCACTTTCATTTCCATGTTTTCTAGTCAAATGACGGGACATTTTGTGGCAGGACATTGAACAGTAGAGGCAGAAGTGTCTCTTGCTATAAACTCTCCCATTTTTCTTCTTTTGCAGCTGCATGATAACAATCTTATTTGCCTTTGGTTCGTCACTTTCCGAGTCTTGAAGAAAAGTGTTTTTGATTTTTCTTTTTCTTTACTTTTTTACAGGTTTCTTCTTGACAGTTAAATCGTCAGAATCTGAGTCGTCTTCATCAATTAGGGACTCTTGACTAAGCTGCACAAACAACAAATAATTTGTAATAATTCTATATAACAATTTGAAGTCATGACTTGTAGTCAGCACTTACCAGTGGTTTGTAAGCGTGCGCTTCAGTGTGCTCCTCCATGATTTCTTGCAGCCTGATGAACCACACACTTGCACCTTTTGTAGCCTGACACCTGATTTCCTCTGTTGTGCTGCTCCATGATTGGCTCCAGCCTGCTGGACTGAAATTGCCCCAGTGTGCCCCTCCTTGATAACCTGGCAAAAGCCAGATTGATGATTGTGTAGAACTCTAACGCGTTCTCCGCGATATCAATCTGGGATTTCTCCCGGAGAATCCTTTCGGGGAAAGGAGGGGTAAGCAGCAGAATACTTGAAGCTGATTGGGCGAAGTGACGCTGTGTGCCCGCCTACCAAGGTTGCCGTCCAGAAATGTACAAAGCGCCTCTCGCTGTTCATCTTTCAAAAAAGAAATTGGAGATTCTGCTAAAACTGACTTTGCGTCCGTCCTCCTGCGTAGCCATGTTTGTTTTGCTTCGGCCCGGCACTTCTTGCTTTCGTCAAACCCGGATATCCCGCCCTAAACCCCCAGACTGGCGCGTGATTGGCTCGCACACCCAGTGGTTCGACTCGAAAAGTGTAAGCGGGAGCGGTACAAGATGTATTCTCGAGTGTTTGTGAACTCGCAAATACCGCGAGAATTCAGCTTGCAGGCAAGGTTACCTCCTTGATATCCCGCAACCCACCACCAGGGTTCCGACACATAACACACTTTTTTCAGGAAAGTAAACCTCCAGGGGTCCTTTCCATATTTTTACAGAGACTGCATAAGGACCGTTAGAAAAGCATTACCCATTGATCATTAAGCTTGGACCAGTGGGTCCGGTGTTCGGGCCCCACCACGTAAAACCAGTCCCCATGACGTGAGCGGAATCTCAGGTTATGGAACCCACCAGGAGTTGAAAACAAGTGCACACTGAGACACACACAGAGACACACACAAAGACACACACAGAGACAAACACATAGAAACAAACAGGGACACGCACAGAGACACAAACAGGGACACACTGAGACACACACACTGAGACACACACAAAGACACACACTGAGACACACGGAGACATACACACAAAGACACACACTGAGACACACTGAGACACACACAAAGACACACAAAGACACACACTGAGACACACACAGAGACACACACACGGAGACACACACAAAGACACACACTGAGACACACACTGAGACACACACAGAGACACACACAAAGACACACACTGAGACACACACAGAGACACACACAAAGACACGCACTAAGACACACACTGAGACACACACTGAGACACACACTGAGACAGACACAGAGACACACACAAAGACACACACAAAGACACACACCGAGACACACACAGAGACACACAGAGACACACACAAAGACACGCACTGAGACACACACAGAGACACACACAAAGACACACACTGAGACACACACAGAGACACACACAAAGACACACACAAAGACACACACAGAGACACACACAGAGACACACACAAAGACACGCACGGAGACACACAAAAAGACACATACAGAGACACACACAAAGACACACACAAAGACACACACAGAGACACACACAAAGACACGCACTGAGACACACACAAAGACACGCACAAAGACACACACGAAGACACACACAGAGACACACACAGATTTGAAAGTAGTCCTACATTTAGACACATTAACTTTTTTCTGTGGTTTTATTTTGCTACAAATATTTAGTAAAATAAAAATATGTCAAAATATTTAAAGTCCACGTGACATAAGGATCCACCGAGCGCAGTGAGAGAGTTCAGTTGTTTTTGTTGCCCATACAGTGTTGCTAGGGGCCCTTACAGTGTTGTTAGGGGCCCTTACAGTGTTGCTAGGGACCCTTATAGTGTTGCCAAGGGCCCTTATAGTGTTGCCAGGGGCCCTTACAGTGTTGCCAAGGGCCCTCATAGTGTTGCTAGGGGCCCCCTACAGTGTTGCTAGGGGCCCCTTGCAGTACTTTTTTTAATAACTGTTCAATCTCTGTCCACAGGGGGCGCCTGGAGCTGTTGGCTTCCAGGGTCCTCAGGGGCCCCCAGGGTTCCCAGGTCCTCAGGGGCCTTATGGAGAGCAGGGCCTCAGAGGAGATGAGGGGCCCCGCGGAGGACAGGGGCCAAGGGGAGACGTGGTGAGTGAGTCTTACAGTAAACAGTGAGTGATGTTCTAAGGTAACTGTGGCCCCTGTGTTCAGGGCTCTGTGGGGGTTCCAGGGTTCCCAGGTCTGGAGGGCCTCCCAGTGAGTACAGTTTGTGTGTGTGTGTGTGTGTGCGTGTGTGTGTGTGAGCGTGTGTTGCTGACTGTGTGTTACTGACTGTGTGTTGTGTACAGGGCCGCAAGGGGGCCCCCGGGGGCCCTGGGTTCCCAGGAGCAGATGGATGCAATGGAACCAAAGGAGAATCTGGAGCTTCAGGACAAGCAGGGGTTGAGGGGCCCCCTGGAGTCCAGGTCTGGATCAGAACTGGTCTAGACCCGGGTCCAGGCCCAGATCTGGACTCTGACTCTGTTTGTGTTCCAGGGTTTTCCAGGACCCAAAGGTTTCAAAGGACAAATCTCATTTTACTTCATCAACATCCCGGGACCCACAGTGAGTAAGACCTGGTGTAGACCTGGTTCAAACTCGGGACAGACCTGGTTTAGAACTGATTCATACCTTGTTTAGACCTGGTTCAGACCTGGATTACACCTGGTCTAGATCCTGGTTTAAAGATGCTATACCCAATTTATTTTCTAATGAGTTCATAAAAATGTTTATTACTACATACAAATTGTATTATAATCCGTAATTTAATTAAAAACTTTAGCTCATGGATTCAGCTGTGTATGAATTCAGGCCGTAAAAAGTGCTGAGTAGAGACTTAGTGTGACGCTGGCTCTCCTCCAATCACAGAACGAGGCTGCGTCCTCTAGTCTCTACAGCGCTGCTAAACACAGTAGCATGTTAGCATAAGTGGCTATAACTCCTCTGGCTGTAACTGCAGACACAGCAAAACAGCCCAAACGCCACAACAGTGAGGAAGAGAAGAGGGAACTAAAGCCAAAAAATGATCAAAGAAGAAATCAAGCCCAGGTGAACATAGCTAGCTTACATTGTATCCTCTGGAGAGACTTGTCTATGGGAGAGACCTGCGGGACTGCCTTGGACTATCTATGCTCGGACTATCTATGCTCGGACTATCTATGCTCGGACTATCTATGCTCGGACTATCTATGCTCGGACTATCTATGCTCGGACTATCTACGCTCGGACTACATTCGGACGCGGAACTAGCGGTGATCTTTCAGTTATATATTTTGTTAGCAGTGCGTTGCTTTTGTACCATTTCATCGGCACGGTGGCTGAGTGGATAGCACTCTCGCCTCTCAGCAAGAAGGTCCTGGTTTCAAATCCCGGTTGGACCAGGGCCTTTCTGAGTGGAGTTTGCATGTTCTCCCCGTGTCTGCTCCGGTTTCCTCCGGGTGCTCCGGTTTCCCCTACCACTAAAAATATGTACAATAGGTCTGGCATGTGCCTCCTGTACTAGCACCCCCAATCCCAAAAGTCACAATTGTAAACTGCTTTGAGACTCCGATGTGCAGTGAAAAGGCGGTATATAAATAAAGATTACTTAATTACTTATTCATCAGTGATTGTTGTGCAGCTTAAGTTGCGTTCATGCTAATGTTAGCATATATATATATATATATATATATATATATATCGCAAAAAAAAAACTAGATGGCTCCGTGGGATGAGAGCGTAGGGGAAATGAGAAGCCTGTGAGCGAGTTGGGGGGCGGTGCTAAACATTCAAACCTCACAGAAACGGGTATATCTCCTTTAAGATGTGGTTTCACACTGATTTTTAACTTTCTATTTTTTAGGGCGACATCGGACCCCAGGGCCCCACAGGACTCCGGGTGAGTCCACATCTGCTGCTGGTCTAACCCTGGTCTAGTCTTGGATTTAAACTCTTGTATGTTGTGTTGCAGGGGCCCCTGGGGACCAGAGGAATACTGGGTGCAGAGGGACCTGAGGGCCAGCAGGGGGAAACAGTGAGTACTTTGGTTTGAGTCGTCGATCAGAACCTAGACCTGAGCCTAACTCTGAGTGTGTGTTTCAGGGGCTGCCAGGTCTACGGGGCCTCAGGGGCCCTCCAGTAAGTATGGGGTATAAACCAGGTCTAAACCAGGCGTGAACCAGGTCTGATGAAGCCTCTGTTTCAGGGACAGAAAGGACGCTCTCTGCCCGGAACCAAAGGAGAAGAGGTGAGGAACACACAGGTCCTGGTCTCTCTCTGGTCTTTCTCTGGTCTCTCTCTCTGGTCTTTCTCTCTGGTCTTTCTCTGGTCTCTCTCTGGTCTCTCTCTGGTCTTTCTCTGGTCTCTCTCTCTGGTCTTTCTCTGGTCTCTCTCTCTGGTTTCTCTCTGGTCTCTCTCTGGTCTCTCTCTGGTCTCTCTCTCTGGTCTCTCTCTCTGGGCTCTCTCTGGTCTCTCTCTGGTCTCTCTCTGGGCTTTCTCTGGGCTTTCTCTGGTTTCTCTCTGGTCTCTCTCTGGGCTTTCTCTGGGCTTTCTCTGGTTTCTCTCTGGTTTCTCTGATCTCTTTCTGGTTTCACAGTACCCTGTGTGTCCTTTAGGGGGAGCAGGGACCCCCGGGGCCCCCCGGTCCCTTTGAGCTGGTAGAACCTCCTGATGATTATTTCTCTAAAGGAGAAAAGGTGAGTTTGTTTATGGTGTTTGTTTATGGTCTGATGAGGAGGCGGAGCCTGACAATGTGTTTACAGGGATCTGAGGGCCCCAAGGGCATGTGTGGAGGGAGAGGCCCGCCGGTGAGTGAGGGAGGGGGTGATTGTGGGAGGAGCCTGTGTGATTGACAGCTGTCCATCCTCAGGGTCTGGATGGATTTCCAGGAGAAAAAGGGGAGAAAGGCATCGTGGGATTTCCTGGACTCAGAGTGAGACTCAGACCTGGACTCAGACCTGGCCCTGGACTCAGAACTGCTCTCGCTGATGTGCATGTGTTGTTTCAGGGATCTCAGGGGTTTCCAGGACGACCAGGAATAAGAGGTCCGAGGGTAAGATCTGGAGACACAAGCTGGACCTCTCTCTGGTTACTTCTCTCTGGTCTCTCTCTAGTCTTCCTCTGGTCTCTCTATCTAGTCTCCCTCTGGTCTCTCTCTCTAGTCTCTCTCTAGTCTCCCACTGAAATGGGAGCAGCGTATGCCGTCAGAGCTCTAGGTTTCTCTTCTGTTTCAGGGCAACTCTGGGACTCCTGGTCTGCCAGGTTTGATTGGTCGTGAAGGACAGAAGGTGAGTGTGAGCGACCAATCCCAGGCCTCGGCTCCTCCCCCTCCTATGAATGACAGCTGTGTTGCAGGGCATGATGGGGGACGTAGGCGCCAAAGGAGAAGAGGGTGATGTCACTGTGACAGGTAGAACTGCAACACTATGAATAATGGAATAAGAGATGACCTGGATGATCTCTACAATCAGGTCTAAAGCAGGTCTAAAGCAAGTCTAAAACAGGTCTACATTTTTAACACCTCTCTGGTGTCTTGCCATGTCCCGGCCTGCTTCAAATCCTCCATCATAGTCCCTGTCCCTAAGAAGTCATTTGAGCGCCTCGTCCTCTCTCATCTGAAGTCCTTCACCTCCGCCAACCTGGACCCCCTGCAGTTCACCTACAGAGCCAACAGATCTGGCCCTCCACTCCATCTTACAGCATCCGGACTCCCCGGGGACCTACGCCAGGGTCCTGTTCGTGGACTTCAGATCTGCCTTCAACACCAACCTCCCATCCCTGCTCCAGGACAAGCTCTCCCAGCTCAACGTGCCCGATTCCACCTGCAGGTGGATCACTGACTTCCTGACGGACAGGAAGCAGCGAGTGCGTCTGGGGAAGAATGTCTCTATAAGGGCCCCATAGGGCTGTGTTCTTTCTCCCCTGCTCTTCTCCCTGAACTGCAACCACTCCACCTCCAGCCATGACTCTGTGAACCTGATCAAGTTCGCGGACGACACCACCCTCATTGGACTCATCTCCAACAACGATGAGTCCGCCTACAGGAGGGAGGTGGACCAGCTGGTGTCCTGGTGCAGTGGTAACAACCTGGAGCTGAACGCCCAGAAGACAGTGGAGATGATTGTGAACTTCAGGAAGAGCACAGTCCCCCTGCCCCCACCCTCCGTGAGGGACTCCTGGGCACCACCATCACCCAGGACCTCAAGTGGGAGCCGACCATCAGCTCCCTCATCAAGAAGGCCCAGCAGAGGATGTACTTCCTGCGGCAGCTCAGGAAAGCCAAGCTGCCTGCACAGATGTTGGTGCAGTTCTACACGGCCATCATCGAGTCCATCCTCACCTCCTCCGTCACCGTGTGGTTCGCTGGAGCCACAGTCAGGGACAAACAGAGACTACAGCGCATTGTGCGCTCTGCAGAGGAAGTGATCGGCCGCAGCCTTCCATCGCTGCAGGACCTGTACGTCGCCCGAGCTCGAGGCCGGGCTGGTCGTATCACAGCCGACCCCTCTCACCCTGTACATGGATTGTTCTAACCACTCCCCTCAGGCAGGAGACTACGGTCCATCAGGACCAGAACCTCCCGTCATGAGAACAGTTTCTTCCCCTCTGCTGTTGGACTCATGAACACTTCATAATCCACCACTGACCTCCGACCTTATGACCGTCACTTTATTCTACTGTCACTTTACTGCACTCTACCACACTCTGAACAGTCTATTGTGTGCACCTAGTGCACTTGTAAATAATAAACCAAAAACGTTTATGTAGATTTATATTTATGGATGCCTTCTTGATTTTATTCTGATTTAACTTGTTTGCAATGAGAGCCAAAGCAATTTCCTAGTTTGTGACTTCCTGTTACTCACATGGCAATAAAAAGGATTCTGATTCTGATTCTAAAGCAGAACTAAAGCAGGACTATTCTCGCCCAGGTGCAGACGGAGAACCTGGGAGGTCAGGACCACGAGGACCGCCTGGAGACTTTGGTCCAATGGGAGAACCAGGACTTCCTGGGGAACCAGGCAGAACTGTTTTAGGTAAAGACCATGTCAACCAGGACTGAACCAGGTCCTAACCTGGTCTGAACCAAGAATATGCCCTTATCTCAGGTGCACCTGGAGGGCGAGGACCCCCTGGAGAGCCTGGAGGTGCTGGAGAAAAAGGAGATCCAGGAGAACCCTCCTCAAATCCACGTTCTGAAGGAGAACCAGGCAAACGTGGAGCAGCTGGTGTGATGGGAGCCAAGGGAACCAAAGGAGAAACAGGCATGAGCAAACTTCTCTGGTCTCCTTTCTATCTGGTCTCTCTCTGATCTCTCTCTGGTCTCTCTCTGGTCTCTCTCTGGTCTCTCTCTGGTCTTTCTCTGGTCTCTCTCTCTGGTTTCTCTCTTGTCTCTCCCTAGTCTCTCTCTGGTCTTTTCTGGTATCTCTCGCTAGTGTGTCTCTCTTTGGCCTCTCTCTCTGGTCTCTCTCTCCTGTCTATATCTGTTCTCTCTCTGGTCTCTCTCTCTTGTCTCTCTCTCTGTTCTCTCTCTGGTCTCTCTCAATGGTCTCTTTCTTTGGTTTTTCTCTCTGGTCTCTTTCTTTGGTTTTTCTCTCTGGTCTCTCTCTCTCTGGTCTTTCTCTCTGGTCTCTCTCTCTGGTCTCGCTGGTCCCTCTCTCTGGTCTCTCTCTGGTTGTTTCTCACATGTTCTACTGATGTTCCTCAGGTTTCTACTGTGTTCATGGTTCTGCTGGGGACCATGGAGACCCAGGAGAACCAGGCCTCACCGGGGCACCAGGCTCCAAAGGGTCCAAAGGTAGGTCCATGTCTTGGTGTCAGTTCTGGGTCTCAGTCTGGTCTTCAGGTCTTTGACTCCTCAGGTCTTCCCGGACCCTGCTTCTGTCTTCTGGAGCCTCCACGTGGAGCTGATGGGGACCCAGGACCACGAGGTTTTGACGGAGCCCCTGGTAGACCGGGTCCAGGACCAGGACCACGAGGAGAAAAAGGGAATGAGGGCGAGCGAGGAGACCCAGGACCAGAGGTGAGAGGAGAACCAGAGGACCACCAGGACCGGGACAACCAAATGTTACTCTCCGTTTATGTTTTGTTTATTTGTTTATTGAAACAGTGGAATCAGATGATGTGTTTTGAAGGTATTTATAATGAGAGGCACAAACTACAGGACGCAGCTCTGTTGAGGGACCCTCTTGCTGAGAAGTGCTATACACTCAGCCACCGTGATGCTGTATTTGGTCTCTCTCTGGTCTCTCTCTAGTCTCTCTCCCTGGTCTCTTTCTGGTCTCTCTCTGGTCTTTCTCTGATCTCTCTCTGGTCTCTTTCTGGTCGCTCTGATCTCTCTCTCTGGTCTCTTTCTGGTCTCTCTCTGGTCTCTTTCTGGTCGCTCTGGTCTCTCTCTCTGGTCTCTTTCTGGTCTCTCTCTTTGTCTCTCTTTTTGTCTCTCTTTTTGTCTCTCTCTTTGTCTCTCTCTGGTCTCTTTCTAGTCGCTCTGGTCTCTCTGGTCTTTCTGGTCTCTCTCCTGTATCTGGTCTCTCTCTGGTCTTGACAAGGGTGTGCTCTCTCCAGGGCCTGCAGGGGTTTCCTGGTCTGAAAGGATTTAAAGGACTCAAAGGCCTCCAACAGGAGCGCAATGTGTGGGGTGAGACATCCACCTGTTTATGGTTAGCATTAGCATTAGCATCAGAAATTGCAGTAAACGTAGTTTTAGCATTTGCCTTAGCTTTATTTTTAATTTGAGCTTCAGCCTTAGCTTTGGTTTTTTGCATCAGCATTCGTTTCAGTATTAGCTTTAGTTTTAGTTTTACCATTAGCTTTAGGTTTAGTATTTGAATTAGCTTTAGCCTTAGTCATGATGTGACATCACTAACAGCCGATCTGTGGCTTATGTTCCTGCAGGAGAGAAGGGGGTCCGAGGAGAACCAGGGGCCCCTGGGCTCCCAGGCCTCAGTGGGGAAACAGGACAAGACGGGGCCCCAGGAGCAAGAGGAGACCCAGGACCAACAGTGAGTCTGGTTCTGGTCCAAGTCTAGTCTCACTCTGGTCTCTCTGACTGGTCTCTCTCTCTGGTCTCTCTGGTCGCTCTCTGGTCTCTCTGGTCTCTCTCTGGTCCTCTATGGTTTCGCTTTGGTCTCTATTTGGTCTTACTCTGGTTTCAGGGGGACTCTGTACCTGGTCTGGTTGGAGTGTCTGGGCCTAGGGGCCGGTCTGGACCTCAGGGAGCTGTTGGCGCTGTGGGCTCCGTGGGGCCCTCAGTGCCAGGGGCTATTGGAGATAGAGGGGCCCCTGGAGATAAAGGTCCCTCTGGGGCCCCTGGACCCACCGGGCCCCCAGGGCCACCAGGTGAGCGCTGCTGAGGATTTATATTCATGCCTCAGGTCCAAAATGTCTGTGTTGTTGTTGTTCTGTTCTTGTGTTGTCATCTTGTATTGTGTTGCCACAGGAGAGCTCCTCCCCTGTGTCCCAAAGAATCCTGGAGCTCCAGGAGAGAAGGGGGACGCCGGGGAGACAGGTGAGGGAGGGGCCACAGGTGATGGAGGGGCTACAGGTGAGGGAGGGGCTACAGGTGAGGAGCCACAAGTGGGGGAGGGGTTACAGGTGAGGGAGGGGCTACAGGTGAAGAGCCACGGGTGGGGGAGGGTCCACAGGTAGGGGAGTGGCTACAGGTGGGGGGGGTGCAGAGGTGGGAGAGGGGCCACAGGTGGGGGAGGGGCCACAGGTGGGCGGCCACATGAGAGGGAGGGGATACAGGTGAGGGGCGGAGCTATTATTGAGGCCCGTAATGAAGGGCCCCTTCCACTAACCACTTAACTCCTGATCTAATACAAGTGTGTGTTGTAGGCTTGCCTGGGCCCCTGGGGGCCCCCGGCTTCACAGGGGCCACAGGAGCAGATGGACCCAAAGGTGACAAAGGACAGGAGGGGGTCCCGGGCCCCCCAGGACGACAGGGACCCCCAGGATCCACCGGAGCCACTGGTGATGAGGGAGAGGAAGGCTTCAGCTACAGTGGAGAGCCAGGTCTGGTACAGGGCCCTCAGGGGGCACAGGGGCCTCGCTGACAGATCATGATGAACCTGAAGTATTTTCTCTCAGTGATTATTGTACAATGTGTGATGTCACTGCAGGTTCCCCTGGAGGCCCTGGGGCCCCTGGACTTCCTGGTTCTTCTGGAGATCCAGCTGTGGGGCCCCCCGGGGCCATTGGGTTCCCAGGTCCTAGGGGCCTCCAAGGACCAAAGGGAGTACCAGGTCCTTATGGAGCGCCTGGCTTCAGCGGTAAACACACACACACACACACACACAAGGTCATAGGGGCCACTTTCTGAACACTGTCTTTCCCCAGGGGCCCCAGGACAACCAGGACTCCCAGGACCCAAAGGAGCAGTGGGGTACACAGGGGCCCCGGGTGCAGTAGGGCTCCCAGGACCTGTCCCATACTGTCCCCCAATGACAGGAGCACCAGGGCCTCCAGGCCTGCAGGGTCCCCAGGGGCCCATCGGCCCTCCAGGTATGTATTTGTGTGTGTGTCCGTGTGTGTGTATATGTGTGGGTTTATTGTATGATGTGTGTGTGTTTAGGTTGTACAGGACAGAAGGGAGACCCTGGTTCCTCAGGAGCCCCTGGGGTGGGGCCCCCAGGTCCCAAAGGAAAGTCTGGCTCCTCAGGGTTCCATGGTTACCCAGGACAGCAGGGGCCTATGGGCTCCAGTGGAGACCCTGGCCCCCCAGGCCTCCCGGGGGCCACAGGTGAGAGGGGCCCTAAAGGCAGAGCAGGGGCCCCTGGAGAGCTGGGTTTCAGCGGCAGGACAGGGGCCCCTGGACCAATGGGATTCAGAGGAGAGAGAGGCAGTGACGGGGCCCCGGGGCCCAACGGCTTGAAGGGCCTCAAAGGTGAGACATAACTGACATGTGTAAGGGGCCAATAGGCGCCTCTGGCATGTGCCCGCTCTAACAGAACTGTGTGTGTGTGTAGGAGAGCTCGGGGCCCCAGGGCCAACAGGGGACTTCTCTGTGTTAGCGCTGAAGGGCCTCTCTGGGACCCCTGGAGACGAGGGACCTAAAGGATTCACAGGGCCTCGAGGTAAGACCAGGATGAACCAGGTCTATGTCGATCTGTTCTCACTGTTCTCCCTGCAGGCTTTAAGGGCCTCCCAGGGAGCCCCGGGTACCCAGGTCTCCCTGGAGCTTCAGGAGCCCCTGGCCCCTCAGGTCTCACAGGCAGCTCTGGTATCAGGGGCCCCCAGGGGACACCAGGGAAGAAGGGACACACAGGCCTGAGAGGGGTACAAGGCTTCCCAGGGATCAATGGAGACCAGGTAATGCTAACACTAGTGTGTATAACAGTGTTGCTATTGTAGTGCAATTACCCATTTGAATCTAACACAGGTGTAATGTGTCCCCCTATCCCACTCTCACCTCTCTCCCTCCCTCCTCACCAATAGGGGGACCCTGGACCCCCTGGAGCAAATGGAGCCACTGGGAACCCTGGTGTCCCTGGACCTAAAGGAGAAACAGGAGATTCATCCAGATGCCCCGGAGAGACCGGGGAGAGAGGCTGCGAGGGGGAGAGGGGAGAGACAGGTGAGTTAGGGGAGAGAGGAGAGACAGGTGAGAGAAGAGAGAGAGGTTGTGAGGGGGAGAGGGGAGAGACAGGTGAGAGAGGAGAGAGAGGAGAGACAGGTGAGAGAAGAGAGAGAGGCTGTGAGGGGGAGAGGGGAGAGACAGGTGAGAAAAGAGAGAGAGAGAGGCTGAGAGGGGGAGAGGGGAGAGACAGGTGAGAGAGAGGGGAAGGGGAGAGACGGGGAAGAAGAGAGAGATAGCAGGGGGTAGAAGATAGTGATATATTGATATATTTGTATTTTATTGTATTTTCAGGACCCCTGGGACCAGCCGGGGAGACAGGGGAGGCCGGCCTACAAGGGATCCCAGGATGCACTGGGTGTAAGGGAGACCCAGGAGCCCGCGGGAACCCGGGAGACACAGGTTTGTGCTCTTTATATGTGCTGTGTGAACAATACAGAGAGCGAGACCACCTCAGCAGAGAGAGAGACCCACTCAGAGACCCCCTCAGCAGAGAGAGAGAGAGACCCACTCAGAGACCGCCTCAGCAGAGAGAGAGACCCACTCAGAGACCGCCTCAGCAGAGAGAGAGAGACCCACTCAGAGACCACCTCAGCAGAGAGAGAGACCCACTCAGAGACCACCTCAGCAGAGAGAAAGACCCACATGTGGACCACTGCTGAACCAGGTCTCTGTCTCTGCAGGAGTCCCAGGACCTCCAGGACCCAGGGGAAAACTAGGACCTGCAGGGATCCCCGGCGAGCCTGGATCAGACGGACCCCCGGGACCAGAGGGCAGCCGAGGCCTCAGAGGTACAGATACAGTACACATGGTCCATATGACCCAAGGCAAAGGACGCCATAAAACTGGACCAAAAGCTTTCAGGGAAAATGTGATACGTATTAGTAATAACAACAGTGGTTTTATCTCAGAATCCACTCACAGGTGATAAACTACTACTGTGGCCGCAGCTGCCCTGACCCGGTCTGGACCCAGTCTCATAGTCCTCTGTCCTCAGGTCCTCCTGGTCCTCTGGGACTCCATGGTCTGGACGGGCTGAAGGGAGTGAAGGGTGACATCGGCACCCGAGGTCTGGGTCAACCAGGACCTGAAGGTTCCCGAGGGGCTCCAGGAGACACAGGGGCCCCTGGACCAGCTGGGCCCCCAGGATCCTCTCAGAGGGGCCCCCCAGGACCCAGGGGCCCCCAAGGACTGACAGGTACTGAACCAGGAATGAAAGAGGTCTGAACCAGGTGAGGTCTGTAACACAAGTGTAATGTGAGGTCTGTAACACAGGCGTAATGTGAGGTCTGTAACACAGGTGTAATGTGAGGTCTGTAACACAGGTGTAATGTGAGGTCTGTAACACAGGTGTAACACAGGTGTAATGTGAGGTCTGTGACACAGGTGTAATGTGAGGTCCCCACTCTTTGCAGGGAGACCTGGTTCCCAGGGACCTGCTGGAGGACCTGGTCCGGTTTGTGCTGATCCTAAACTTGGACCTGAGGGAGAAGCAGGACCAGCAGGAGCCGAGGGAGAACCAGGTATGAAGCCACGCCTACTGAGAACTAAGTCCACAGAGACAGTGAGCCTTTCTTTATTCACTTTTATACTTAGTTTGGCTGCAGTATTTATCTAAACCCTGGACGTAGCACTCTGAGCTCTGCCCCTTTAAGCCCACATGGCCATGGCCCTGCACGTTCCGCTCAGACCACAACTCATGTTCCACACACAGGCTGAAGACATGCCGGCTCTGATGAACTCTCTTCTCTCAGGATCCCAGGGGCCTCAGGGGGAGCCCGGTCCTAACCCTCCGCTCCCAGGAGACGATGGAGACGACGGAGACAACGGCTGCACTGGAATCAGGGGCCCCAGAGGGTCTGAGGGCCCTAGAGGGAGAGCAGGGGCCCCTGGAGACCAGGGTCCAAGAGGTCAGTGTGTCTGTGTGTGGGGGAGAGGGGGGGGAGGAGGGGCCCTAGAGAGCACCGAAGCTTCAGGATGTCAGTGTGACATCACATCGAGGATCACTTGTGAGACAAAGTTTCGCAATTTATCAATATTAATAATAAAGTAACATTTAGATCCACAATGTACTATTCTGTCCTTTGTCTCCTTACGATCCCTCTGACTTCTAACTCCTGACCTCTGACCCCTGACCCTAACACCCTGTGCTCTCTCCCACAGGGCCGCAGGGCCAGGCCGGTCTCATGGGGCTCCCAGGCCCCCGAGGGCCCCGAGGCGCCGATGGGTTTTCAGGGCGCCCAGGACTCAAAGGCTCTCGGGGGCCTCAGGGACCCAAAGGAGATCCAGGAGACAGTGACCCCTGCCCCCCCTCCTCCCCGCCCCCCCCAGGCTCCCCAGGACCACAGGGAGAGCCTGGATTCCCAGGGGCCCCAGGCCACACCGGAGAGCCAGGCTGCAGCGGGAGCAAAGGTGAGCAAAACTGCAGAACCAGTGTGTGACATCACCACAGTGTGACATCACCAGTGTGACATCACCACAGTGTGACATCACCAGTGTGTGACATTACTACAGTGTGAGATCGGTACAATGCAACATTGCAACATCACTATAGTGTGACATCACCACAGTGTGACAAGCTGGAGTTGTCCCTGAATGAAGGCCTCTGATTGGTCAGTTCATATAAGGACTGACCAAAGACAATATCACAAAATAAACAGCAGGATCACAGAGAGCTTCGTTGAACTAACAGGTTAGAATTGTGGCAGCAGGTTAACATTGTGCCAGCGGATTAGCATTAAGCTAGGAGGTTAGTATTTTGCTAGCAGCTTAGCATTGAGCTAGAAGATTAGCATTGTGCTAGTGGGTTATTTTTGAGCTAGTGGCTTAGCACCATAGACTGTATACAGTGCCTTGCAAAAGTATTCGGCCCCCTTGAACCTTTCAACATTTCGCCACATTTCAGGCTTCAAACATAAAGATATAAAAATTACATTTTATGTCAAGAATCAACAACAAGTGGGACACAATCGTGAAGTGGAACGAAATTTATTGGATCATTTAAACTTCTTTAACAAATAAAAAACTGAAAAGTGGGGCGTGCAATATTATTCGGCCCCCTTGCGCTAATACTTTGTAGCGCCACCTTTTGCTGCAATTACAGCTGCAAGTCGCTTGGGGTATGTCTCTATCAGTTTTGCACATTGAGAGACTGGAATTCTTTCCCATTCGTCCTTGCAAAACAGCTCGAGCTCAGTGAGGTTGGATGGAGAGCGTTTGTGAACAGCAGTCTTCAGCTCTTTCCACAGATTCTCGATTGGACTTTGACTTGGCCATTCTAACACCTGGATACGTCTATTTGTGAACCATTCCATTGTATATTTGGCTTTATGTTTTGGATCATTGTCCTGTTGGAAGATAAATCTCCGTCCCAGTTTCAGGTCTTTTGCAGACTCTAACAGGTTTTCTTCCAGAATGGTCCTGTATTTGGCTCCATCCATCTTCCCATCAATTTTAGCCATCTTCCCTGTCCCTGCTGAAGAAAAGCAGGCCCAAACCATGATGCTGCCACCACCATGTTTGACAGTGGGGATGGTGTGTTCAGGGTGATGAGCTGTGTTGCTTTTACGCCAAACATATTGTTTTGCATTGTGGCCAAAAAGTTTGATTTTGGTTTCATCTGACCAGAGCACCTTTTTCCACATGTTTGGTGTGTCTCCCAGGTGGCTTGTGGCAAACTTTAAACGAGACTTTTTATGGATATCTTTGAGAAATGGCTTTCTTCTTGCCCCTCTTGAATCACTGTCCATAGGATTGTTGTCCTATGGACAGACTCTCCCACCTCAGCTGTAGTTATCTGCAGTTCATCCAGAGTGATCATGGGCCTCTTGGCTGCATCTCTGATCAGTCTTCTCCTTGTTTGAGATGAAAGTTTGGAGGGACGGCCGGGTCTTGGTAGATTTGCAGTGGTCTGATACTCCTTCCATTTCAATATAATTGCTTGCACAGTGCTCCTTGAGATGTTTAAAGCTTGGGAAATCTTTTTGTATCCAAATCCGGCTTTAAACTTCTCCACAACAGTATCTCGGACCTGCCTGGTGTGTTCCTTTGTCTTCATGGTTCTCTCTGCGCTTTAAACAGAACCCTGAGACTATCAAAGAGCAGGTGCATTTATACAGAGACTTGATTACACACAGGTGCATTCTATTTATCATCATCAGTCATTTAGGACAACATTGGATCATTCAAAGATCCTCACTGAACTTCTGGACTGAGTTCACTTTGGAGAGACCCAAGAGGGAAAATGCAGTTAGAAGTTTGTTGATTGAGTATGTTTGGCGCCCTAGGCCCGGGAGAGATGCTGATGAGTGCGGCGCTTGCTCGCGCGCATAATCCCCCCCCCGGGGCCTAGGCACTGGTGACGGCAGAGGCAGTAGGCAAGCACGCTTCGATGAGAGAAGGAGGAGGTGGGGCGGCGGAGGCTTTGCAAGCTTCAGAAGGCCGGGAAAGTGGGCGTCTCCGGCTTTTAACTTGCTGTCCTGGTGGTTATTGGTGGATTAGATGTGGGCGTTTTGCTGGTGTAATGAGTAGAGGATGAGCAGGCTTGTAGGTCTGGCAGCAGTGGCCGGGTCTACCACAGTGAACTTTCGCGAAGAGCTTCATTTCACTTTGGAGAGACCCAAGAGGGAAAATGCAGTTAGAAGTTTGTTGATTGAGTATGTTTGGCGCCCTAGGCCCGGGAGAGATGCTGATGAGTGCGGCGCTTGCTCGCGCGCATAATCCCCCAAAAACGGGCAGAGTTACCTTTGCGCGCCGGGACGTGAGCGCTCGCTCACGATCGACCGGACGCTGCCTGGGACGTGAGCGCTCGCATCACGATCGATACCAGACGCTGCAGCAGAGTGGTCTTTGAGCGCCGGGACGTGAGCGCTCGCATCACGATTTAACCGGACGCTGCCTGGGACGTGAGCGCTCGCATCACGATCGATACCAGACGCCGTAGCAGAGTTGTCTTTGAGCGCCGGGACGTGAGCGCTCGCATCACGATTTAACCGGCGCTGTCTGGGACGTGAGCGCTCGCATCACGATCGGTACCAGACGCTGCAGTGGAGTTATCTTTAAGCGCCGGGACGTGAGCGCTCGCATCACGATCAACCGGACGCTGTCTGGGACGTGAGCGCTCGCACCACGATCGATACCAGACGCTGTAGCAGAGTTGTCTTTAAGCGCCGGGACGTGAGCGCTCGCTTCACGATCAACCGGACGCTGCCTGGGACGTGAGCGCTCGCATCACGATCGATACCAGACGCTGTAGCAGAGTTGTCTTTAAGCGCCGGGACGTGAGCGCTTGCATCACGATCAACCGGACGCTGTCTGGGACGTGAGCGCTCGCATCACGATCGGTACCAGACGCTGCAGTGGAGTTATCTTTAAGCGCCGGGACGTGAGCGCTCGCATCACGATCAACCGGACGCGCAACAGGGTTATCTTTGAAGAAGTGCGTGCCGCCACCAGAATCTTATTGGTTCACTTACTTTGCTTTGTATTGCTTTGCTGGGAGCTTACGAGGAAGCCAGTAGCCGTTGTGCAGCCAGGATGGCGGACGCGTCTGGCCTGATGTAGGTGGAGAAAGCCGAAGAGGACCAGCGCCCCAGCTGTTGCAGAGAGGTGTGGGGGAGCCCCAGCGAGGCCGCGCGCGTGGCAGCGCCTATCCTGAAGGAGTGAGCTGTGTAGAGCTGGGGAGACAATTTACAGAGGAGCAGTAGGGATCTTAGTTGAGTTCTGAACCAGGTTGCTGTCATGGGAAGAATGTCTGGAGTGAGAAAGACAGGTCCGTTAAGATCTCCTTTTTGCAGTGGAGGCGAGTGTAACGCATAAAGGATTTGTAGGGGCAGAGAGATGTGTCCGAGCGAGCTATTACTATATTGCAGGCTCCTTTGATTTTTGAATGTTTGAGACGGAGGTTGAAATGGTCAGGGGACATTATGTTGGGTGAAAAAGAGCGACCTTTGTGTAATGCTTCCACTACGTCGAGATTATCACACGTGACAGAGATCCTCTTTCTCTGCCACGTGTGATTCCACAGCGCGCAGGCCACGACCACTGGGAATATCACGTGTAGGGCAGAGGAGATGCTCCGGTGGAAAGTAGCGGCCACGCTCGGCAAACCAATGGTCCTGGAAGAATCCCCCAAAACCCACGGAAGGGGCAGCGTCCGTGTAGAAGCGGAGACCTGTAGGGGCAGAGACATGTCGGAGAGGGCCATTGATGTTGCAGGCGCCCTTACGCTTGAAACCTTGGGTTGGAGAGTAGAAATCAGGATAGTAGGATGGTCGGGAAGGCCGTGTCTCGGACCGCATGAAGGTTGAGTGAGCAATGGTGAAACGCTTATGCAGAGAAGCCATAGAAGGAAAGCAGGAAGATGCTGCGAGGAGGGCGGACATGTACTTGGGAGATGAGCCGGAGTTCAGCGCCGCTGCAGGATGGGCAGCATGATGGGGAGCCTGCGATCAGAAGAGTGAAGAATACAGGTATGGATGCCTTTGATTAGGAGTCCGATTGACGGCTCAGCGCAGCTACTCGGCCAGCTGCATCTGATAGAATCAGAAGATTAAGTAGAGAGATGAAACATGACCGCCGAAGCGACCCTGGGAGCATAGGTGCGAGTCCAGCGCAGCGCGGCATGCTCAGCCGGGCTGCGTCCATTAGAAACAGGATAAGCTTCTGAGAGAGTGGGATGCAGCAGTAGCAGTAGCAGCAGCAACCTCAGATAATAACGGCAATAGTCCTGTATCAAGCCGCGACAGTAGCAGCAGCAGCAGCAGCAGCAGCAGCGTCCTTAGAAAATAACAGTAATAATCCTGTATCAAAGCCACAGCAGTAGAATGTTGTAGTAGCTGTTTAGTGTTTCAGTAAAAGAGATGCAAGTGAAGAGAGGTGTCAAAGTAAAAAAGCAGCAGCAGCACGGCAGCAGTAGCAGTATGAAGCAGCAGCGGCAGCAATAGCAGCAGTAGCAGCAGTAGCGGTAGCAGTAAGAAGCAGCAGAAGCAGCATTAGCAGGAGCAGTAGCACCACAATGCGATTCATACGAACAACAGACGTGTCACGCCAGCGTGCGCCGCTTGTCTCCGTGAGCCAGGTTACATACGTGTCTGAAAGAGCCAAGCCGTAGAGAAGGGTGCCGTCCGGGAGCCCGCGGAGCAGCAGCGGCAGGAACAGCAGCAGCGGCACATGTAGTAGCAGGAGCAGCAGGAGCAGCAGCAGGAACAGGCGGCAGCAGGAACAGCAGCAGCGGCACATGTAGTAGTAGGAGCAGCAGGAGCAGGCAGCAGGGACAGGCAGCAGGAGCGGCAGCAGGAACAGGCAGCAGCGGGAACAGGCATCAGCGGGATCAGGCATCAGTAGGAACGGCAGCAGGGACCGCAGCAGCGGCGGTCAGAAAACCATGCCCACGGTTGTTTAAGAGCCTGAGGAAATAAATCAACCCGAATCCGAAACATTCCCATGCGAAAAACAGATATCCCCTGGAGCCATCTTGCTGCTTTGGTTATGGCAGATACGCATGAACGATCACTTTTCCATGCGTTCATAGCTCCAACTCCACTTCGAACCCATTGCAGATTCACATTGGGCCCCTTTTCTTTCTGCTGCACTTTCGAAATGCAACAACTGCAGTTTAGTTACCCAATTTAATACTAGTGACCTAGCTATTTAAATGCATGGCCCCTCCTTCCTCCTGCAGATAGACGAATTTAAATACATTCGTTTAACAATAGTGACCTGCGAGTAATGAGATTAATGCTGTAAAATGGCGCCGTGGCAAGAGTTCTGGTGTGTGCCGTCTGGAGCACGATGGGTAGTCTTTGCACATTTTTTCCAACGTGGTTTTACTGCAAGTGGCAGAACATGAATCTGAATTAATGCACATTGCTCCTCTTATATCCCTCAGACATTGGAGATTGATGCCATTTAAGATGCATTGCCCCTCAGTTAGCTCAAACACGTGTGAAAACGGAGCCTGCAGACCAAGCACGGGGCGAAAACTGACGCCTGCAGTCAAGTGCGTAGGGCAAAAACCAGCCGCCTGCAGCCTAGACTCCGGGATTAATCTGTCCGCGGTCGGCACACTCACTGTACTCACATGCCAGGAGACTTGGGAAAGCAACGGGACAACGCGGCACCGCCAATCGGAGGCAGGGACACGCACGGCACCGCCAGACCGTCTGCGCGCGGCAGCAGACCACGAGGAACGAGCAGCACAGAAACCGCGGAGGGGCCCCGCGGAGGGGCCCGCAGAAGAGCCCGCAGAGGAGGAGAGCAGACCACGAGCAGCCAGACTGAGGACAGCAGGGCCACGCGCACGAGCAACACGTGAGCAGAAGCGACCCCTCCAGAACAACGCATGTATTTGCGAACAGGTGCGTTAGCGACATGCACCTTGCAGGCTTCAGAAGTTTGCAAGCTTCAGAAGGCCGGGAAAGTGGGCGTCTCCGGCTTTTAACTTGCTGTCCTGGTGGTTATTGGTGGATTAGATGTGGGCGTTTTGCTGGTGTAATGAGTAAAGGATGAGCAGGCTTGTAGATCTGGCAGCAGTGGCCGGGTCTACCACAGTGAACTTTCGTGAAGAGCTCCATTTTGCTGCACTGAAAGTAAAGGGGCCGAATAATATTGCACGCCCCACTTTTCAGTTTTTTATTTGTTAAAAAAGTTAAAATTATCCAATAAATCTCGTTCCACTTCACGATTGTGTCCCACTTGTTGTTGATTCATGACAAAAAATTAAAATTATATATCTTTATGTTTGAAGCCTGAAATGTGGCAAAATGTTGAAAGGTTCAAGGGGGCCGAATACTTTCGCAAGGCACTGTATATAAACGGACGTAGTCACGCCTATCTCCGCCGTTCAAACTAATGGGCAAAAAATTGTGCTCTACTGGAGCTATTCAAAATGGCCGCGAGTGGTCCCGCCCACAAGAAAATTGAGAAAAAACGCATCTGCGCATGCGTCAGCCGATGAGAGCTCCATTCATTTAACGAGTGACTTCAAAAATTCACAGCAACTAAACTAGAGTGGTCCAAAAAAATTCACCCTCCTCAGCATTGACACACATGTGGAACGGAGCTTTGGGCCAAGAGCCAACTTTTGGACCATCTTGTAAAGACGTTTTCAAGAGGTAGGAAGATGCTATATGTTAGCATTAGCTAATTCTCATTCTGGGTCCACCCCCATCGGCCCGGGGTGGTATTGCAAGCATGTCAGCGCACGTCATTTTGGTCACTTTTGAGCCGGGACCCTCCCCCACTGGTTAGCACTATCACCGGCCACTTTTTTAGGTACACCTAAAGGTTGGACCCCCTTTTTCCTTCCAAACTGTCTTCCAATCCTCCGTGGCATAGATTCAACAAGGAACTGGACACATTCCTCAGAGAGTTTGGTCCATATTTGATAGCAACATGCGGTTTCTGCAGATTTGTCAGACAAGGTGTTTTATCCTGCAGTAAGTAGCCATCAGAAGATGGGTACAGTGTGGTAATAAAGGGATGGACATGGTCAGCAACAATACCCTGTGGGCTGTGGCAACGATGCTCAATTGGTAGTAAGGGTGCCAAGAAATTGTCCCCCACACCATTGCACCCCCACCACCAGCCTGAACCGTTCATACAAGGCAGGATGGATCCATGCTTTCATGTTGTTGACTCCAAATTCTGACCCTACCATCCGAAATTAATCAAATTGAGACTCATCAGACCAGGCAACTTTTTCCAAACTTCGGTGAGCCTGTGCGAATTGTAGCCTCAGTTTCCTGTTTTTAGCCGACAGGACTGGCACCTGGTGTGGTCTTCTGCTGCTGTAGCCCATCTGCCTCAAGGTCTGATGTGTTCTGTGTTCAGAGAGGCTCTTGCAGACCTTGGTTGTAACGCGCGGTTATTTGAGTTACTGTTGCCTTTCTATCAGCTCGAACCAGTCTGGCCATTCACCTCTGACCCTTGGCATCAACAAGGCATTTTCGCCCATCGAACTGCCGCTCACAGGATATTTTCTCTTTTTTGGACCATTCTCTGTAAAACCTAGAGATGGTTGTGTGTGATAATCTCAGTAGATCAGGAGTTTCTGAAATACTGAGCAGCCCATCTGGCACCAACAACCATGCCATGTTCAAAGTCCCCTTTCTTCCCCATTCTGATGGTTTGAACTGCAGCAGATCGTCTTGACTCTTGACCAGCCTAAATGCATTGAGTTACTGCCATGTGATTGACTGATAAGGAATTTGCAATAAAGTGTAGTTGGATAGGAGTACCTAATAAAGTGGCCGGTGAGTGTATACAGACTATAAGGCAAGGAAAGTTTATTTGTATAGCACAGTTCATACACAAGGCAACTCAAAGTGCTTAACAAAGCAAGAACCCTGACCCTTTAACCAAGCCTCACTCTTGTGTCCAGGCTCTAGAGGAGACCCGGGGGCCCCTGGGTTCTCCGGGGCCCCAGGACCGAGGGGCCCCAGAGGAGGACCAGGAGACGAGGGCCTGAAGGGGGACAGAGGGGAGCAGGGGTGTCAGGGGGATCCTGGGGGACGAGGGGACCATGGACCCCCTGGCCCCTCCCACACAAAGAGTGCTGGCTTCTTATTAGTCATCCACAGCCAATCACTGAATGTTCCAGTTTGCCCCGCCCACATGAGGGCACTGTGGAGTGGCTTCAGTTTATTGTATCTGGAAGGACAAGAGAAGGCCCACACCCAGGACCTTGGTATGTACATACTGAGACATGTATACTGAGACATACTGAGAAATGTTACTGAGACATGTACTGTATACTGAGTCATGTATACTGAGACATACTGAGACATGTTACTGAGACATGTTACTGAGACATGTTACTGAGACATGTACTGTATACTGAGACATACTGAGACATGTATACTGAGACATACTGAGTCATACTGAGACATGTTACTGAGACATGTACTGTATACTGAGACATACTGAGACATGTTACTGAGATATGTTACTGAGACATGTTACGGAGACATGTTACTGAGACATGTACTGTATATTGAGACATGTATACTGAGACATACTGAGACATGTTACTGAGACATGTTACTGAGACATGTTACTGAGACATGTACTGTATACTGAGACATGTATACTGAGACATACTGAGACATGTTACTGAGACATGTTACTGAGACATGTTACTGAGACATGTACTGTATACTGAAACATACTGTGACATGTTACTGAGACATGTTACTGAGACATAAATACTTTCATGTTTGATCAGGTCAAGCTGGCTCCTGCCTCCGCCTCTTCTCCACGATGCCATTCTCCTCCTGTAGCTCCGCCCACTGCTCCTACTCCTCCAGGAACGACAAATCCTATTGGCTGTCTGGCTCGGCGACAGTGCCGGTGCTCCCGGTGGTGGGAGGTGGTATTGTTGAACACATCAGCCGCTGTGTGGTGTGTGAGGGGCCATCCGCCGCTGTGGCCCTTCACTCCCAGGGGCCACGCGCCCCCCAGTGCCCCCCCGCATGGGCCCCGCTCTGGACTGGCTTCTCCTTCCTCATGGTAAGAGTTGCATGTCCTCATACTGTGGTCCTCATACTGTGGTCCCCAGACTGTGGTCCTCATACTGTGGTCCTCATACTGTGGTCTCCAGACTGTGGTCCTCAAACTGTGGTCCTCAGACTGTGGTCTCCAGACTGTGGTCCTCAAACTGTGGTCCTCAGACTGTGGTCCCCAGACTGTGGTCCCCAGACTGTGGTCCCCAGACTGTGGTCCTCAGACATTGGTCCTCAGACTGTGGTCCTCAGACTGTGGTCCTCAGACTGTGGTCCCCAGACTGTTGTCCTCATACTGTGGTCCTCAGACTGGTTGAGGCTGATCTCCCTCATGTTGGTCTCTCTCTGCAGCACACTGGGGCAGGGGATGAGGGTGGGGGGCAGTCCCTCACCTCCTCGGGGTCCTGCCTGACCCACTTCAGACCGCAGCCCTTTGTGGAGTGTCAGGGGCCAAGGGGGACCTGCCATTACTTCTCCAACATCTACAGCTTCTGGCTCACCCGAGTCCTGGAGCCTGACCAAGACCAGAGCAGAGACCACATTGAAGACCGGATCAGAGACCAGACCAAAGATCAGAGTCCGCAGGAGCAGAACATCGGTCGCTGTGTGGTCTGTATGAAGACTCTGTGAGCGAGGCTGAGGCTGAGGCTGGGGCTGAGACTGAGGCGTCTGGAGGACTTGATGACATCATCGTCTCGCAGGGTCAGGGGTCAGCTCGGAAGCAGCTAGTCACGACCTCAGCTGTAATGACGTCACCGTTAGCATGTCAACAAACACAGATCACACATGGTCACCCACATGGTCCTTCACAGAGCCTTGTTCCACATGTGTTTTCAAAGTGAATTTGAGAGAGATAGAGTTTCCCCTAAATTAAGGCCTCTGATTGGTCAATCCATATCTGGATTTACAAAGACAAATATCACAATATAAACAGCAGGTTTGCACCAAGCTAGCTGATTAGCATTGAGCTAGTGGGTTAGGATTGTCCATCTGTATACAATATTTGCAATATTTAAGTCAATGGAATGCGCTCTGGAGGGACTGGAGTTTGACAAGTTTAATTTGATTCAATGTATTTGTGTATCACAGTTAATCCAGGACTGAGTTCTTAGAACCATGACTGTTTCCGTAGATCCAGGACTGTGTCCGTAGACCCAGGACTGAGGCAGTAGATAATGGGACAGCAGGTGAATATCGATGAACAGACTACAGCTGAAGTCATTCTGTTGCCAGATTTCTCCAGCAGGGGGCTTCATATACAGTGTCTGACAATCTGTGTTTTTTAGAATGTATTTCTTACCAGAGTCTTCCTAACCCGAGCTGACAACAGATCCTATTTCATTGTGTTTATTGTAAATAAATGGGTAAAATGTATTTATTGGAAAAACACAGACTTCTTGTTTCGGTGGTTGCCGTGGCAACAACTTTGATGTCACATGTTTTATATTTGGTTCAGTTTTTATTTTCATGTTATTGTAGATTTAATAAAAGTCTGAATAAAAGTGTTTTTTACTGAGACACAAACACACACAGCTCTCTCTCTGGTCTCTTTCTCTGGTCTCTGGTCTCTCTGGTTTCTGGTCTCTCTCTCTCTGGTCTCTCTCTCTGGTCTGGTGAATGACAGTATATTCTTCTACTGCGGTCGCTGTGGTCTACGTCACCCCCTCACATATTGTCATGAGGGAGCAGTGTCTGCAATCAGAGCTCTCTCACCTCTAGTCATGAAGGAGCAGCATCTGCAGTCAGAGCTCACCTCTGATCCTGCTTCACAGTAGTTTCCTCCAGAGTGGAGCTCCCTCAGAGCATGTGAGTCAAACTCACGCCCGAAGGCCAAATCGGGCCAATAAGACCATTTCTAGCGGCCCTAGAAGTGACTCAATGATCATTATCACAGAAACTTGCAGCATTGATGCTAATGGGGGACTTTGGCCTGTTATACTTCATTTAAAATCCTGTTCTCAGGACAACCACTGAATCATTAACCCTTTTCTAAAACGTAAGTTGGAAGTTGTAATTATTTCGATTTTTTACTTATAACTATCTGTCTTGAACCAGTGGGGCCGCGTCCTGGCACAAAAGCATCCATGAACATGCGCTGACAAACTTGTAATCCCACTCCGGGCCAGTGGGGGTGTACCAATGAAAGATAATTGTCCAATGCTTTAGTATGGCGTCTTCTTTCCTCCCGAATATGGCTTTACAGGATGGGCCAAAAGTCGCTCTTGGCCCAATGCTAAGTTCCAAATGCTGTCAATGCTGAGGAGGGTTTTTTTTTTGGACCACTCTAGTTTAGCCGCTGTGGACTTCAGAATGCACTTGTTAAACAAATGGGGCTTCTGCAGCTAACGCATGAGCAAATGTGTTTTTTCACATTTTCCTGCGGGGGGGAGTTTCAATGGCGGAGATATTCGTGACTACATCCATAAATATTTACAGTCTGTTCTTCCAACACATCCTTGATTTGATCATACATTTGTTGAATATGTAAATCTAATTTAAAAAGTATAAATCCACTTTTATACTTCTGGCACTGACACCAGTGCCCAAGAGACAGAGGAGCTCAGACCCACCGGAGGAGCTCGGAGTAGAGCCACTGCTCCTGTAGAGATTTTTATGACCAGGAGGAGACAGGGAGAAGACCAGAGGAAGACCAGGAGCGGACTAGGAGGAGACCAGGGGAAGACCAGGGGGAGACCGGGAGAAGACTCGGAGGAGACCAGGGGAGGACCGGGAGGATGGCGGGAGGATACAAGGAGGAGACCAGGAAGAGACTGGGAGGGGACCAGGGGAAGACCAGAAGGAGACTGGGAGAAGACCAGGAGGAGACCAGGAGACTGGGAGGAGACCGGAAGGAGACCAGGAGGAGACCCAGGACACAGAGGTGTCTCTCAGCTGGGAACGCCTCAGGATTCCCCCAGATGAACTGGAGGTTTGTGTGGAGAGGGAAGTTAAGCCTGATGCCCCGCAACCAAGCAATAGACAAAGCGGAAGAGAATGGAGATGTATTCTGATTATGACTGTAGCCCCGCCCCCTGTCACTCAGCCGCACAAACATGTTTGTGTCTCACTGCGAGGCTAATGTCCTCTGTCCATCAGAAACACTTCCTGCAGAGCGTCTGATTGGCCCACAAGGGGAGGAGGCACGCAATTGGCCGGGAGCACAGCGGGGGGCGGGATCACAGCCATCAAACTCATTTCAATAAACTCAATGATTATTCATGTGACATCACCAAAGACTGCAGGATTCATGTAGTAGCATGTAACAATACTAGTAGTAGTAGTAGTAGTAGTAGTAGTAGTAGTAGTAGTAGCAGTAGTAGTGGTAGTAGTAGTAGTAGTAGTAGTAGTAGTAGTAGTAGTAGTAGTAGTAGCAGTAGTAGTGGTGGTAGTAGTATCAGACCTGATTCAAAGTCTTCCTGGTTCAGACCCGGTGCAGACCTGGTCCTGGCTCAGTACTGGTTAAGACCTGATTTGGACCTGGTCTTGGTTCAGACCTGGTGCAGACCTGGTCCTGGCTCAGTACTGGTTCAGACCTGATTTGGACCTGGTCTTGGTTCAGACCTGGTCCTGATTCAGACCTGGTTCAGACTTGGGTTCAGACGTGGTCCTAGTTCAGTCCTGGTCCTGGTTCAGACCTGGTTCAAACTTGAGTTCAGACCTGGTTTAGACCTGGTTCAGATGTGGTCCTGGTTTACACCTGGACCTGGTTCAGACCTGGTTCAGACCTGGTTCAGATATGGTGCTGGTTCAGACTGTGTTAAATGAAGTGTCTCTTGCTTCCTGCTGTTGCTGTGTACAGTCATTAGTGCCACATTAGCGCCACATTAGCTTCATTAGCTTCATTAGGCTAACGCTAACAGTGACGCGTGTTTGTGCACAGGGGCCCCCCGCCGAGCCGGCCCCCGCGGCACCCCCCTCATCTCCTGTTGGCTTTGCTCTGTGTGAGTGTGTTTTAAATTTGACTGATGCTGATCTCACACATCAGAGAAAAGGAAATGGATTTATACAGCGCAACATCAACTGTGAGGTCTGTACACAGGTGTAATGTGAGGTCCATACACAGGTGTAACACAGGTGTAATGTGAGGTCCGTACACAGGTGTAACACAGGTGTAATGTGAGGTCCGTACACAGGTGTAACACAGGTGTAATGTGAGGTCTGTACACAGGTGTAACACAGGTGTAATGTGAGGTCTGTAGACAGGTGTAACACAGGTGTAATGTGAGGTCCGTACACAGGTGTAGCACAGGTGTAATGTGAGGTCTGTACACAGGTGTAACACAGGTGTAATGTGAGGTCTGTAGACAGGTGTAACACAGGTGTAATGTGAGGTCCGTACACAGGTGTTAGCACAGGTGTAATGTGAGGTCTGTACACAGGTGTAATGTGAGGTCCGTACACAGGTGTAACACAGGTGTAATGTGAGGTCTGTACACAGGTGTAACACAGGTGTAATGTGAGGTCCGTACACAGGTGTAACACAGGTGTAATGTGAGCGATCCATACACAGGTGTAACACAGGTGTAATGTGAGGTCCGTACACAGGTGTAATGTAAGGTCCGTACACAGGTGTAACACAGGTGTAATGTGAGGTCTGTACCAGGTGTAACAAAGGTGTAATGTGAGGTCCGTACACAGGTGTAACACAGGTGTAATGTGAGGTCCGTACACAGGTGTAACACAGGTGTAATGTGAGGTCCGTACACAGGTGTAACACAGGTGTAATGTGAGGTCCGTACACAGGTGTAACACAGGTGTAATGTGAGGTCCGTACACAGGTGTAACACAGGTGTAATGTGAGGTCTGTACACAGGTGTATTAAAATCACATAAGAACATGAGGAGAAAGAGTTAAATAGAGGTCAGGGGTGAGAGTGAGGGTATGGGTGAGTGAAAATGAGGGTGAGGTGAGCGTGTGGGTGAGTGAGGGTGAGCATGTGGGTGGGTGTGGGTGAGTGAGGATGAGGGCATGGTGAGTGAGTGAGTGAGAGAGACGGAGGGAGGGTGAGTGAGAGGGAGGGTGAGTGAGAGGGAGGGAGAGTGAGGGTGAGTAAGAGGGAGGGTGAGTGAGATGGTGGGTGAGTGAGAGGGAGGGAGGAGAGGGAGGGAGAGTGAGTGAGAGAGAGGGAGGGTGAGTGAGAGTGAGGGTGAGGGAGAGGGAGGGAGGATGAGTGAGAGAGAGGGAGGGTGAGGGAGATGGTGGGTGAATGAGAGGGAGGGAGGGTGAGTGAGAGAGAGGGAGGGTAAGGGAGAGTGAGGGTGAGTAAGAGGAGGGTGAGTGAGATGGTGGGTGAGTGAGAGGGAGGGAGGATGAGTGAGAGAGAGGAGGGTGAGGGAGAGTGAGGGTGAGTAATTAGGGAGGGTGAGTGAGAGGGAAGGTGAGTGAGAGGGAGGGAAGGGTGAGTGAGAGAGAGGGAGGGTGAGGGAGAGTGAGGGTGAGTAAATAGGAGGGTGAGTGAGAGGGAGGGAAGGTGAGTGAGAGGGAGGGAGGGTGAGAGAGAGTGAGGGTGAGTAAGAGGGAGGGTGAGTGAGATGGTGGTGAGTGAGAGGAGGGAGGGTGAGTGAGAGAGAGAGGGGAGGGTGAGGGAGAGTGAGGGTGAGTAGAGGGAGGGTGAGTGAGGGGATGGGTGGGTGAGTTGTGAGAGGAGATGGAGGAGTGAGAGTGAGAGAGAGGGAGGGGTGAGGGAGAGTGAGGGTGAGTAAATAGGGAGGGTGAGTGAGAGGAAGGTGAGTGAGAGGGAGGGAAGGTGAGTGATGAGGGAGGGAGGGTGAGAGAGAGTGAGGGTGAGGTAGGAGGGAGGGTGAGTGAGATGGTGGGTGAGAGGGAGAGGGAGAGGGTGAGTGAGTGAGAGGGAGAGGGAGGGTGAGGGAGAGTGAGGGGTGAGTAAGAGGGAGGGTGAGTGAGATGGTGGGTGAGTGAGAGGGAGGGAGGATGAGTGAGAGAGAGGGAGGGTGAGGGAGAGTGAGGGTGAGTTAAGAGGGAGGGTGAGTGAGAGGGAAGGTGAGAGAGGGAGGGAGGGTGAGGGGAGGGAGGGTGAGTGAGAGAGAGGGAGGGTGAGGGAGAGGTGAGGTGAGTTAGGAGGGAGAGGTGAGTTGACTGATGGTAGGTTGAGTGAGAGAGGGAGGGAGGATGAGGGTGAGAGAGGGAGGGTGAGGGAGAGGGAGGGTGAGTGTGAGGGAGGGAGGAGTAGGAGAGGGTGAGGAGGGAGAGTGAGAGTGAGAGAGGGAGGGTGAGAGAGTGAGGGTGAGTAAGAGGGAGGGTGAGTGAGCATTGGTGGGTGAGTGAGAGGGAGGGAGGGTGAGGGAGAGTGAGGGTGAGGAAGAGGAGGGGTGGAGTGAGAAGGGAGGGAGGGTGAGTGAGAGAGGGAGGGAGAGAGAGTGCGTGAGGGTGAGCAGTGAGGAGAGGAAAGGGAGAGTGGAGGGTGAGCAAGAGTGAGGGTGGTGAGAGGAAGGTGTTGATGAGGGAGTGAGGTTGAGTGAGAGGAGGGAGGGTGAGGGAGAGGGAGGGTGAGTGAGGGGTGGGAGTGAGGGAGAAGTGAGGGAGGAGAGGGAGGGTGAGTGGAGAGAGGGTGGGTGAGAGAGAGAGGGTGAGGTGGAGAGGTAGGTGAGATGTGGGTGAGTGAGAGGGGAGGGTGAGTGAGATGGAGGGTGAGGGAGAGGGAGGGTGAGATGGAGGGGTCGGTGAGGAGGTGAGTGAGAGGAGGGAGGGTGAGTGTGGTGGTGTGAGAGAGGGAGGGAGGGAGTGGGAGGGTGAGAGAGAGTGGTGGGTGAGATAAGAGTGGAGGGTGAGTGAGAGGAGGGAGGGAGGGGGTGAGTGAGAGTGAGTAAGAGGTGAGTGAGAGGGAGGGAGGGTGAGTGGGGGTGAGGTGAGGGAGGGAGGGTGAGGGGGGAGGGTGAGAGAGAGGGAGGGGGAGGGTAGTGAGAGAGAGGGAGGGTGAGAGAGAGAGTGAGGGTGTGAGTGAGATGGTGGGTGAGTGAGAGGGAGGGAGGGTGAGGGAGAGTGAGGGTGAGTAAGAGGGAGGGATGAGTGAGAGGGAGGGAGGGTGACTGAGATGGTGGGTGAGTGAGAGGGAGGGTGAGTGAGATGGTGGGAGAGTGAGAGGGAGGGAGGGTGAGGGAGAGTGAGGGTGAGTAAGGAGGGAGGGTGAGTGAGATGGTGGGTGAGTGAGAGGGAGGGAGGGTGAGGGAGGAGTGAGGGTGAGTAAGAGGGAGGGTGAGTGAGAGGGAGGGAGGGGGAGTGAGAGAGAGGGTGAGCAAGAGGGAGGGTAAGGGAGAGTCGAGGGTGAGGAAGAGGGAGGGTGAGTCCCTCTTGCTGTGAGTGAGGGGGAGGGACCGGGTGAGTGAGAGAGAGGGTGAGTGAGATGGTGGGTAAGGGAGAGTGTGGGTTGAGCAAGAGGGAGGGTGAGCAAGAGGGAGGGTGAGTGAGAGGGGAGGTGAGTGAGGGGAGGGAGGGTGAGCATGATGGAGAGGAGGGTGAGCAGCCAGATGGGAGGGTAAGGGAGAGTGAGATGGTGGGAGCGTGAGTCCAGAGGAGGGTGAGTGAGAGGGAAGGTGAGTGAGAGGGAGGGAGGGTGATGGAGAGGGAGGGTGAGTGAGATGGTGGGTGAGTGAGAGGGAGGGTGAGTGAGTGAGATGGTGGGTGAGTGAGAGGGAGGGTGATGAGATGGTGGGTGAGTGAGAGGGAGGGTGTGTGAGAGGGGGGGTGAGTGAGTGGTGGGAGTGAGGTGAGGAGGGAGGGGGAGGAGGGTGGGAGAGGGTGAGTGAGAGGGGTGGAGGGTGAGGTGAGAGTGGAGGGGGTGAGTGAGAGGGAGGGTGAGGGTGAGGGTGGGGAGTGAGAGGGAGGGTGGGAGTGAGATGGTGGGTGAGTGAGAGGGAGGGTGAGGGTGAATGAGGGTCATTATCACAGTAACTTTCTGTATAATTGATGAATCTGTTTTCAGAGATAATTAAAGTAGCAGTATGTAATATTTGCATGTCGAGTCATCATTAAATGGCCCCATATTTCAAAAGGCGTTATTAAATCATGCTCTTTTCGTATACATCTTTAACTGATAACAGTAGTTTAGCCGAGATATTTGATTATCAAAATGAGTTTCACGACCCGTAAAAGTTGTTATTGTTTTAATTTAGATGTCCTACCCTTCACCGTTTCGCCAATCAGGAAGTGAGTGATCCGTGTTGCCAGAACTCCTCGCGGCTAATCTCAGTGGTAAAATACCATGTGGCTGCAGAGCTAAAAAAGGTCAAATCATTAATGACAAAACAAAGACTAAAACGAGGATTTATATCGGGACGCCTTTGAACAATTGAGACAGCGGATAAAAGTTTTTGTGTGATGCAAAAGTTGCTGGATTGAGATCGTTTCCCTGCGAGCATTTCATCATGTCTAATGGTGGCCTTATGGTCAAGTCGTAGAGCTTACGTTCCAGTGATCTGGGTTCGAGTCCGGCCAGTGTCTGCTTGTATAACATTACATTTAATGACAGAGTGCTAAAAATCAGGTAAAATAGCATAATTGTAAAAAGAATCATTTGAGACCACATGTACCCCAATTAAAGTAATGTTAGTCTCTTTTTGATGTGGGACTTAAACATGTTTGTCAAAAAAATAGGGAATAAATAAAATTGAAAGGTGATGTTGATACACTGAAGAAATATGTTCCAACATCCATTCTTCCCACTCCTATTTTGGACATCAATTGCTTATTTATTTTGCATAATCTATGCATAATTAAATTACTTTTATTTTGTTTTTCTCATCTCAAATGTAAAAATAAAAAAAATAAAAAACATTCATTCAAAACATTAATTCAACATTAACACGGCTCATGGCAATGTGAGAGACAGACAAACAACTGATAAAATAATTCCTTGTGTTTGCTGCTGGATTTGGTGTGTATCTGGCAACCTGAGTCAGGGAGAGTGGGAGAGGACTATAAAATATTGACTGTGACTGCAGTACCACTTTTGGCCAGATTTGTACATACTGCTCCTTTAAAGGTCCTATATCACGCTTTTCTTCATGTTTCACACTCAATCCTATGCACATGTGTGATATTAATGTGTATGATACACCACAATCAAAGCTTGTGAGATTAGAGCCATCTCTTGTATAGAGGTGACGTCACCTCGACTCAAACGAGCTGATCCAGAGAAGAGTCTGCTCCTCTGCCTGTGAGCCCGCCTCCCCCCGCCCGCACGGTGACGTAGCATCACGCTTTTGTCGTTTATCGCCTGTACTTAGTAATTTCATACATAAGAATAAACTTTTTCCAACAATGACAATCCGTCACATCGAGCCCTATGTCCTCGATGCACAATCAGAGCCTAGTTATTTAGTTTACAGAAGTATACAGCGAGTTAGCGTCACTACTTACAGATCGAGGGGGTCCGAGTATCGTCTTTTACCGTGGGAATAACGTGTTTCTAGATCCGCTTTTGAGTAAGTCCAGTTCCATTGTCCCTGTAGTTCTGGAACATCCATCCATCCATTTTCTACCCTTTAATCCATTTCTGGGTCAGGGGGGTGACAGTCAGAGATGCCACCCAAGTCTCATAGCACCAGCCCCTCACTGACCCTCTGCAGGTGGTGAGTCCACAGGAGGACGGCTGCTCTCTGAGTGTGAGCATAGCCTTGATCTTTCGCACAGTTCTGGAACAGTCTCAGTGAAGTGTCGCAGATGAACCGGTTTATAATAGATCCATGAGATGAACAGATGAAAAAAGTCGAGCCGCTTTCTTCCTCTTAGGGCCAAATAGTGTGTCACATATTTACACCCATAACACACTTAATTCAAGTTGACGTGATCCTAACACTTTTAGTTGTTGACAAAAGCATAAAAACAGCAGCTCTATGTGGTGTCCGCGAGACCAGACCACAGACGCTGGACTCGGGAGCCGGAGCCTGTGCGCTCTGATTCGCTGTTTTGATCCGTCAATCACCTCCCGCCGGCTTTTAATTTATTTTTATTTGTATTATTTTTGACAAAAAACAGCATACTAATTGTGTATCGTTTACCCCGTTTTGACAAAAGTATTTAACAACTATTTTAAATACAAAGCAAACGGGGTCATGAGCGTCATGCGCGTCATCAGTGTGGTTTTCGTCACTGAAGTGGACCCGAGCGTTTCTGTGCCTCACGCTGGGGAAGGAGACAGATTGCTCTCTTACAAAAGATTGACAGAATCAATGAATAAACTACTGTGGGCTTGTGTATGAAGGCCAAATAGCATTGTAATCATGTTTAAAGCAGAGAAAAGTCAAAAACCGTGATATGGGCCCTTTAAAGAAATCTACCTTTAGGAGGAGACCAGGAGGAGACCGGTAGGAGACTAGGAGGAGACTAGGGGAAGACCAGAAGGTGAGTGAGGATGAGGGGGAGTGAGAGTGAGGGCGTGGGTGAGAGTGAGGAGAGTGAGGATGAGGGGGAGTGAGAGTGAGGGTGAGGAGAGTGAGGGTTGGTCAGGGTGAGTGAGGATGAGGGTGAGTGAAGGTGTGGGTTAGTGAGAGTGAGAGTGTGGGTGTGGGTGAGTGAGGGTGACAGAGGAAGAGAGAGAGTGAGGGTGAGTGTGTGAGAGTGAGGATGCGGGTGAGTGAGAGTTAGGGTGTGTGAGACAGAGGGTGAGAGAGAGTGAGGGTGAGAGTGAGGGTGAGAGTGAGGGTGAGGGTGAGAGTGAGGGTGAGAGTGAGGGTGAGGGTGAGAGTGAGGGTGACAGCTCATATGAACATGTTAAGAAACAGGAGGAAAATGTTGTGAATGAAGGACTTGTTTTGAAGAAGTGAAATTTTATTTGTTTGGCGCTGACCTGTTTCCAGAACGATTAAAGAGCAGATTGTAAATCTCTCCGATGTGTTTCTAATGTCACTTCTCTGTTTGTCTTTGTCATCAGAGACTTGAGTTTCCGACAGAGCAGAATAATGTGTCTCCCCCTCCTCCCATTGGGAGAGCTGGGTTCCCCCTCCTCCCCCTCGAGAGTGCAGGGTCCCCCCCTCCCTCCCCCAGGAGGGTGACGCTGGTGTCTCCAGTGGGAGTGATGCCACAGTGAGTATAAAGCCTGGCTCCTCAGACCTCAGCCGTAGACTGCATACCGCACCATGAACATCTGCAGAAGCTCCACGCGTCTGTTCCTGTCTGCACTGGTACTGGCACTATGTGTGTGCGCCCGCCCCACCACGGACCAGCTGGGGGCGCTGCTGCGGACCGACAAGCACCAGGTGAGACACTACAGAACCAGGTGAGAACGACAGCACCAGGTGAGACACTACAGCACCAGGTGAGACACTACAGAACCAGGTGAGACACTACAGAACCAGGTGAGACACTACAGAACCAGGTGAGACACTACAGAACCAGGTGAGACACTACAGAACCAGGTGAGAACGACAGCACCAGGTGAGACACTACAGCACCAGGTGAGACACTACAGAACCAGGTGAGACACTACAGAACCAGGTGAGACACTACAGAACCAGGTGAGACACTACAGAACCAGGTGATGAAGTTTAGGATCATATTTAACCAACTATTAGAACCACGAGGGGAAATTGTTTTTGGAGCAAACAAAGATTTTAAAACACAGTGAAATCCCAAATAACAAGAAGAGGTGATGTCACATCACCCAGTGCAATATACTGCAGTGCAATAGTCTACACCTGTGAAATGTACTGCAGTGCAATAGTCTACACCTGTGCAATGTACTGCAGTGCAATAGTCTACACCTGTGCAATATACTGTAGAGGGCAATACTGAAGCAAAAGTGGAGCTTCAGTTTGTTTGTAATATGCGATCTTGTGTCTCCTCCTCCTCTTCCCCCATCTCCTCTCCTGATCCTCCTCTCCGCCTCCTCCTCTTCCTCCAACTCCTGTCCTCATCCTCCTCTCCTCCTATGCTCCTCTCCTGTTTGTAATATGTGATCTTGTGTCTTCTCCTCAGGACCTCCTCCTCTCCTCTCTGCTCCTTTCTGAGCTCCTGTCTCTGGAGAACAACTCGGTCCAGGACCTGGACCCAGACTCTGAGGGCATGCATGTGGACCCAGGACGTGTGCACTTGGACCCGGACTCTGAGGGGGTGCACGTGCAGAGAGACACGCTCCTATTGGCTCCCAGGGAGAGGAAGGCGGGCTGTAAAAACTTCTTCTGGAAAACATTTACTTCCTGCTGATGTTCAGCTGTCAATCTTCAATAAAAAACCTTTATGTAAATATGGCTCCGCCCCCTCATTATATATGCACACACAGTAATGATATAGAGGTGGCCCCGCCCCCTCATTATAATATGCACATGTTATGAATAATGAGGGTTATTTATTTCACAAAACGTCATTTTTTTAATATAAATCCAGACAAAGTTCTGCGAAAACACACACAAATATACAGTCAATGCACCCACATCAGAATCAGAATAATTTTTATTGCCACGTAAGTAACAGGAAGTCACAGACTTGGACATTTATTTGGCTCGGTGCATCAGACAGAGAAGAGAGGCATTATACAAATCAGCATACACTTTTAAGGTATATATAAAATAGAAAACCCATACAGTCGCGCGCACACACACACACACACACGCACACACACTTTATATAACACATTATATTCAATAAACTGAGGGTTAATTCAAATAAACAAAATTGACTTTATCACCACTGAGGCCAGGTCCAGGTCCAGTCCAGTCCACTCCAGTTTAGGTCCAGGTCCAGTCTAGTTTAGGTTCAGTCCGGATCCAGTCCAGATTAATTCCAGGTCCAGATGGGAATAGCCACAGCCAATCAGATCCCAGCTTTCTCACATCCTGAAAAAAGGGGGTTGACGTAAGTAACTGACGTCACAGCAGCATGCGCGTGCGCCCTGTGCGTGTTTGCAGCTGGGCGGGGTCACACCGGGACCGGGACGGGGACCAGAGAGCAGGGCACATCTGTGGAGGACAGACCGGGACCGGGACCAGCGAGCAGGGGACATCTGTGGAGGACAGACCGGGGACATACCCGGAGCTCAGCGCCACATCTGTGGAGCGGCATCATGGAGACAAGCTGCGTGCGCATATCCGTGGCGCCGTGAGACGTCAGGATTCACCGGAGACCGGAGCACACCGGAGGACAGGCCGTCACAGCTCTTCCTCCTCCTCCATGGAGCTCCTCTCCCCGCTCCTCGCGCTCTGATCTCGGGGTGCAGGATGAGCGTCGCGCTGCAGGAGCTACGGAACCAAGTGAGTCATGCACGCGCATCACAATCACACGTGCACGCGTGAGTTGACACATACGTGCACGCGCGAAGGTCCCTTCTGATCATGGATCGATACAATCTAGGGGAGGGGGGGGCACGTGCATGTTCACGCACAGAGCTGGACCGACCGAGACCTGGACCAGACCTGGATCTGGGTCTGGATCTGGACCAACTGTTGCTCCTTAGACTGAGAATCACGTGATGAAAATCAAAACAAACGTGAGGAACACCAGAGCGGCGGTGACGTCATCGAGGGAGGGGGCGGGGCTGGTACTCCTTGTAAATGGAACTCTATACGACAATAATAGTAACAGCAGTAGTACCAGTAGTTGTAGCAGTAGTAGTAGCAGCAGCAGTAGTAGTAGTAGTAGCAGCAGAAGGAGTAATAGCCTCAAACCACAGTGGTGTCATGTGACCTGGTGCTGATGCTGCGGTTGCTGTGGAAACCCGTCATCTCCTGTTGATGCAGCTCGACACTTCCCTCCATGACCACAGAGTTGGTGAACATTCTTCTTTACAAAACAGCTCTCTGTTCGATCAGGTGAAGAGGCCTAACACATCCACTTCACATCAACTCTGAAGCTGGAGAAAATCAGCTCCACAGCACAATACTGCCCCCCATATTTAGTATTGGCTTGAGAGAGACCAGAGAGATAGACCAGAACCAGAAAGAGATCATATAGTCCTCTGTGCTTGTCTCCACATGGTCCTCATATGTCTTTATATGGGCGCAACTCTTTGTCCCGGACAGTTACATAAGGAGCACGTCTCATTACACACAGGGTTTCCACGGCGACCACCGAGCCATCAGCGAGGGAGGGGCGAGGGTCTCATTACACAGGGTTTCCACGGCGACAGAGCCATAACTGAGAGAGGAGAGGAGATTTTTATTTTATTTCAACAGACCTTTATTTGTCCAAATAAAACGGGTCAATCATTTCACATGTAAGTTAAAACACAGTTTAAAAACATAACATCACTTTCAGACCACAAATGTGCAATACTGTGCAATAAATCAACAATACATTCAATTCAACTAATATCATTTCATATTCACAAAGATAAAAAGGCAGAAAAGTGCAGCTCCCTGTCCCTCATAGAGGCGACAGCCCTGAGCCCCCAGTGCTCCTCTAACCCTCCTGATTCCCATTCAGCCTTTAGAGCCCAAACTCCTGCCTGAGTCTGGCCTGGACCCTCCTGACCAGCAGAACCCTCACACCTCACTCTGGTCCTGCACCATTCTCCGCCTGCTCACTGCCATCTTGGCCTGTCCTAAGACGAAGCTGAGCCACTGCCCCCTCCTCCTTCACCTCTGTCTTTCCTCTGCACCTCCTTCACCTCTGTCTCTCCTCAGCACCTCCTTCACCTCTGTCTCTCCTCTGCACCTCCTTCACATCTGTCTCTCCTCTGCACCTCCTTCACCTCTGTCTCTCCTCTGCACCTCCTTCACATCTGTCTCTCCTCTGCACCTCCTTCACATCTGTCTCCTCTGCACCTCCTTCACCTCTGTCTCTCCTCTGCACCTCCTTCACCTCTGTCTCTCCTCTGCGCCTCCTTCACCGCTGTCTCTCCTCTGCCCCTCCTTCACCTCTCTCTCCTCTGCACTTCTTCCACCTTTGTCTCTTCTCTGCACCTCCTTCACCTGTCTCTCCTCTGCCCCTCCTTCACCTTTGTCTCTCCTCTGCACCGCCTTCACGTCTGTCTCTCCTCTGCCCCTCCTACACCTTTGTCTCTCCTCTGCCCCTCCTTCACTGCTGTTTCTCCTCTGCCCCTCCTTCACCTCTGTTCTCCTCTGCGCCTCCATCACCTCTACTACACAATTACACCACATGAAACTGAAAGATAAAACGGAATTAAAACCTAACATTTATAATAATATAAAGCATATAAAAAGTCCCATTATAAAAGAAAGGGAAAAGTACCTGTAGTATTGCAAATACTACAAAAGATAGAACTTTGAATACTGTTGCTAAAGCGGTCGCTAAAGCGGTCGCTAAGGCGGTCGCTAAGGCTGTTGCTACGGTAAGTAAGTAAGTAAGTAATCTTTATTTATATACCGCCTTTCACAGACCAGAGTCACAAAGTGGTTTACAATTGTTATTCTTGGGTATTTGTCCACACAGAGATGGAAGCAGGGCCAGTACAGGAGGCGTATGCCAGACCTATTGTACATATTTTTAGTGGTAGGGGAAACCGGAGTGCCCGGAGGAAACCTAGGCTGTTGCTAAGGCTGTTGCTAATGCTGTTGCTAAGGCTGTTGCTAAGGCTGTTGCTAAGACTGTTGCTCAGGCTGTTGCTCAGGCTGTTGCTCAGGCTGTTGCTCAAGCTGTTGCTAAGGCTGTTGCTCAGGCTGTTGCTCAGGCTGTTGCTCAGGCTGTTGCTCAAGCTGTTGCTAAGGCTGTTGCTAAGGCTGTTGCTAAGGCTGTTGCTCAGGCTGTTGCTCAGGCTGTTGCTCAGGCTGTTGCTCAGGCTGTTGCTCAGGCTGTTGCTCAAGCTGTTGCTAAGGCTGTTGCTCAGGCTGTTGCTCAGGCTGTTGCTCAGGCTGTTGCTCAAGCTGTTGCTCAGGCTGTTGCTCAAGCTGTTGCTAAGGCTGTTGCTCAGGCTGTTGCTCAGGCTGTTGCTCAGGCTGTTGCTCAAGCTGTTGCTCAGGCTGTTACTAAGGCTCTTGCTAAGGCTCTTGCTAAGGCTCTTGCTAAGGCTCTTGCTAAGGCTCTTGCTAAGGCTCTTGCTAAGGCTCTTGCTAAGGCTGTTGCTAAGGCTGTTGCTAAGGCTGTTGCTAAGGCTGTTGCTAAGGCTGTTGCTAAGGCTGTTGCTAAGGCTGTTGCTAAGGCTGTTGCTATGTCGGTCTGGAGTTGGCTCCTGAATGAAGGCCTCTGATTGGTTGATCCTTGTCCTGTGTCCCACAGATGTCCAACTATAAGCGGGCCACGCTGGAGGAGGACGATGGCCCAGATGCCCTCCCAGAGACCGGCTCCAGCCCCATGGGGAACCAGGACCAGGACCCGGACCTGGATCAGGTGGAGGTGGGCTTCAGGACCACGCGGCCAGGGATCCTGGGATCCAGGACCAGACTGGAGCTGCTGCTGGGGGGCCTCCTGCTGCTGAGTCTGATGTCTCTGTGCGTGTGTGCTCTGCTGCTGGGACTGAGGCTGAGACCAGGTGAGACCAGAACAGGACCAGAACAGGACCAGACCTCTCTCTCTCTCTCTGACCCCTGACCTCTGACCTCCTGCAGAGCGCTCCGTGTGCCTGTCCCAGTCCTGCGTCTCAGTCGCAGCTCGGATTGTGGACTCTCTGGACCGCACCGTGGACCCGTGTCAGGACTTCTACCAGTTCTCATGTGGAGGATGGATCCGGAAAAACCCGCTCCCAGATGGACGCTCGCGATGGTCCACCTTCAACAGCATCTGGGAGCAGAACCAGAACCTGCTCAAGCACCTGCTGGGTACGTGACATCACCACCATGTGACATCCCCACAGTGTGACATCACCACCATGTGACATCCCCACAGTGTGACATCACCACCATGTGATATCACCACAGTGTGACATCACCATAGTCTGTGTTATGACACACACCTGTGCTATATGAATATGACAAGAAGAGAACTGGCCATATTCATATTCTGTTTTGTCCCAACGCTGATGGCAATAAGCTAACGGCTATAAGCTAGCTGTTAGCATTATGCTAACAGCCGTCCCAACATTTGTCCTATTCACTTATCTCTCTGGTCTCTCTCTCTGGTCTCTCTCTCAGGTCTCTCACTCTGGTCTCTCTCTCTAGTCTCTCTCTCTGGTCTCTCTCTGGTCTCTTTCTCTGGTCTCTAACATGGTTTTTCTGTCTTCAGAGAACGGGACATTCCCTGGAAACTCGAGTTCAGGAGGAAGTGAAGCCGAGAGGAAAACGCAGGCGTATTATTTGTCCTGCCTCAACTCGGCCAAGATCGACGAGCTCGGAGCCACGCCTCTAATACAGCTCATTAACAAGGTAAGCCCCGCCTCCAAAGAAACAGCCCCGCCCCCAGAGAAAGCCCCACCAGGACTGATGCTGTAGACCCAGGACTGATGCTGTAGACCCAGGACTGAGGCTGTAGACCCAGGACTGAGGCTGTAGACCCAGGACTGAGGCTTTAGACCAAGGACTGAGGCTCTCTCCCTGGTCTTTCAGTTGGGCGGCTGGAACATCTCTGGTCCCTGGGAGAAGGAGAACTTCATGGAAGTCTTGAAGATGGTCTCTGGTCCTCTCCGTGCTCAGCCGTTCTTCAGCGTCTCTGTGAGCACCGACCCCAAGAACGCAAACTGCAACGTCATCCAGGTGACCACAGCCGCCATTTTGACTACTCTCATACAAACAATTAGTTTTCTTCTCTCTGGTCTCTCTCTCTGGTCTCTCTCTGGTCTCTCTCTGGTCTCTCTCTGGTCTCTCTCTGGTCTCTCTCTGGTCTCTCTCTGGTCTCTCTCTAGTCTCTTTCTATGGTCTCTCTCTGGTCTCTCTCTGGACTCTCTCTCTGGTCTCTTTCTATGGTCTCTCTCTGGTCTCTCTCTCTGGTCTCTCTCTCTGGTCTCTTTGTATGGTTTCTCTCTGGTCTCTCTCTCTAGTCTCTCTCTGGTCTCTCTGATCTCACACTGATCTAACACTGATTATTGTGTTTCCTGTGTCGTAGGTCGACCAATCAGGGCTCTTTTTACCATCCAGAGATTATTACCTGAACAAGACGGCCAATGAGAAGGTGCGTTGTTTTGATGCGAGGACACATTACCCTTGATGATCTGTGGTGGAACCAGCTGGTGTTTGTGGTACAGTCTGAAAGTTCAAACTCCCTGTCAAACCCAGTGGGGGCGGGTCCCGGCTCAAAAGTGGCCAAAATGATGTGCGCTGACATACCCGGGTCGATGGGGGTGGACCCAGAAGAAGAATTAGCCAATGCTAACATATAGCATTGGCAGACCTCTCAAAAACACCGTTACAGGATGGTCCGAAAGTTGGCTCTTGGCCCAAAGCTCCGTTCCACATGTGTGTCAATGCTGAGGGGAGTGAATTTTTTTGGACCACTCTAGTTTACTCGCAGTGAATTTTTGAAGTCACTCATGAATAGAGCTTGCGCCGGCTGACTCATGCGCAGATGCGTTTTTTCACAATTTTACTTGTGGGCGGGACCACTCACGGCCATTTTGGATAGCTCCAGTAGAGCACTATTTATGGCCCATTTGTTTGAACAGCGGAGATAGGCGTGACTCTGTCCGTTAATATTTACAGTCTATGGTCAAACCCTGAAGAAGAGCAGGACAGATTATAAGGTTTTGTGGTTTTAAACTGAAGCATCATGGGTAATGTAGTTCTCAGGGGGTGTGACTGCACGTCCTGCAGTCACACCTCGCCTCTCTCTCCTCGCCCCCTCTTTCCTCTCTCTCTTCTCTCCCCACCTCCTCTCTCCTCTCTCTCTTCTCTCCCCACCTCCTCTCTCCTCTCTCTCTTCTCTCCCCACCTCCTCCTCTAATCACCTCTTTTCTCCTCACCTCCTCCTCTTTCCTCTCTCTCTTCTCTCCTCACCTCCTCTCTCTCCTCACCTCCTCCTCTCTTTACCTCCTCTCTCCTCTCTCTCCTTACCTCCTCTCATCACCACCTCTCTCATCACCTCCTCCTCTCCTCACCTCCTCTCTCCTCCTCAGGTCCTCCAGTCCTACCTCTCCTACATGGTGGAGCTCGGGACCTTGTTAGGAGGTGAGCAGGAGTCCACTCTGCAGCAGATGAAGAACATTCTGGACTTTGAGACGTCTTTGGCCAAACTCACAGTTCCACAGGATCAGAGGCGGGACGAGGAGAAGATCTACCATAAGGTCACCATCGCAGAGCTGCAGGTCTGGTCTCTCTCTGGTCTCTCTGGTCCCTCTGCTCTCTCTCTGGTCTCTCAGCTTTCTCTCTCTGTTCTTTCTGACGGTGTGTTCGTCGTACAGTCTGACAGTCTCCCCCTCAGACCCTGGCCCCTGCCCTTGACTGGCTGGACCTCCTCTCCTCCTCCCTCTCTCCCCTCGACCTGAACGACACCGAGCCGGTCGTGCTCTACGCCAAAGAATATTTGCAGCAAGTCTCGGAGCTCATAAACCGGACCGACAAGAGGTGAGAGGGGGGAGGGAGTACAGCTGCCCACTAGAGAGAAGGGGGGGGGGGGGGGGGAGAGAGGACCATAGCTACCTTTTTAAGGCTTATGGCCTGTGTACACTCGCGCGGCGCAGCTTACGTTAGCGGTTGCGGTGGACCTACGCAAGCACAATTGGTGGTACACTCGCGCGTTCCCCTTGCGGAGTTTTGAAGAGAATGTTGTAATCCCACAACCAACCACATGATGGCAATCTCACAGGAGTTGCCTTAGAAACCAAAGCCGTCCCATTTACGCTGCTTCTTTCTCCTCTTCAGAACAAAAACATGAGCAAACCAAGCTTCTTGTTGGAAACATAATTATTGTTAAATTGTATTCAGCACAAACAGCAAAACAAAAGTGGTAAATATCTGAGACAAACATGAACTATTTACAAGTGCAGGAGGAATGCAACAGACGCGATGAGCTACGATTCAAACAAAGACGGGAACAGTGCAAAACAAACGACTGCACGGTTTATAAATTATATATACAGTAAGTTAGATATGCAACAGGACTCTAGTCCACAGTCTCCGCATATATCAGGCTCTGCCATGAGCCCAAACTGCTTTTCCTTCGGTTCCTTCGAAGAGCGAAGCGGTCTGCTCCGAAGTGCCTCGCCATGCTCCTGCAGCCACTCCATGCTTCCCAGAAAGTAATCACACACGGACCAATCACAGCGGAGCTTCTCTGCGGCGACCCTTACGTAGTTAGAAATGTTCGAGGGTGCCCGGCAGGCTACGTAAGGGCCTTGCGGTGATCCACGCGTTGTGCAAGTAACGTCAGGTCACCACCGTAAGCTCCGCACCGCGCGACTATATACTAGGCTTCAGAAGGTGCTTATGAGACAAAAGTGTCTCCCCCTACTGTTTGACCTTCTCCCCCATCTCCTTCCCCCTGTCACCCCCACCCACCCACCACCCCCTGTGCAGTGTGCTGAATAACTACATGCTGTGGACCCTGGTGCAGAAGAGTGTGACGAGTTTGGATCAAAGATTTGAGAACGCACAAGACAAACTACTGCAGAGTCTGTACGGGACCAAGAAGGTACACAACATATATATACACGCACGCACACACACACACACAGACAATGCCACCAACACAACACACAAACACACACACAGACACACACAAAGAGACAGACAGACTCACACAATACACACACACACAACCCTAACCCTCGACTATTATTTTGTGATTTGTTTTTGGTCTTAATATTAACAAAGACCCTCCTCCCCTCAGTCCTGTACCCCTCGCTGGCAGACATGTATAGGTTATACAGACGACACTCTGGGCTTTGCTCTTGGTTCACTCTTCGTCAAAGCAACGTTTGACAAACACAGCAAAGGCATTGTGAGTACCTGTCAATCACCCTGACCCCCCTCCCCCCCCCTCCTTGTACCTGTCACTCACCCTGACCCACCTTCTGGCTCCGCCCCTTCAGGCGGAGCAAATGATTAACGAGATCCGGACTGCATTTAAAAACAATCTGGACAAACTGCACTGGATGGACCCCGAGACGCGGCGCCACGCCAAGGAGAAGGTACTTCCTGCTTACGCCTGTGTTCTTCCTGTTCACTCACATTTACTTCCTGTTTATTATTGTACTTCCTGTTTACTCCTGTGTACTTCCTGTTTACTCCTGTGTACTTCCAGTTTAGTCCTTTGTACTTCCAGTTTAGTCCTTTGTACTCCTGTTTACTCTTGTGTACTTCCTGTTTCAGGCTGACTCCATCTATGACATGATTGGGTTTCCTGAGTTCATCCTCGACCCCAAAGAACTAGACGACGTTTATGATGGAGTGAGTGAGACCCAAGCCCTGGTCTTGAGTCATTTTATTTATTTATTATTATTTATTATTATTTTTTCACAAACATAAGTTTAATCCACATCTTTTACATATAGGTTTGTGAAGGGACTCCCATGAAGCACAACTTGGCTTTTATGTAGGGGCCCCAATAATATTCACATGTCGAAAAACAGGACAACAAAAAAGACATCCTCCCACCACCCCAGTTCAATGCATTTTGAGACTGCCAGTAGCAGTCATGCCTTACCCATGTCTGTCAAACATATACTGTCCGCTTCAACACACATCAGTTCTGCAATAACATGGTACAGGAAATTATATTAAAACCTTAAAGGACAACTCACCCTCAAATCCACTTTTTTTTTGCTGATAAACGATATAAATGAGTGTCCAATAGTGTTGTCTACATATCCTGGTCATAATTTTGTCACTTTGGTGCAAATTAGTTGAAAGTTAAACTTTCTGCCTAAAACCGTCTGTGAGGCGCCATCTGCTGGCGACCTGTATTACTACATTTGAATTTTGAATCTGGCGCCAACACTGGCGCGGCAGCAAGACCTGACGTCTGAAGCAAGACCTGACGTCTGAAGCAAGACCTGACGTCAGCAGCCCCCCGCCCAGAGCAATGTAAACGGCCCAGTCTCGTTCACGGCCCCTTTAGTCCTCCAGGCTACGCCCATTTAGAGGAAGATTTGAACAGGAAATGTGAGGGACGTAAGCTCCGAGGAGCGGGGGTGAGAACCACTTTAAGTAAATGAGTTGGTGCTCATTCATTCAGATCTTACAGGGGCCAGGCCAAAATAAAATAAAATGGTAAGATGGCTGTCAGCTATAGGGGGTTGCATTATGCATAATCCAGCAGTAGTTTATGCTTTAGATTCTTTTTAAACATATTAAGAGAAGATTATTCTTTTATGGAGCTGTCCTGCTCATTCCAGATCTCAGGGCCCTTGCATGCTACGCTAAAACTAGTCACTGGGATGAGACTGGAGAGCCTAGCATTTAGATTGTATACTACATTATACATAATGCAAGCGTTATGAAATCTGTTGCACTCAGTCAGCTTCAGTAGCTTAAACCTGTAGAAGAGAGGATCAGAGGGAGCATCATATTACATGTGTTGCAGCACAAAGGTTGACCAGTCTGATCTGGTCCCTTGTCTGGTCTCTCCGGTGTCTCTCTCTGGTCTCTCTATGGTCCTTGGTCTCACCTGGTCTCTGGTCTTTCCCTGATCTCACTTGGTCTCTTGTCTCCTCAGTACGAAGTCTCGGACGACAGCTTCTTCCAGAACATGTTGAACTTCTATAACTTCTCATCAAGAGTGATGGCGGACCAGCTGAGGAAGAGCCCCAACAAAGACCAGTAAGAGGACCATGGAGGACCAGGGACCAGGGACCGGGGACCAGGGAGGACAAGGAAGGACCAGAGACCAGGGACCAGAGAGGACCAGAAACCAGGGAGGACCAGAGATGACCAGGAAGGACCAGAAACCAAAAAGACCAAAGACTCTGCCCCCCTGTCTCTGACTTCACCCCTCTGTCTCTGACTCCGCCCCTGTCTCCCTCTCTACAGGTGGAGTATGACTCCGCCCACAGTGAATGCATACTATATGCCGACAAAGAACGGGATTGTGTTTCCAGCAGGAATTCTACAGGCGCCATTTTACGCACATGACCATCCAAGGTACACACACAGATACACGTACACACGCACACGCACACGCACACACGCACCACATTCACAGGAACACTTACACACACACACTGTGTTCTGTTTCAGGGCTTTGAACTTCGGGGGGATCGGTGTAGTGATGGGCCACGAGCTGACACACGCCTTTGACGACCAAGGTGTGTTTGCATGTTCTCTTTGTGTCCGTGTTTGCGTGTTCTGCCTGTGCCTGTGTTTGCATGTTCTTTCTGTGTCTGTGTTTGCTTGTTCTGCCTGTGCCTGTGTTTGCATGTTCTGCCTGAGTCTTCAGTTTGCTTGTTATTCCTGTGTCCTCAGTTTGCTTGTTCTGCCTGTGTACAGGCCGGGAGTACGATAAGGAGGGGAACTTGCGCCCCTGGTGGCAGAACAGCAGTATTGAGGCGTTCTCCGAGCGCAGTCGCTGTATGGAGCTGCAGTATCACAACTACAGCGATGGGGGAGAGAGGGTGAACGGGAAGCAGACACTGGGGGAGAACATGGCCGACAACGGGGGACTCAAGGCAGCCTACAGGGTGAGGAGGGGGGAGACAGACCTTGGGGATAACATGGCAGATAATGGTGGTCACAGAAGCAGGACCTTTCTGTGTGGAGTTCTCCCAGTGTTTGCATTGGTTTCCCCCAGGTGCTCCGATTTCCCCTACCACTAAAGACATGTACAATAGGTGAGGGTTTGAGAGCGACAGATGGACATAGAAGGTTAAGAGGGGGGAACCTCTCTGGTCTCTCTCTGGTCTCTTTTTCTCTTACATTTACATTTCTTTCTGGTCTCTCTCTACTCTCTTTCTTGCCTCTCTCTGTAGCCTGACTCTCGCCACACCCTTGTAGTTCGCTGCGCTTCACACAAGGATCTAGGTCTTCTTCATAGCGTATGAATTTCAGGGGTGATTGGATAAACCACTTGTCCGTTATCCTGAATGATGTGTTCCTTCAACCACTCGCATAAGCACACAATTCAGCACACTGCGTTTCAGGGTTGCCAAATGCTGGAAAGATTTTCCAGCCCAAAACCCGCGAGAATGCCCCAAGAAAAACACCCAGAATAATTTTTGGGCTAAAAACATAATGCAATCAACTTGGGCTATCATAATTGTTTTTAATGTCTTTCTGTTTATTTATTACCTACAAGTCGCTTGAAAACAAATGATGCAGGAAACCACCCAACCTGGCAACCCTGCTGTGTAGTGTTGTGATGAGCACTTTTAAACCAAACTTTACACATACAAATTGCATTAAAAGTGAAATCCGTGTCTTAATTCGTTCGTATTTAAACTTTTTTTTTAAATTCATCTTTGTTTGATTTGTCTGGTGGTGGTCGGTGCAAATCCGATGTAACACCGGCGATCCTGATTGGCCGATTATTTTTTGATGATCTGAAGGAGTTTGCAATGCTTTCGAGAGTGGCGAGAGTCAGGCTACTCTCTCTGGGCTTTCTATCGGGTTTAGATTAGATTAGATTGGTTTATTTGAAAGGGGACAGTGCAATTTCATGTAACACATGAACAAACATGGTTCAAAAAGCCAGAATTAGCCAGAAGGCTATTTTTCATCTGTAGTCCCCTGGCCAAGATGTAAAAAGGCATTAAAATACAAGCATGATAAAACATTACAATTCTTTGACACATCAATAACCACAAATAAAATATAAATGACACTGTATAATAACTAAAGGCACACAGTACCTGATTGCAATATAAAAACACACAAAAACACTTGTTTAAAAGGATACGTTAGATATACAATACAGCATAACATGCTCAGCTTTTAATGTTGGCAGACGTACATGTTAATGTACCTATTTTTCAATTTTTTCGTAAAGGCCTTGTAAGTGGTGAGCTGTCTAACCTCCTCAGGCATTGAGTTCCACTCAACGGCACCCCTCACTGACCAGGCCGAGCGACTGAAAGCACTCCTGCGCAGAGGGATTACACAGTCGCCTCTTACAGAGCCTCGAGTGACACGCTCAGAGCTGTTTTTTTGGCTGATGAACTCTGCCAGTGGAGCTGGGGCTAAAATTATGTATTACTTTGTATATGAGACTCAGATCTGCAAATCTATGGAGACTGTCCCAGTTTAAAAGGCTGTACTTTTTAAGAATTGTACAGTGATGATAGTGTCTTGGTTTTTTGTCCATGACTTTAATGGCTTGTTTGTATAATGTTTCCAAAGGGCTTTTGGCGCTCTGACTTGCCTGAGACCAACTTATTAGGCAGTAGTTAAAGTGGCTGAGAATCATGGAATGTAGAAAAATTATTGCAGCTTCGATTGACATTTCATTACGGATTGAGCGGAAATTTGCAAGATTAAATTTTATATTTTTGCATAATTTGTCAATATGGGCTTTAAAGGAGAGGTGTGAGTCGATTACTAACCCAAGATATTTGTATTGATTTACAATTTGTAATTTTTTTCCAGCAACTAGTATGTCAGGATTAAATGAGGCTCTATTGGCTTTACTGAAAAACATACCTACAGTTTTTGAAATATTTAGCTGCAGGCAGTTCTCCTGCAGCCAGGATGTGATAAGATTCATTGCTTTAGTGAGTTTAGCAGCAACAATGTCCTTTGAGCGACCGTGAACAAATAAAACAGTGTCATCTGCATACATCAAACATTCAACTTCAGAGCAGACAGTTGGTAGATCATTAATATAAAGGCTAAATAAGAGGGGGCCTAATATTGAGCCCTGAGGAACCCCGGTGGTTAGCCTAAGAGACTCAGACTTGCTGTTGTTAATTAATACAGATTGTGTACGATCATGCAGGTAAGATTCAAACCAACTCACAGTGTCACGAGAGAAATTAAACTGTGAGAGCTTAGTAAGGGGAACAGAGTGGTTAACTGTGTCAAAAGCTTTCCTGAGATCCAAGAATACCGTCCCTACTACTCCACCCTTGTCAAGAGAAGATTTTATTTTCTCAATAAAAAGGCATGTAGCCGTTTCAGTGGAGTGTTTGGATCTGAAACCAAACTGCATGGCGTGAAAAGAGGGGGAGCTATTGTTTAAATACTGGACAACCTGCTCAGCCACCCATTTTTCTGCAACTTTGGAAATGGTCGGAAGAATGCTTATGGGTCGGTAGTTATTCAGAGAGGTTGGAACACCAGATTTATAAACTTTATTTTATTTTATTTATAAAGTTTCTCTCTGATCTCTTTCCGGTCTCTCTCGCTGGTCTTGCTCTGGTCTCACCTGGTATCTGTTGCAGGCATATCGGTCCTGGGTTCAGAAACACGGTGAGGAGAAGCTGCTTCCTGCGGTGAACCTGACCAATGACCAGCTCTTCTTTGTGGGATTCGCACAGGTAGCTATGGCAACAGGTGTCTGTGGTAACTGTGGCAACAGGTGTCTGCGGTAACTGTGGCAACAGGTGTCTGCAGTAACTATGACAACAGGTGTTTTGCAGAGACCACACTGGTCCTGAATCCAGAACATTTATAACTTTTACTCTGTCACTTCTGTACACATTTGACCTTCTCTCCCCCTCCCCCTCCCTCTCCCCTCCTTCTCTCAGGTCTGGTGCTCAGTCAGGACCCCTGAGTCAGCCCATGAGGGTCTGGTCACAGACCCCCACAGTCCTCCTCGCTTCAGGGTCCTGGGGACTCTATCCAACTGTCCTGAGTTCAGTCAGCACTTCCTCTGTCCCCCAGGGGCCCCCATGAACCCAGGCCCCGGCCAGCGCTGCGAGGTGTGGTGAGGGAGAGGAAGAGTGAGGGGGGGCGGCAGTGGTGAGGGGGAGAGGAAAGAGGGCGGGGCTACAGACACACCAATCACAGCTTCACCCGCTGATCACACTGGAACGCACCAATAGGAAGTGTCTTACAGACTATGGACCAATCCCAGACAACTGTGCATTAATATTATCATTATTATTATTATTATTTAACAGGAAGTGAAGTGGCCAATGATAAGTGCCAAACAGACTCAGGGGCGGGGCCAACAGGGAGTGGGCCAACAGGGAGTGGGCCAATCAGGTGACAGAATTGTCCATGTTTGTTTTCTGTGTTTGTCTTAAACTGTGTCAAGTTTGCACTGAGTCAGCGCCCCCTGCAGGTCGCACCAGGAGAGACGTCATGTTCTACCCAGGCCTGGACCAGAGGCCTCTCAAGCATGTGACCAGAGATGGACCACCATCTCTGGTCACATGCTTGCCAACTGGTGGGGGTGTGGTTTCTAGTTTCTTCTTATAATGCTCTTCTCTGAGGATCTACAAATGTGATGTTGATCTTTGTGTTCAGCACGAGTCCACCAGGGGGCGCACCATGTGTGAGAGTCTCCAGACGTAATCAAACACCTCTCGTTAAATATTTTTCTTTTTTCAAAAGATAAAAGTCTAAAATATGTGGAGACTTCAGATCCAGAACTTCTAGACTCTGATCTCTTTCTGGTTTCCCACTCTAGTATCTCTCTCTGGTCTCTCACTGTAGTGTTGCTCATCCTGATCACCAGTGACATGCGGTGAGGTTGGTGATTGGTGAGGCACTGACTTCAGCCCTATCAGATGAACATATATATCATATAAATCAACACGACCTACAGAGCTGCTTATTCACAATTTGTTTGGCTACAGCAGAATATGTTTCATGCCTGCATTGTTAGCTCATACAAAACAAAAGTATGTAAAAAGCACATTTCAAAGTGTGTTATCGGTCTTACTTTAAACCTGTACTGCACAGACCAGTTTCATGTTTAAGTCCAGATAATAGTTTGAGCGCAGATATGTAATCCTCCATTTGGAAATAAGTCCAATGAGTTTTAAAAAGTCCAAAAAACGGGTGTCTCCTCCATAAACTCCTCTGTGTTTCGCCCGAGTCTCGGGCGCATCCAATTTCTAATATCAACCTTCTTACCCTTCACCTCTCTTCCTTATAATTCCTATCATCATTGGAAGCATAAAATTACCCTAAGTGAATTTTTAATAATCTTACAATGTGTTACATGTATTTTAGCCAAACCTTAGCAGAGGAAGAACAAGAAAGGAGCTTTCTGATTAAACTGTATTCAGCCGAATTCTGGGCTCAGCGAAAATATGCAATTTCAAGGTAAATAATGAAATAAGGCAAAGTTATATGAAAATAATACAATAAAATAAATCACTTGATATAATGACCAAGTATTATTATTTCCATTTTATTATTTTTTCTTCCCATGATCGTAGGTGAGGCCAGGCCTCACCTGCCTCATTTGACCGCACGTCACTGCTGATCACAATAGGTCTGGCATGCGCCTCCTGTTCGGCGACCCCGCTCCCATCTCTATGTGGAGTGAGAGGACAAGTGCCCAAAAAATAACAATTGTAAACCGCTTTGTGACTGGTCTGTGAAAGGCGGTATATAAATAAAGATTACTTACTAGATTACTTACCTCTTATTCCATCAAACCTTTTTCAAAGATGTTCAGACACATGTAGACTGTAGCTCCCTCTGGTGGACGCACAGGGAGATGACAGATGCCTTTAAATAAACACAACACCGCCACCTGCTGTGTGTTTTTATTTATCACTTTTTTTAAAACCAGGAGGACAGACAGTGACTGATGGGGAGCAATCCTTAAGAATAGCCTCAGCCCTGATCTCGGCCCTAGTTGCGGCTCTGGTCTATGACATCACAGTTGAATTGTCTTCCTATGGCCTGGACCAGGGGTTGGACAGAGTCCCCCACAGTGATAGTCCTCTGTGTCTCCTGACTGAGGCTGGTCACTCCCCGGTCCCTCAGTCCACACGGGACGATGTTCTGGAACCAGGACAAGTCCACATCACAGTTCAAAGCGAGACCATGGGACGTGACCCGCCGGCTACAGTGGACCCCTGCGGAGACAGGAGCAGGAGCAGTAGTACAGGTACAAGTACAAGTACAAGTACAAGAACTCACCCATGGCACAGATCTTGTTGTCCCCGACCCAGACTCCTGTGTGAGGGGAGGTTTCTGCTTTGAGGCCGAAGTGACGACACACGTCCAACACTGAGAGCTCCAGAGAACTGACAAACAAACGGATCCCCTGCAGAGAGAGACCAGATCTAGAGCTTCAGTCCGGGGTCTACATTCTCAGTCCTGGCTCTACAGCCTCAGTCCTGACCTTGTTGAGTCTGCCCAGGTGCATGATGGGATAGCAGACGAGCTGGCCTGGGCCATGGAAGGTGATGAGGCCCCCTCGGTCAGTCCGGTGGACTTGGGCCCCTGTGGTCCGGAGCTGGTCAAGGTCCTGATCTGAGTACAGGGAACTGCGCAGTCCCACAGTGTAGACCGGCTGGTGCTCGCACAGCAGCAGAGTCCAGGCTGAACCCGGTCTGGTCTTCAGCTGGTCCACACGGGATCTCTGCACCTGCATGGCCTCAGCAAACGGGACCAGACCCAAACGGACCACCTCCAGGACGGGACGGGACATCAGACCTGAGACGAGAGGCAAGAGATGCCATTTTTTATAGTTGTGTTTTTACTTAAGTCATACAGCGCATGTGTGAAAGTGTGTTTAAATCTGTTCAGAGCCAGGCACAATCTCAGCCTCATCTTTAACCACGACTTTTAATCTTAGACTCACAAGACTATAGTGTATAAATAACTATAATATATACAGCCATATGGTCTAATGTCTAACCATAGACTCTAACCACTAGTGATGGCAATATGAAGCCCCATGATGCATTGCGGGTTTGCAACCCATTACTCGGCCCACGGTTTGAAGGCTCGAGGTGATTCATGCTCCACTACGCCATCATGTGGACAAACAATACATAACACTCAAGTGCTTACACTGAATGGTGGGGTCTAATATTAAAATGTATATTTACAATCTATGGTCTAACGTGTTGTGTTTGAAATTATGCTTCATGAACTATGAACTATGAACTATGAGTCTTTCAGTCAATTGTGTTGATACAACAAACACATCCAAAGCAATACAGTTCTACAAAAAGTGTTTAATTGAGGAAAAACTACCAAGAGGTGGATTAATCAAACATAACACACCATTTGCGCGTTCCCGATAAAGGGTGCGAGTGCGTAGGGTGTCCCAATTCTCCAGGGAGGTCTTTGGCCCCGCCCCCTTTGCGCCCCTGATCCACACTTCGCCGTAGCCTGCATCTATGCGCACTCTGGCGAAGGATATTGCCCATAATTCTTTGCGGCTGGGACGTGCGGTGAGGTTTGTGATTGGGGAGGCACTGACTTTAAACAGTCAGATTTACCATCATTATTCTATTAAAATAGCATTAAATCGTCAATGCAAAAACGTCCACAAACATTATATACTGTAAAGATAAGAGAACCAGCATATTATAAAAAATCCCACAACACGTCTAGATGCTGGCTCTCCGCTCCTCATCAAACCAAGTCTTTGCGAAGCACAGGTGCGAGAGAGCGGAGGAGGGAGGGAGGGAGAGAGAGAGATGCAAGGAGTGAGAGATGCAAGGGGAGAAAGAGAGACGCTAGGAGAGAGAGTGACGCAAAGAGCGTGAGAGAGAGACGCAAGGAGCGAGAGATGCGAGGAGAGAGAGAAAGGGAGAGACGCTAGGAGAGAGAGAAACACAAGGAACACAAACAAGAATTAAACAAGTTGCAGAACTTATGAGCAGTGCTAAATCAGTGTTTTTCGGGGAAGCACTTTTATGCAGCTTCTCTAGTAACTCCTCCCCCGAGGCCGGACTAACCTCGTCAGTCCAGCGGTGGTCCTTCAGTCTATATTACTTCTTGTTTTGATTGAAAGTCCAGTTGAGAAACACATCCTCAATCCAATCATCCATTTTCCAGCAGAAGAAATAGCACCGACAGGACTGATTGTTGGTTAGCAAAATATTTACAGTCTGTCAGCAACTCGGGTATAACTTCATGCTCACTATCACCCCTAGTGGTGAGGCACAGACACTGCCTGCCTCACGCTAGGCCTTTCCAATGTGTATTCTTCTCCGATCAAAAGACTTCAAATAATTATATGCAGTACACACATAGGTGCAATACATTACTAAACACTATGACAAGTTAAACAAATGTTTTTCCATCATCCTGCATAGCAGGATGATGAAACAAAAAGGGATATATCAACAGCATGAGCTGAGTGCACTCGCACACACACACACACTATGTGAGAGCGAGCGATCTGGGGGGAGTCAGGAGCTCTGCCTAGGATTTCAGCGATTTTGACTACAGAAATGATCAAAACTGTTCGGAAACAGGCCAAAAATACTTTATAAGCATAGGACAGTGGAAAACAATTATATATTTTGACTATATTAATAATTATTTTTTCAATGATGGCAGGTGAGGCTCTGCCTCCCTTGCCTCCCCTGACTGCACGTCACTGCTTTGCGGTACACACCAACACGTCGGGAAAATGCATTTAAATATAAATGTTGAAATATATATGCAGTATGTGTGTAAATAAGTTTTGCTATGTTACTTGGAAAGAAGCATAAACGTCTGATGAAGAATTACGGACATTGTGTTTTAACAATTTAATAACTTTTTCAAGCAAGCGTTTATATAACATTCAATTTAAACTTTACAATTAGTACAATGATCTTAGAATGTATAAAAACTGACCAGATAGTTAGTTACCCACATTTAACTTAACATTATACAGCTATCTCTAATTAAAAACAACTAATATACATGTATTTTAACGTGTGTGAAGCAATTAATTTTGTTTCCCAAAGGGTCAGACAAAATTACCTTTAATGTTTATAAAGTTTAGGTCTGAAAATGACCATCTCTTGACGAGTCGATGACGTATCCTGCACTCAGTGTGCACTGTCCCCATTCCGCCTTTTTTGCACACTTGTAACCTGCGCACTCCAACCCTGGTGTGCACTTCAAACAAATGCACACTTCGTAGAGGTGTGTAGGGTGCAGTGTGGGTATTGGGACTGGGCCTCAGACTCACTGGAGCTGAGCTCAGCGCGCAGCCATCTTCGATGTGTGTTTTGGTACAGGACGCATGCGCAGTCCTGCTGTCAAATGTGGCCTCGAGGACCTTCTTCTTCTTCTTTGGATGTTCAACGGCGGTTGCGAACTAGTATAACGCATTACCGCCACCCACTAGATAAATTGTGCATGATTCACCTCTATGGCTTACAACTTCAGAAAGCATTTCGTAGCCTGCAAGCTACAATAAATAAAATAAATAACCTATGCAAACACCTTTTAAATTCTACTAATGAGTCCAGTGCCTCGAGGACCTTCTTCTCCTCCGTGCGTTTTTATAGTCTATGGGATTTATCAAGGTGTGTAGTGATACATTTCGCCCTAGAGGAAAATAAGCAACTTTATTCACAATGAGGAATTGTACATGTAGCATTCGGCATAAATAAGTCTCTTTCGCGCAAGGTATTTTAGATACACTTAAGTGAAAAGTGACCATAGAGTTTTCAGTCCTAATGCAGTGGTAACTCATTGTACAGTCTGACAGCGGTGTTAGGTTGGGGTTAAATACAGAATATAATGAGACGGAGTGGGATGAGATTTAAGACTATGTCAAGTCAACTCTTCAAAAGAGATGTTTATCTCAGAGGGGTTTTTATCCATCCATCCATGTTCTTCCCCTTAATCCATTTCTGTGTCGGGGGTGGCAGTCAGAGCTGCTCCCAACTCACAAAAAAAACTCGCAGGTTATTTCAGGTGGTGTTTGGATCATAAATGTAAATGTAGATTTAACATGGATATATTATGAGCTATATATATATATTGTATATATACAATTTCAAACTCAAACTGCAGGAAGAGGCGGGAGGCGCGCGCGGCCTGTGGGCCAATCAGAACCGAGTCTGTCCAAGATGGCGGCGCTCGTCAGATGTTTGTTTACGAGAGAAAAATAATCCGAAAAAATACGATTTTCAGCGATCACAGCACTGCAGCGAACTGGGCCGAACTGAGTCGGGATGCGACACAACCACGGCCCCCTGCTCACGAAACACGCCCAGAAACAGCATGGATCAGGCGGACACAGGGCTCCAGGGAGTCCCCGGGAGGAGAGAGCAGAGTGTCCCCGTCTCAGAGATCTGTTCCCCGGCCTCAGAGCGCCAAGGAGTCTCCGGGAGGATAGAGCAGAGTGCCCCTATGTCAGAGCTCTGTTCAGCGGCCACAGAGCCTGGGAGGAGAGAGCACTCTACCCCGGACTCAGGTCCAGGACAGCGGGCACACAGCAGCTGTGACCCCGGGAGAAGCATCAGCAGAGGAGGTCAGTGGCTGTAGGATTTCCCTCTCGCACTAATAAGAAGTTACAGATATGATATTGGACAACGCAGCACTCGGACATGTCTGGACATCTGTTGGACAGTGATGATCCTGTACATTTAAGAACTTTTATGAACATTTCTGGACGTTTTTGTTGTTATTGCATTTCTGTGTTTGAACTGTTTGATTCTCTGATCTGTTGTTGAATCCACAATTTTGTAAAGTCCAGACTGGACTTAGGACGGAACACAAATCAATTTAATTGAGTTAAGATAGTAGTTTAGCAGTAGTAGCAATAGCAGCAACAGCAGTAGTAGCAGTAGCCAGGGGGGTAGCACCAAATTCTGGGCCCCGGGTACAAACACATTGATGGGCCAGCACTACGTTAATGCGTAATACATAAACATAAATAGACACACTTTAGAGGGCCCCTCCCTGCCTTGGGCCCTGGGTACTCGGTACCCTTTATCCCCCCAGTCCGATGCCAGTAGTAGTAGTAGTAGTAGTAGTAGTATCATCATCAGTAGTTTCAGGACATGTCTGGGCGTCTCTCTTGGAGAAGGCGTGTCTCTTGTTGTTGTTAAATCACACATTATTTTCTCTCCTTCATGTTGTGAACATCAGTTGTGAGTGCAGGTAAGACTGACCTCACAGCCCTCTGACCCCTGAAGCTGTCACTCCTGTTTGTTGCTCATCCTGTTTGTTGCTCATCCTGGTCTCTCTTACTCCATAAACCAGTTGCAGACTTCCTGTGTCCGTCAGAGCGATGGCGCCTGGAGAGAGAGGAGCCACACAGGGCGAACGAGCACACGGTACACACCTCTAACTCAACATCAGCTCTATTATCTCTAACGCTAACATCAGCTCTAACATCTCTAACTCTTACATCAGCTCCAATATCTCTAACTCTAACATCAGCCCTAATATGGTGTGTTCCAGAACGTTCTCTCAGACTCTGAGAACGAGGAGCCGATCAGCAGAAGAATCAGGAACATCTCAGCGTTCATCAGAAAAACCAGCAGCGCCCTCAGCAGGTGAGTCCTGGTCCTGGGAGATGAGAACTGCTGAGTCTGCACAAGTGTCACTGACAATAATTCACTAGTAACTTATTATTACTGCATTATTACATATCCATCCATCTGATATGTCTGTCATTCACTAGACACTTTACTGTTTATTGTTTATTCTACTCTTTTTCTTTGTTGCTAAAGTACAATATACACATCTGTAATTACTTATGAACCAAGTGCAATTATAGCTCCAGAGTTTATATTATTTTATTTTATTCAGTTTTACCATCTTATTATTTTAATTCTACTGTCTATTAACTTAAATCATAGACTGTTTGATGTGTACGTACTGAGTGCTCTAATTTCCTTATTTCTCTGCTGTAATGTGCGCAACGATGACACTGAAATATCCCCTCTGTGAGACGAATAAAGGAATATCTTATCTTATCATGCCTGGTCTAGTCTAGTCCTGGTCTGACCAGGTATAGTCCATGTCTTACCTGGTCTAGTCCTGGCCTTACCTGCTGTTACCTGGTCCGGTCCACAGGGGGGGTCAGAGGAGCCGCAGCTCGGAGCCTGTGGAGGAGAAGAAGACTGTGAAGGTTCTACTGCAGCCGACCATACTACAGGTGAGTCCAGACCCATACCAGGTCCCAGACCAAGAGCGAGCCCAGACTGAAATAAAGTCAATCTTATCTTATCTTATCTTAAAGCGGCACTAACTGACTTTGTGAAATTTTTGAATGTGAGCGCTGGCCTTGCTCTCTCTGCTCGCCCTCCCCGCACGGAGTTTTCGCCCCCCACTACTCCCCTTCCCCCTCAGCCTGTGCTCATGTGCTTATGTGTTTACGGAGCTCACGTCTCACAATATGGATTGCACATTTGAACGTGGATGGCGTGACCATAGAATGATAGAACCGGGTAGCGCGGAGGAACGAGACTTTCTTTCGGATGGATGTTTCGCTGTGTAAGCAGTAACCGGTAACAAAGACACGGGAAGTTTCAGGTTAGCCTTCGCCGCTTGTTTACCTCAGCTGAGACCTGTGGCTTTTCTCAAGAAAGTGGGGGCCAGTGGTCCGCATCCGCTGTGATTGGTCACAATCTGGTCCTGAAACAAATTCTCTTCCTTGTTTCACAAAAATTCAATCTAAAATAAAATGACACGTCAGCACAAATCTGCGCTACTTTTTCTTCAAAAGGACGTATATCCCAATGCAATGCATGGATATGGATTGAATTTTCGTAAGGAATAAAAAAAATATAGGGAGGTGATGCAGCTTTAAATAGTGTCTGTAGAGCTAGCATCAGGAGCATGTGTTGAGTATAATACCACATGTGTGCAGGTGGGGGCTCCACTTTCTCTCACCGCTGGGATCCTCCTCTCCTCTGAGAACAGTCGTTCCGTCTCTGCTCCTCTTCCGCCTCTTCGCCGATTGGCCTGGAGCGCCGTGATGCCTGCCAGCCAATGGGAGCGTGGCGTTGTGATGCCCACCAGCCAAGGGGAGCGCGGTGCTTCCTCTCTGGTCCAATCAGAGCGCTCAGTGAGCCCAGACAGTAACGACTCTATCTCTGAGGAGCTGAACCACTTCAAGCCCATCGTGTCCTCGCCGTGCACGCCGCCACGGCGCCTCGCAGACGGACGCATTCAAGAGGCCACCGTCATCAAATCCACACCCAGGAACCTCCGCGGCATGGGCGGAGCTACTGTGGTAAGGGGCGGGGCTGCTGTGGTAAGGGGTGGGGCTAACTGCTGTGATAACCGTGGTTCTATTTGTAGGGGGCGTGGCCTCAGAGCTCAGTGCTGATGCAGAAGTGGCGTCAGATCGAGTTGGACCGACAGCTGGTTACTGCGGCAATGGAGCGACGTTGTGCCGTCTCCGTGGCAACGCTCACCAGCCCTGTCACCAACTCCAGGAACCAGAGAAGAAGAAAGTTCACCAGGGCAGAAGAAGTACCGCGCAAAGTCCACAAACCCCATGGACGTCATGAACCCGGTCTGACGCTCGTTGCATCATCCTCATTAACGCAATTCACATTAGCATCCTCATTATTAGCGTAATGCCTCATCATTAGCGTAGTGCATCATTAGCATACTGCCTTATTAACATACTGTCTCATTAGCCTATTTCCTTATTATTATAGTGCCATGTTAGCTTATTGCCTTATTAACATACTGCCTCATTAGCATTAGCCTACAGGTTCATTACCATGCTCTGCCATATTTGTGTTGATGAGTTTCTCTCATTCCAGATGCCCTGGAGGTTAGATCCAACAGGAAACGTCAACACAGAGCGGTCCAGAGGCTTCGCCCACAGGCTAATGATAACGCTGTGGTTAATGCTAAACCACGCTCTTATGATAAACTCAGTGCTAAAGCTAATGCTAACGCTCAGGAGCGCGCCGACAGAGCGTTAGCGCTGCAGCTGCAGAGACATTTCGACGGAGTCCCCGACCCTTACTTCTTGCGATCAGCCAATCAGAGCGCAGAGGGGCGGAGCCTGAGGCGGCGGCACCAGCGACATAAAGACTAACGCCGCTGAGCAATTTACATATATGCAAATGACTGTCACATGACCAGCAGCAGCCAATAGAAACATTCCACACAGTCTTCCAGAGGATCATGGAAAAAGGAGTCTTTCATGGTTCCTTCATGCTTTAATTTAATAAAATAAACTTTGTCTTTAAGCAGTGTCTTTGTGGCGCCCTCTATGGAGATTGTCCCACACTGCAGATACCGAGCCTTACCAGGACATATGAGCAGGTCTCCACGGCAACAGAGCCTTAAAAGAACATGCACCATCTGATATGTCCAAGTTTGTTAAAGGTATATGGGAGGACTCTCTACTTCCGGGTGGATCATCAAGACTATTAGTCTTCTCAATCATTCTGGTGATGTGTGCTTGTCAAAAAAGAACAGAGTTTTGTTCAAAAAGTGGAGAGGGTGGCTCTTTCCTAAATTTTGTGAAAATCCTCCTTTAAGTCCAGGATCACGGTTATAGGTTAATCTTAGACTCATGACCCCTGACCTCTGACCCCAGATGCTGATCCTGACCCAGCGGCGAAAGCTGTGCAGTTCTTAGAGAGTTTTGAAAGAGACTGATGTGAAACCAAAGAGGGTGACCTCACGAGTCTCCAGGAGATATATACTGTCAAATTAAATGAATTGTAGATTGTACATAACCCCAGTTTTTTATTTTCTTTGAACATGATCAGGATTTAAACATCTTAAGGTTAACTGTTATATATTAAAGTGAGTGTAATCATGGAAGGTGTTATTTATACCCTTTATGGTTAAACTCAACAACCACTGAAGATAAATGGAATAAAACTCTTGTCTGTGTCTATCTGTCTCAGTGTCTGTCGATCTCTATCTCAGGTGTAGTGTGTCATAATCTTTGTCTCAGGTGCAGTGTCTGTGTCTATCTTTGTGTTTCTGTTTCAGGTGCTGTGTCTGTGAACTGGTACTGACTCTTAGATGCTTTAAAGTTCAAGGCAATTTTTGGTATAGCACAATTCATACACAAGGGCAACTAAAGTAGCCTGGTCGTACAAATTACATTTCTACATGCAGGGAAATGATAATTGAGCAGAGTGTACAGATGGCAAAGGCCAGGCTACAACTAAAGTGCTGAACAAAACAAGATAGAAACAATCATACAAGGCAACATAAATAATCACAGTACATTAAAAAGAAACATAAAAAAATAAAATCCATCTATTGTTGCACAGCTAAACATAACTGTTTTTGACCAGGATTTAAACATTGTCAGAGAAAAAAATCCTGTCTCTCATTTTCAGGAAGATTGTTCCAGAGCTAAGACATGTGTCTGTAGTCCGCATGTCTGTAAGTCTATAGGTATTTCACAAACACCAACCATTGAGCTGAGACCAAGACTGAGGCACGGGGCCCCTCTGAACCCTGACCCCTGGTCTGTTGACAACGAGCTTTGACGATCTGATTCTGATGATGTGTAGAACTCTTGAGTTTCACAATATCGATCTGGGCCTTGCAGGTTAACTGTTAACACTTATGATAAGAATACATCAGAGGCCTCCAGAGTACAGATCACAGACTATTAAGTCCAAAGGTCCTAGAACAGCCTCAATGTGATTTTAACATAATGTTGGCGGCACACAGTGGTAAGAAGATTATTAGTATTACCGTACGTTTGTTTTTGTTTTTTTAAGGGGACTTCCGTTTATGTCAGTGCCGTTTGTCCAATCAGAAGCGTCCAGGTCACACACAAAATGGCGGCTTCACGGACAGGGAAGAGCGGTCTGCTGGAGAAAGTAACGTTATTTCTGCATTTTCTCGTTATTATTGTTATTCTTGTGTTGAATCTGTGTGTGGGAGGGTCGTGCAGCTGTGGCCGTGTCTGTGTCTCAGGCTGGAGGCTCACACCGGCCACGGAGCCGCTCACGTTGGGGTCTGCGGCGGAGGAGACACGTCTCCATCCGAGACTTCTGTTCTAACATGAACACATGGTTCTTATGTTGTTCTAACATGAACACATGGTTCTTATGTTGTTCTAACATGAACACATGGTTCTTATGTTGTTCTAACATGAACACATGGTTCTTATGCTGTTCTAACATGAACACATGGTTCTTATGTTGTTCTAACATGAACACATGGTTCTTATGCTGTTCTAACATGAACACATGGTTCTTATGTTGTTCTAACATGAACACATGGTTCTTATGTTGTTCTAACATGAACACATGGTTCTTATGCTGTTCTAACATGAACACATGGTTCTTATGTTGTTCTAACATGAACACATGGTTCTTATGCTGTTCTAACATGAACACATGGTTCTTATGTTGTTCTAACATGAACACATGGTTCTTATGCTGTTCTAACATGAACACATGGTTCTTATGTTGTTCTAACATGAACACATGGTTCTTATGCTGTTCTAACATGAACACATGGTTCTTATGTTGTTCTAACATGAACACATGGTTCTTATGCTGTTCTAACATGAACACATGGTTCTGTTCGAACATGAACACATGGTTCTGTTCGAACATGAACACATGGTTCACAGGCTGATACCATGTGGTGCTTTGATCCTGTCAGTCCGTAAAACGAGGCATTACATGTATTTATGTATCATCCTAAATCTTGGACTTCACAAAGTTGTGGATTTACTAACAACAGATCAGAGAATCAAACGTGACCTCAGGACACATACTTTAAAGGTGCCATATTACGCTTTTTGACTTCTCTGGTTGAAACATCATTTCAGTGCTTTTGGCTTCATACACATGCCCAGAGTAGTGTATTCATTGATTCCTTCAAGCTTTAGTTAGAAAGCGATCTCTCTCTTTCACCCTCAAGAGGCAGCAAAACACCCGGCTCCACATCTGTGACGATTTCAGCATTGATGACTTATGGTGCTTTCAGACCGGGACAGTCGTTGCGTCTGCGTTCAATGCAAAGTCAATGGGGAGGCGCGTTTCAGCGTTGCATTGCACGGACCTCTCGGCACACACGCACGGACCGCCCAGTAGAAACGCACGGACTTGGCGGGAAAGTCAAAGGGGAGGAGAAGGAGCGGAAAATGAACGCCCACAGGAGATGGATTCCGCTCAACTTTTCCTCGAGACGTTCGTGCAGCGACCAATCAGAGAGCATGCACACCACTGACGTAATCACGCCACTACACGGCGTATGTTTTCCCCATTGAGAGCCAGGAACCGGTCATTTAAACATGGAGGATCAAGCTGTGGATAGTCTCATTGTCGTTGTTACAAACTTTCCAGAGTTGTGGAAAGTCTGCATTCCGGAATATAGCGACAGAGCAAAGAAAGATACGGCATGGAAGGCCATTGCGCAGCAGCTCAACCTCCCTGGTAAGTTTTTTCAGTATCAGTGTAGTAAGGTGGGCGTGCTTGTGTTCGTGCGTCGTTTGGCAGTGTGCAAGCCTCTGCGTCTGAAAACTAGAGAATGCGCGTCTGGTGAGCTGGGCTGCTGCGTTTCAGCGTTTTCCAACGCTGATCATGCGTTGCGTCTGGTTTCAATGCAAAGTCTATGGTGGCGCGCGTTCGACCGTCACAACGCACGGACCTCTCGGCACGAACGGACTGTTCAATAATGACGCACGGGCTTGGCGAGAAAGTGAAAAGGGAGGAGCAGGAGCGAAAAATCAACGCCCACAGGAGATGGATTCTGCTCATCCTTTCCTTGGGACGTTCGTGCGACAACCAATCAGAGAGCAGCAAAGTGGTCACGGGGACATTAGCGGACTGAGCGAGCAGACTGAAAATACTCAAACAGCAAAAACAGGACCCACACCAGACTTCACCAGAACTCAAACCAGGGTTGACGATGGGAGACTGTGTGCTTGTGAATATATGCGTTGTCATGCTCCCGTGACCTTATGCAACTGCTTCGAGTGTGTTCGCCGATGCGGAAATACTGTTTAATAATATGAAAACACGTATGGCGCACCTCCGTGAACACGTACTGCTGTTATATAAAGCCCGTGGAAGGTCTCTGTTCAAAGACACGCTGCAAAGCTGCATATTGGAGAAGATCTGTATACAAGAAGCCGCTAGCATAGCTCTGTTAGCATTAGAGCCGGCCGGCTACTTCCGGTACTTCCGGCTCGCGTCAGGACGTTCTGGTGTGAAGTACTCTGCGTCTGAAAACTAGAGAATGCGCGTCTGGTGAGCGGGGCTTTCGCGTTTCAGCGTTGGCGGTCTGAAAGCCCCATAAGACCCTGTTTATACTGAGACGCTGCGCAGACGTTTCCAGGCTATTAACAGAAACGACCTGGCTCCTAATGCAAATTTCTCTGCGTTCACATGAGGTTGAAAAACGATGTAGTTCTAGCGCCCGGCCAGTAGTGGGCAGAGAAACTTTACAACACTCACACGACCCCCAGCCCCGTGCCCAGCCCCCCTCTCGGCAGTGTACTCACTTCCTGTGCCAGACCATCAGAACGCACCAACATCATTCTGCATTTTAACAGCAGCTGTGAACATGGGAACTGAACCTAGAGCTTCGCGTGGTCTCGTTTGGACGAACGAAGGAGTAGAATTATCCTCTGTGCAGCGCTGGAAGCCCACGTAGCTAGTTTGTGTGGGCGGCGCCATTTTTGTTTTTGTTTGTTCTCCGCTACTGCGCATGTCCAAATGTACGTGCGGGGAGCAGTGCTGAGGCGGGGGTCAAAGCAGAGGGGGATTTCACACCTTTCTCCCTCTCGCGGGTGTGAAAGAGCCCCCGCTGTGCAGCGTATCTGAGTTGTCCCACTCTGCAGGCTGGATCTGAACACTTACGTTTTCACCCCCCTGGAACACAGTCTTTGTATGAACGGTTGGTAGCAACCGACATCCAACTATACCGTTTTATTGCCACATTGTCTCCGTGTAAACTCAGCCTAATATGATTTTTTAGCAGATTTTTTTTTTTTGCAAGAGCATAATATGAAACCTTTAAATAACACAGCTTTTCAGAGGAAAAAAGATTTGTTGGCAAAATGCTAAAAAAAAACAGATCAACCTCTGATGTGATAATTCTACTGTGACTCCAGTTACAAAGAAAATAGATTTTCATGGCTAACACATCAGTAAATCACTTAAAAGTCATTTTTGAAAAATAACTGATAACATTTTAAATCAACCTTGAAAAATGTGTAACAGATGTCCATCCATCCATTTTCTACCCTTTAATCCATTTCTGGGTCAGGGGGGTGGCAATCAGAGATGCCACCCAAGTCTCATAGCACCAGCCCTGTATACACCAGTGTAACAGATGTATACATACTTATAGTTTAGTTTACTGTATGAAAGTAATAATTTTGTTGCCAAACCTCCGCATCTCATTCAAAAGGATCAGGTCTGTGACACAAACAGCCATCATAGAACATGTGACTCATGTATTAAACAGTTATTTCCACGCAAATGGACAGAAGAGGTATTTGGAATGTAATAGTATTATATTCTGATTATTAAAATAGTTTTTGTTGGCCTTCTGTTCCACTTTTGTACCCTTTAGTGCTCAGGTGAACCTTTTAGCTTTGAGAGCCAAATAAAGTGTACTTTAACATTTATTTCTGTGGGATCATACAATTTTTTGTGAATATGTGCACATTTTTTTTTTATTTTTTATGCTAGATCAACACATTTCGAGTGTAACATCACTTGGAATGTATTTTATTGAATACGATTTTTATACTGAAGAAATTCAATACATTAGTAAACTATGATTTGCCTGAGAGCTATTCACGATCTTCAAAAGAGCCACATCTGGCTCTTGATCCATAGGTTCCTGACCCCTGCTTTAGTTTTGAACAAGCCCATATACACATGGTACACATGGTACCACGAGGTCTCGGCTGAGTTTACAATGTAGAAGTCTTTTAGTTAGTGATGGTATGAAGCCTGTTACACATGGTTCACAGCTTCAATGTGATTCGTTTGCTCTGTCGCCCTCATGTGGACAAATACATGTATAACAGTCTCAGAGCTGTCAGTAAACAGTGGCTCTGAGCCACAGGTCTACAGTACTCATCACACACTCAGCAGTACTTTTAGTTCCACCTTCAAGATGTAGACCCAGGACTGAGGCTGTAGACCCGGGACTCAGGCTGTAGACCCGGAGCTAAGGCTGTAGACCCGGGACTCAGACTGTAGACGCAGGACTCAGGCTGGTACCCGGGACTGAGACTGTTTTGTGTCTTTTATTGAAGATTGTTGAAAGTGATGTTTGTGTCTGTGTGTTTCCAGTGGAGAATCGATGAGAAGCCAGTGAAGATCGACAAATGGGACGGAGCCGCGATCAAGAACTCGCTGGACGACGCGGCCAAAAAGGTGATTCTGTTCAGAGGGTCTTCTGGTCTCTCTCTGGTCTCTCTCTCTGGTCTGTAATGCCTAGTCTCTCTGGTCTTCAGGTCCTGCTGGAGAAGTACCAGTACCAGGAGAACTACTCCCTGGTGGATGGGAGGTTGTTGATCTGCACAGTATCCTGTGTGTTTGCGGTAGTGGCTCTGCTCTGGGACTATCTGCACCCGTTCCCCGAGTCCAGACCAGTGTTGGCGGCCTGCGTCATCTCATATCCTTCTACAGGACCTGCTTTAGTCCTGCTTTAGTCCTGCTTTAGTCCTGCTTTAGTCCTGCTTTAGTCCTGCTTTAGTCCTGCTTTAGTCCTGCTTTAGTCCTGCTCTAGTCCTGCTCTAGTCCTGCTCTAGTCCTGCTCTAGTCCTGCTCTAGTCCTGCTCTAGTCCTGCTCTAGTCCTGCTCTAGTCCTGCTCTAGTCCTGCTCTAGTCCTGCTCTAGTCCTGCTCTAGTCCTGCTCTAGTCCTGCTCTAGTCCTGCTTTTGTCCTGCTTAGACCAGGGTTCAGACCTGGGTTCAGACCTGGTTCAGTCCTTATCAGTCTCACTTACTTCCTGATGATGGGGGTCCTGACTCTCTACACTTCGTACAGAGAGAGGAACATCTTCCTGGTGGCTTTGCAGAAAGACCCAGCGGGTCTGGATCCGGACCACGTCTGGACCCTGTCCTCCTCCCTTAAGAGGTGACTCTGACCCCTGACCTCTGACCCTGACTCAGCACTCTGACTCCTGACCTCTGCCCCCTGTGCAGGTTTGATGACCAGTATTCCCTACGTCTGTCCTTCATGGCTGGGCGCACACGTTTGACCCGGGAGGTGGAGGTGACCCGCTCTGTGGCAGAGTTCTTCGACGACTCTGGGACTTTGGTCATGGATCATTTTGAGAAGTGTGTTTCCAGGATGCACGACTCTCTGAGCAGCGACAAGAAGAGCAAGTAACACCTCAGACATAAACATGTGACATCAGACATAAACATGGATCCTTCTGGGAAGAAGCCTAGGTCCGTGAATTTAAATGTTCCACTTTTCTGTTTGTTCTGAATAAAAGTTGTTGAGAATCCTCTGAGACAGTGTTTTGTACTGAACTTTATCACAAATAAAAGTCAAACTGTGTCTGTGTCCTATCCTTCTCCCGGAGCCCACCAGAGGATGCTGTCGTATAGGACCATACACTATAGACAGAGGGACAGTGCTAACATGCTAGCTCAATGCTAATGTTAGTATTAGATAGCAATATGGCCTACGTGAAGGACTGTACAAGGACTCCATGTTATGACTATGATGTGACTGTCTCTTTGTGACACGTACGTCTTTCCATGTGTGACGTGACAATGACTATATAAACTGTGTACTGCCTTTATTCTGTCTGAGAGAAGGAAACAATGGAAACCAGTGGAACTTGAGAGAAACCTAAATAAACTTCCAGAGTTTGGCACACCACGATCCGTCTCTGTCTGCTTCATCCTGACAGATTTGGTGGAGAATGCGCGGCTCAGTGTGCGCCATTCTCTGGATTGTTTTGAGGGAGTTTGCTTTTTTTCTTTTCCTCTGTGTGAGAGACCGGCATGCTGCGTCTGGGAGTGGAGATTCCAGCAGGCTGGAAGACTGTTCCTGGATGCTTCTTGTCGCTTCTGTCACTTTTGTTTTTTTAAATTGAATATTCCGACGCGGAAAAGAGTTGGCAGACCTCTCGGACAGTCCGTGCATGCACCTGTTTGACAAGAATAAGGTAAGCAGACACCTTTTTAGATGTAAAGTCTGCATAATTGGATACTAGCTAAATTTTGGTCTGTTTTTGAGGTCTGTCGTACTCTCTAAATTGTGTTCAAATAAGTGAGGATCCATAAAGTGTATAGGATCCATAAAGTGTTGGCCATAAAAGTGTAGGATCCAAAAAGTGTTGGCCATAGAGTGTATAGGATCCATAAAGTGAAAAGGCCATAAAGTGTATAGCAGTGTCTCCCAAAGTGGGGTCCGCGGCCCCCTGGTGGGCCGCGAGGGTACTGCAGGGGGGCCGCGGGAGGTCATAAAAAAAATAAAAAAATAATATAATTATTTAATGTTAAATTTATAATGTTTTGTTTGTAATATTAAAATATTTGTGTTCATTATTTGACTTGAATAATCCACTGTAATCATTTTTGTATTACATAATGTTTGTAGCAGAGGCTATTTCCCCAAAATAAAATAACCAGAAGAGCCTATTCTTAATGTTGTCTTCTTGGTTATTATTTTGGGGGGCCACGCAGACCCGTCAGATTTTTAAGGGGGCCTCGGTGTTTCTGAGTTTGGGAACGGCTGGTGTATAGGATCCATAAAGTGTTGGCCATAAGTGAGGATCCATAAGTGAAACCATGGTGTAAAATTAAAAGCAATAAAAAGGGAAACGTGTAAAGGAGGCCTTTTGTCACAAAAAGTTTTGTAATTAACCAATTCCAGGCTTGATAAATGACAAAAGTAAAGAAGCAACATTATTTCAGTGATCACGGTTTAAATTACATACAGAAAAAAGGAATTTTTGTTTTTGGAGTGAACAGAGTTCACCGGAGAATGCAGAGTTTTATCTAAAGTTGAGCTATGAGAGCTTTTGTGAGTTATTTACATTTTTTGCCGAGTTTTATCTACAGTTAAGCTATGAGAGGGTTGTATCCAACAGGTTGTTTTTGTTTTTTAGAAAGAGATTTTGAGTTTAAACTAGTTTGCTACCTCAATAAAATAGAAGCGTAAGGGAAATTAAAGAGTAAAGAGTGCCTTTTTTTACAAGTGTGGAAAGTGATCACTTCTAGACTTGGATGACAAAAGTATAAACTACAAGTTATATTCGCTTTAAAAAGTAATCTTGAAAGTTATTCTTCTTTCTGTTTTTGCATTTTTGCTAAAACACTGCTTTCTGCCTGTGTGTGTGCGCCGCTCTATCTTGCTGCCGTTGTCAGGGAAACGGCCCCCTCCTTCGCTACTCTGGCTCTGAATCAGAGCAAAGCTACTGCTTTTAGGATTTTGGCTTTTCATAGTTGTTATTCCGTTAAATTTGCGAAATTTGCAATTGAACATTGTGTTATGACACAGTTAAACGTTTTAAACACCATTTAGTGAATATAAGTTTTGAATATTATATGTTTTTTGAAACCCAAATATTAGTGCTAACGCTGTGCAATTCTTTTTAGACCTAACATATTTCTAGATTCCATTTTTTTTTAAATCTGCTGCTTATTTCTTAACTTTTTGTGAGTTGTGTTTGTTTTTATGTTTTTATTTTAGTTACAAAAGCCGTTTTTCAAACATTTAAATTAGAATCTGTGTTAAAAGTGATTATTGATCATAGACTTCGTCTAAAAAAGAAAGAGGGAATTAGGATTATTAAGTTGAACTGTACCCAAGTCACCCAATTCACATTCAAGTGGTGACTTTTGTTTTTGTTTTGACTACACGCCTGACCTTCCTCCTGCTGCTGATGCACACAGCAGAGGAGACTGGCTCTAAAATGTGCTCCAATTCATATTGACTTAATTTGAAAATGCTGCAATTATTTTAAATTAGTAGAATAAATGATGAGATAAATGTTCAAGTGTAAAAGGGAAAGTCCATGAAGTGAAACCCAAGGATGTTCAAGATAATTAAACACAGTACAAAAGTACATAATACATATTTTAAAGGTTGAAGATTTTTGAGATTTGAGTCTTGTTTTTTATATTAAGAGTTTCTGGTTTTAAAAAGTTTCACATTAGTAAGATAATAAGTAATCTTTATTTACATAGCGCTTGGAAAGCCAAGAGCGCTCCAAAATTGTTTTGACTTTAGGGAGAACAACAATCTCATTCACAATCTCTGTTGTTTTTAATTTGACTATAAGGTTGTGTTCCAGAACCAAGGGCACACACTGTACAGGGCCACTGGACAGCAGGAGTGGACACTGGACAGCGCAAAGCCCACCCAGCCACAGGTCACAGATCAAAGAGCAAAGGGAAATGCCACCTCCTTGCCCCTCCCCACGCCACTGCAGAACTGAGTGGGAGTGAGAGAGAGTGGAGGTTTCTGGAGACGTGATGGGTGGAGGCCTCAGGTAGAGACCTAGAGGCAGTTGAAAGTGTGTCCAGTTGGTTTACATCACCACAGTGTGACTTTTGAGACCTACAGGTGGTTCGAGGAGTCTGGAGACACAACCCCAAAATTCACACCCTACACACACATACACACACACACACATACATTCATACACTCACACATTCACATTTACATATAGATACATGAAAAAGCATTTTAAAAGTTTACCCCAATGTAAACAAACATTTTTAATTGTCTATCACTTGAATCTTTATTGGAATCAGTATTTTTTTGAGACCAGAAATGTTCATTTGAATTCTATATTGTCATGGACTAATTGACCTCTGTCCTGACACTTTTGATTTGTTGATTTTGTACTGTGTGAAGTAATTACATTGATTACATCTGATAAAAACACAAATTAGAGAAGTAAACTGAATCATTGCGCTTGCTTTTGTCTGAGGGACAGAAGCAACAGCATGAATAGAAATTGTGTTACAGTAGAATCAAAGTGACTAACCATAGAAAGTAACTACTGCATAACAAGCTGTGTACAGGAACTGTGACACTGCACCATTGACCAGAAGTGCATCGCAAATGACCTGATGTGCTTCAAGTGAAAAGACTGTATCTGGAGATCCTGATGTGCATCTGGAGAGACCAAAACCATGGCTTGGACCCTACTGATGTCCAAGATGACATCTCTCGAAATATGACTTGACCTGATGACGACTGAGACCTAACCTCACCCTCAGAGGACCCTGAGGACCTGAGGACCTTGGAGAGAAAAACTGGGGAGTGATGTTTATATTATTGAAATCATACATTGATGAGTGCTAAATGAGAGAGATACTCATGATTCTTTCTTTTGTTTTTGTTTGTCCCTAGCTTCTGGACATCTGATGATCTATTGGACACAGCCATTTGCAGAACAAGAACCAGCCAATGAAAAACGTCTATTGCCGATGCTATTGCTACAACCACAACTGTGACCAAATGCAATATACATGTTAAGTATTCAGACATCTGACAGACAAAAACTTTGACTTTTTTGTCTGGGAGACTGAGCAACTGTTAAAATGTGTTAAAGTGATAAAGTATGAGTATTGTAGCGTTTTAGTAGATGTTAAATTGTAGTAAAAAAGTAGAATTGTCCTTCCTTTGTTTTTCATAAACACATTTCCACATAAGAGTTAAAATAGTACCATACAATGTTATCCTTCTGATAGAGCAGCTATAATATTAGAATCAGAGTTATGTTACAGCCATTAAAAGTGACAGAAGTCACAGATTAGAAATATGCCTTGGCTCAAGCTGCAACCGAGCTTTAGAGTCACAATAGTGTAAAAATAGAGATAGATAAATGCATCAACCATAGATGCTTTCAAAAATAGAGAATATTCTTAGCCAGTGCTAATATCAAATGGTAAAGGGACCATTTCACAAACCTTTACTTCAAAAGTAGATAAAGTTTATTACAGTTTATGTACAGTTTTATTAGATTGTGGACTTCAGGAAGAGCACTGTCCCCCCACCCCCACCCTCCGTGATGGACTCCCCCATCACCTCTGTGGAGTCCTTCCGTTTCCTGGGCACCACCATCACCCAGGACCTCAAGTGGGAGCCGACCATCAGCTCCCTCATCAAGAAGGCCCAGCAGAGGATGTACTTCCTGCGGCAGCTCAGGAAAGCCAAGCTGCCTGCACAGATGTTGGTGCAGTTCTACACGGCCATCATCGAGTCCATCCTCACCTCCTCCGTCACCGTGTGGTTCGCTGGAGCCACAGTCAGGGACAAACAGAGACTACAGCGCATTGTGCGCTCTGCAGAGGAAGTGATCGGCCGCAGCCTTCCATCGCTGCAGGACCTGTACGTCGCCCGAGCTCGAGGCCGGGCTGGTCGTATCACAGCCGACCCCTCTCACCCTGCACATGGACTATTCCAACCACTCCCCTCAGGCAGGAGGCTGCGGTCCATCAGGACTAGAACCTCCCGCCACAAGAACAGTTTCTTCCCCTCTGCTGTTGGACTCTTGAACACTTCTTAACCTGTCCCCCCGCCCTTTATAAAGTCACTTTACTGCCCATCATACGTCACTTTACTTCACTGTACTGCTGTCACCTTACATTGTGTGCACCATGTGCACTTGTATATTGTAAATAGTAACTGTAACTCTATTTTAAATTTAAATTTATTCTTTAGAAGTGTTTTTTATTCTTATTTTTATTATCTCTTTTTGACTGTTGCACTGAGCCAAAGCAATTTCCTAGTCTGTGACCTCCTGTTACTTACGTGGCAATAAAAATGATTCTGATTCTGATTCTGATACTTGCCAAATTCACTTGTTTCAAACATCTGTGAATGTTGACAATACAAAAAGTTCATGAGTGTAGCCTAGATTAATGCCTAGATCAATGAGATAGATTAGAACCAACAGAGATTCAAAAGCATTTTGATGTATTTGTGTATAGCACAAAAACAATAGTATATATTTAGATATTGAGAAGTTTAAAAAGCTGTAGATTCACCAGCACAGATTAGAATCAGAATTCAAACACCATTGTAGAATAACTGACCCCAACCCCAAACCTAATTAGCTACTATTAGGATAATACTAATTTGATTAAAGATGTACATTCATCCCAAATGCCTGACAATAATATCTTTAGATCAGTGTCTCCCAAAGTGGGGTCCGCGGCCCCCTAGTGGGCCGCGAGGGTACTGCAGGGGGGCCGCGGGAGGTCATAAAAAATATATATATATATATTTAATGTTAAATTTATAATGTTTTGTTTGTAATATTAAAATATTTGTGTTCATTATTTGACTTGAATAATCCACTGTAATCATTTTTGTATTACAATGTTTGTAGCAGAGGCTATTTCCCCAAAATAAAATAACCAGAAGAGCCTATTCTTAATGTTGTCTTCTTGGTTATTATTTTGGGGGGCCACGCAGACCCGTCAGATTTTTAAGGGGGCCTCGGTGTTACTGAGTTTGGGAATGGCTGCTTTAGATAATAAAAAGTAATAAATCACTGACCACTATGTGTAAATGTTGACCATTTGTCTTTCTGTGTTCACAGTTTTATTCCTGAGAATGAGAATAGAGATAGAGCAAAATCCCACTAACAATAAGCCACTGATAATGAGAGTGTAATACCACAGAGAGATTTATTAGATTAAAATATATGTTTAAGAATATGGCTCAATAGAAGCAAATATGCAAACATATTTGTAAATAGATTAGAATAGTTTTAAACTATGGTGATAATGAAAGTAAAGTACACAGTCTAAGATTGAAAAGTGAAAATAATACATTGAAATAAGTGAAGTGTATGTAAATAATTAGCATTAGAATGAAAGTATAGAGTAATAAAAGTTAAATTAGCTTCTAATTGAGACTCAGCTCGTTTTTGTCTGTGTTTTGACTGAATCTGCTGAGTTCTTGTGTGTCCAATAGTGTTTGTTTGTTTTTATTTTTGATTTATTTGTTTGTTTATTTTTCCCAGGATAGAGGATAAAATCCACTGATATTGATTTGATGATTATGAGTTTAATGCATACATTTTCTTTGTTTTCAATAATTTTGTAAAGTTTTTTTTTTTAGATTTTTTTTTTCTTTTTCCACTTTATTGATTGATCAAATTGAGTGATCACATGTGATTATGTGATCAAAGGGGAGGGTGTTAGTATTAGATAGCAATATGGCCTAAGTGCAGAACTGTACAAGGACTCTACAAGGACTCCATGTTATGACTATGATGTGACTGTCTCTTTGTGACACGTACGTCTTTCGATGTGTGACGTGACAATGACTATATAAACTGTGTACTGCCTTTATTCTGTCTGAGAGAAAGAAACAAAGTAAACCAGTGGAACTTGAGAGAAACATAAATAAACTTCCAGAGTTTGGCACACCACGATCCGTCTCTGTCTGCTAAATCCTGACACTAACCCACATGCTAAAGCCAACTGCTTGTCACTGTCACTCCCGTATTCGTCCTGAAGTTCAGTTTGATCCAATGAGCATACGCAGCAGAAGATTACGTCACGGAATCTGGACGGAAGCGGAAGTAAATATAAAAAACTACCTCTTAATGTATAAACTTAACCAGCCATTCCTATAAAATAACCCCAACCCAGCCTTAACCCTAAACTTAACCATCTTACTTAGACACCTAAAACTTATCCAGTCACCACTTAAGGACTTATTACACTTTTTGACATGCGCAAACTGAACTTCCGGATGAATCCGGTTTTCGGGACGAATACGGGAGTGACACTGCTCATTCATTTAAACGGGAAGAGTTTATGAATGAAGCTGAGATCAAAGGTTACAGAGGATTAAACTGGTATAATTAGAGGGGGCGGGGCTTAAGAGATTAGGGCCAGGCCTCATGCTATGGTTGGAGCAGAGGGTGGGGGTGGGCGGAGTCTGCTGCTGTAAGGGGCGGGGCTTCACCTGTTCCTTCTGCACGCGCTCAGTAGGACACAGAGACCATGGCAACGTGTCTGATGGCAGCGTGGTCCGTTCACAACGCCACCGTGACCAACTCCATCCTCCTGGTGAGTACCAGTACTACTGTAGTAGAGTGCTGTCGCAGTACTACAGTAATAAGTACTACTGTAGTAAGGTATTACTTTAGAGAGAGATCAGAGATAGCATTGCTGTACAAAAGTACTCTTACAGGTATAGTACTAACCAGTACCATAACTTATAGTTATGATACCATAACTTATAGTTATGGTACTGCTGTAGAGACCAGAGAGAGACCAGAGTTGTAAAAGCTTGGGGTGTTTGGAGGATTGTACAAACACCCCAAGTACTGTACAGTACAGGGACGTGCGGTGAGGTTTGTGATTGGGGAGGCACTGACTTTAAAAGTCAGATTTACAATCATTATTCAAATAAAATAGCATTTAATCACCAATGCAATGACATCCACAAACTTTATATACTGTAAAGATAAGAGAACCAGCTTCTTTTAATAATCTCACAACAAATCTAGCTGCTGACTCTGCTCCGCATCAAACAACATCTTTAAGAAGCGCAGGTGCGAGAGACGCGAGGAGAGAGAGACGCGAGGAGAGAGGAGCAGAGAGAGACAGAGAGGAGCAGAGAGACGGAGACGCGAGGAGCAGAGAGAGACGGAGACGCGAGGAGAGAGAGACGCGAGGAGAGAGAGCAGAGAGAGACAGAGAGGAGCAGAGAGAAACGGAGACGCGAGGAGAGAGAGACGCGAGGAGAGAGAGACGCGAGGAGAGAGAGCAGAGAGAGACAGAGAGGAGCAGAGAGACGGAGACGCGAGGAGAGAGAGAGACGGAGACGCGAGGAGAGAGAGACGCGAGGAGAGAGAGCAGAGAGAGACAGAGAGGAGCAGAGAGAGACGGAGACGCGAGGAGCAGAGAGAGACAGAGAGGAGCAGAGAGAGGAGACGCGAGGAGCAGAGAGAGACGGAGACGCGAGGAGAGAGAGACGCGAGGAGCAGAGAGAGACGGAGACGCGAGGAGAGAGAGACGCGAGGAGAGAGAGACGCGAGGAGAGAGAGACGCGAGGAACATAAACAATAATTTAAACAAGTTGCAGAACTCTTGAGCAGTGTTTGAATCAGTGTTTTTCGGAAAAGCACTACTTTGCCGGTATCTGTCAATGTTCAACATAAAACACAGATTAACAAACTCCTCCCCCGCAGCCGGACTAACCTCGTAAGTCCAGTGGTGGTCTCCCAGTCTATATTAATTCTTTCTTTGTTTGAAAGTCCAATTGAGAAAAAAAAATCTTCATTCAAATCATCCATTTTCCAGCAAAAGAAATAGCATTTTGGGCTGATTGTTTGTTAGCAACTCTGGTATGAACTTTATGCTCACTATCACCCCTAGCGGTGAGGCACAGATACCGCCTGCCTCACGCCAAGCTTTTTCCTTGTGTGTTCATCTACGATCAAAAGACTTAAACTAAAAATATAAATTGTACACACATACGTGCAATACACTACTAAACACTAAGAGGAGTTTAAAACATGTTTTTAAAGCAGGATATTTGAAACAAACGGTGATATATCAACTGCACGAGCTGAGTGCACTCAGACACACACACACACACTGTGAGGGAGCGGTCTGGGGTGAGGCACGCAGGAGCGCTGCCTCACCTCGTCTCTTTGAATAGGAATAACGGGATTTCGGCGATTTTGACTTCAGAAATGATCAAAACTGATGGGAACCGTGCCGAATATACATTAAAAGCATAGGACAGTGGATATAAATTATATATTTAAACTAAAATAATTATTAGTTTCCAATAATGGCAGGTGAGGCTCTGCCTCCCCTGCCTCCCCTGACTGCACGTCCCTGGTACAGTACTGTTTTCTGTACAAGGAAAGCAGTACTTGTACAGAAACAAGTACTGCTGTACTACTACTGTACTAAAGTACAGGGCGACAGTGGCTCAGTTGGTAGAGCATTGACCTTTGAGCCTGAGGGTTGAGGGTTTGAGCCCAACACAAGACTTTCTCCACCAACTCCCACTGATGTCTGCTGTTGTTGTGACAAGATGCTTCATCCCCATTGCCTGGAAGGAGTCTGGTGTGTGAATGGTTGATGGGGGTCGGAGGGGGTCGGAGGGGGTCGGAGGGGCTGATGTCACATAATGGTTGCCTCACTTCTGTTAGTGTGCCCCAGGGCAGCTGTGACTACAGTAGTAATTTATCACCATCGGGTATGAAGTGAAAGAATGACATGTAAAGGACCTTTGAGTGTCCAAAAAAGCGTTCTATACCGATTCATCATTAGTACTACAGAGCTACAGTAAACTGTGGTACTAAAGTACTCCTATAGTAGTAGTACTTAAGTACTACTGTCGTAATAGTACTGCTATAGAGACCAGAGAGAAGTAAATCATCTTTATTTATATAGCGCCTTTCGCAGACCAGAGTCCCAAAGCACTTTACAATTATGGGCCCTTGTCTCTCACTCCACACAGAGAAAGGAGCGAGACAAAGACCAGAGAGAGACCAGGTTGTAAACGCTTGTAAGCTTGTGGTGTTTGTGGTTTGGGGTAGTTTTTCTATCATGTGATTTTCTGCTGTTGAGGTTTAACTGTGATGAACATTACTCCAGCTAGCTTATGTTCAAATCAGCTTCAGGCTAACACTGGTGATGTCACACTCTCCCACAGACATCCCACGGTCCCCCAGACCTAATGTTGGACCCCGACTCTGTCGCTGTGTGTTTGGAGGACTGTAACCGAAGCTCCGCCCAGTGTGACCGAAGCCCCTCCTATTGTGACAGAGGCTCCTCCCACTGTGTCTGTAGCCCCGCCCCCAGCCTCATAGGCCGCGCCCCCTCCATCACCGAGGCCCAGCGTGTCCGCTCGTTACCTCGGCGACCTGCCGTTAACATCCGCTTCATCAGCGTCAGTTACTCTGTCCCAGAGGGCCCCTGGTGGCGGAGCAGAGGTACTACACACAGAGACACAAAGAGAGAGATGGAGCGAAGGAGATCAGAGAGATAAACACAGAAAAAGAGAGGGAGAGACACAGAGAGAAGGAGAAAGAGAGACACACACACAGACACAGAGAGAGGGACGAGAAAGAGAGAGAAATCTCAGAGAGAGACCAAATAGACACACACCCAGAGAGACAGACACACACACACACACAGAGGGAGCGAGACCAGAGAAAGACCAGAGAGACACACATCCAGAGGGAGAGAGACCAGAGCGAGACACACACACAAAGCAGCACAGCGGCGTGTGATAAGGCTGACGTCTAAATCAGTCTCAGATTAGTGTCATTGACCTAAAGTGACCAGAGACAGGATCAGGACCAGAGAGAGACCAGAGAGAGAGACTAGAGCGAGACCAGAGCGTGAGAACAGCCGCTGAACCTGTCATTAGTCCAGTTTCGGTCCTCCTCTGGTCTGAATAGATTCTGTCCAATGGTTTTGTTTAAAGGAAAATGACACCAGGATTATGTGAGACTGAGACTAAACCAGGTGTGGACCAGGACTAAACAGAACTGTGGTAGCTGTGTCCCCCATGGTAGCTGAGTATCAAAGATGGCGCCTCGTACGGTCGACACGGCTCTTTGCTGCTCTCTTTTTCTTTTGTTTTTACTTTTTAACTGTGCATCTGGCTGTTCCTACACCCGTGAGGAACTTATGAACATCCGACCCACCGTTCCCATGGTCATGGACCTATTGCCTGTTTTGGCATCTGCGGCTGATTTAGTTCATGTTCTAGCCAAAAAAATGTGGGCCCGTAAAAGGGGAAAGCGAGGAGGCCTGCTCGTGCGTCTTAGGAGGAGAGGAGCGCGCACGGCTCTCCCCGGCATTTTTCTCACCAACGTACGCTCACTGGGCAATAAGATGGACGAACTCAGCCTGCTCATGAGAAGAAACAAGGACTTCGCCTCATCCTGTGTCCTCTGCTTCACTAGAGACCTGGCTAAATGAGCGGATCCCGGACTGCGCTCTGGAGCTGCAGGGCTTTGGGCTGTTCCGCGCGGATCGCCATTGTGCGCTCTCAGGGAAGAGCAGAGGCGGTGGGCTGTGTTTCTACGTCAATACAAACTGGTGTAACGATGTGACAGTGATCTCCAAGCACTGCTCTCCTGCTCTGGAATATCTTTTCATTCATTGTAAACCATTTTACTCCCCTCGTGAATATGTTTCTTTCATTCTTGCCTCTGTTCACATACCGCCATGCGCGGACGCGCGCGAGGCTCAGCGTGCACTCGCAGAGCAAGTACTGTGTATGGAACGTTTATACCCGGACTCTCTGATTATTACGGCTTTTTAAGTTCTTCTAATAAGACAATTAAAGCAAAAAAAGCTAGTACTGCTTAAATACCTGACATTTCGGCGGTACACTTCCGCCTTCATCAGAGGTGACACGTGACGTGAGTGACCCGTCTCTTATCAGCTGTTGTTGCCGGAAGCAGTCAGTCTGACAGATCTCAATTAAAGCTTATTTTGCTTTAATTGTCTTATTAGAAGAACTTAAAAAGCCGTAAACATAAGAAGACAGAATGAATTTTACACATTCTCTGATTATTATCCTGGGGGATTTTAATAAGGGAAACTTGAGCCAGGAATTACCCAGCTTTTCGCGCTGTTCCCAAGGCAGCCCTCGGCTTCTCAGATCACTCCATGATTCATCTGATCCCTGCTTACAGACAGAGACTAAAGCTCTCGAAACCTGCAGTGAGGAGCTCCAAAGTGTGGTCTGATGAAGCTGTGGAAGAGCTGCGCACATGCATGGAATCTACAGACTGGGACCTTTTCAGAGCTGCCACAGATAGTTTGGATGAATACACGGACACTGTGACGTCATACATTCACTTCTGCGAGGATAGCATCATTCCAACAAGGACCAGGGTCATCTATAACAACGACAAACCCTGGTTCACTGCTAAACTCCGGCAGCTCAGAAAAGCAAAGGAGTCTGCTTTCAGGGAGGGGGACCGCAGCGGCTACAAAGCAGTTCAGGAAAGAACTGAAAACAGCCAAGTCCCGGCACAGAGAACGACTACAGGAGCAGTTTGGTAACAACAATACTGCTTCAGTCTGGAGGGGCCTACGGGAGATCACCAACTACAAGCCCAAAGCCCCCCCCCTGTGCTGACGACCACAAGCTAGCTGACGAACTGAACTTATTTTTCAGTCGCTTTGATGCTGCCCCCGACACCTCCCCCACCCCCCACTACTCTAACGACCCACCCATCAGCCCTGCCCCCAGCCTAACAATAGCCGCTAAAGAGATTAAACAACTCTTCCTGAGGCTGCACCCCCGCAAAGCTCCTGGCCCGGACCACGTGTATCCGGCCACTTTGAGACACTGCGCCAGTGAGCTTACTCCTGTGTTCACTGACATTTTCAACACCTCTCTGCAGTCCTGCCATGTCCCGGCCTGCTTCAAATCCTCCATCATTGTCCCCGTCCCGAAGGATCACAGGACTCAACGACTACGGACCTGTAGCACTTACGTCTGTCGTCATGAAGTCATTTGAACGCCTGGTCCTCTCCCATCTCAAGTCCTTCACCTCCCCCCTCCTGGACCCCCTGCAGTTCGCCTACAGAGCCAACAGATCTGTAGACGACGCCATTAACCCGGCCCTCCACCTCATCCTACAGCACCTGGACTCCCCGGGGACCTACGCCAGGGTCCTGTTCGTGGACTTCAGCTCTGCCTTCAACACAATCCTGCCATCCCTGCTCCAGGACAAGCTCTCCCAGCTCAACGTGCCCGATTCCACCTGCAGGTGGATCACTGACTTCCTGACAGACAGGAAGCAGCGAGTGCGTCTGGGGAAGAATGTCTCGGACTCTCGGATTATAAATACAGGAGCCCCACAGGGCTGTGTTCTTTCTCCCCTGCTCTTCTCCCTGTACACCAACCACTGCACCTCCAGCCACGACTCCGTGAAGCTGCTCAAGTTCGCGGATGACACCACCCTCATTGGACTCATCTCCAACAACGATGAGTCCGCCTACAGGAGGGAGGTGGACCGGCTGGTGTCCTGGTGCAGTGGTAACAACCTGGAGCTGAACGCCCAGAAGACAGTGGAGATGATTGTGGACTTCAGGAAGAGCACTGTCCCCCCACCCCCACCCTCCGTGATGGACTCCCCCATCACCTCTGTGGAGTCCTTCCGTTTCCTGGGCACCACCATCACCCAGGACCTCAAGTGGGAGCCGACCATCAGCTCCCTCATCAAGAAGGCCCAGCAGAGGATGTACTTCCTGCGGCAGCTCAGGAAAGCCAAGCTGCCTGCACAGATGTTGGTGCAGTTCTACACGGCCATCATCGAGTCCATCCTCACCTCCTCCGTCACCGTGTGGTTCGCTGGAGCCACAGTCAGGGACAAACAGAGACTACAGCGCATTGTGCGCTCTGCAGAGGAAGTGATCGGCCGCAGCCTTCCATCGCTGCAGGACCTGTACGTCGCCCGAGCTCGAGGCCGGGCTGGTCGTATCACAGCCGACCCCTCTCACCTGCACATGGACTATTCCAACCACTCCCCTCAGGCAGGAGGCTGCGGTCCATCAGGACCAGAACCTCCCGTCATGAGAACAGTTTCTTCCCCTCTGCTGTTGGACTCATGAACACTTCTTAACCTGTCCCCCCGCCCTTTATAAAGTCACTTTACTGCCCATCATACGTCACTTTACTTCACTGTACTGCTGTCACCTTACATTGTGTGCACCATGTGCACTTGTATATTGTAAATAGTAACTGTAACTCTATTTTAAATTTAAATTTATTTCTTAGAAGTGTTTTTTATTCTATATTTTTATTATCATGGGGCTACAGTAGCTCAGTTGGTAGAGCATTGGCCTTCAGGCCTGAAGGTTGTGGGTTCAATTCCCACCTCGACACCTTCTCCACCGACTCCCACTGATGACTGCTGTCGTTGTGTCCTTGGGCAAGACACTTAACACCACTTTGCCCAAAGCCCCCACTGAAAGATCAAGGCTGTGCTCACACTCAGAGAGCAGCCGTCCTCCTGTGGACTCACCACCTGCAGAGGGTCAGTGAGGGGCTGGTGCTATGAGACTTGGGTGGCATCTCTGACTGCCACCCCCCTGACCCAGAAATGGATTAAAGGGTAGAAAATGGATGGATGGATGGATTTTTATTATCTCTTTCTGACTGTTGCACTGAGCCAAAGCAATTTCCAAGTCTGTGACTTCCTGTTACTTACGTGGCAATAAAAATGATTCTGATTCTGATTCCTCCATGGTAGCTGAGTCCTCCATGGTGCTGTGTCCCCCATGGTAGCTGTGTCCCCCATGGTAGCTGAGTCCTCCATGGTGCTGTGTCCCCCATGGTAGCTGAGTCCTCCATGGTGCCGAGTCCCCCATGGTAGCTGTGTCCTCCATGGTAGCTGTGTCCCCCATGGTAGCTGTGTCGCCCATGGTAGCTGTGTCCTCCATGGTGCTGTGTCCCCCATGCTAGCTGTGTCCCCTACGGTGCCGAGTCTCCCATGGTAGCTGTGTCCCCCATGCTAGCTGTGTCACCTATGGTACTGAGTCTTCCATGGTAGCTGTGTCCCCCATGGTAGCCGTGTCCCCTATGGTACTGAGTCTCCCATGGTAGCCGTGTCCTCCACGGTGCTGTGTCCCCCATGGTAGCTGTGTCCTCCATGGTGATGTGTCCTCCATGGTGATGTGTCCTCCATGGCGCTGTATCCGCCATGGTAGCTGTGTCCCCCATGGTAGCTGTGTCCTCCATGGTGCTGTGTCCCCCATGCTAGCTGTGTCCCCTACGGTGCCGAGTCCCCCATGGTAGCTGTGTCCCCCATGCTAGCTGTGTCACCTATGGTACTGAGTCTTCCATGGTAGCTGTGTCCCCCATGGTAGCCGTGTCCCCTATGGTACTGAGTCTCCCATGGTAGCCGTGTCCCCCACGGTGCTGTGTCCCCCATGGTAGCTGTGTCCCTCATGGTTGCTGTGTCCCCCATGGGTGCTGTGTCCCCCATGGTAGCAGTGTCCCCCATGGTGCCGAGTGCCCCATGGTAGCTGTGTACCCTACGGTGCCGTGTACCCCATAGTAGCTGTGTCCCCCATGGTAGCTGTGTCCCCCATGGTAGCTGTGTCCCCCATGCTAGCTGTGTCCCCCATGGTAGCTGTGTCCCCCACGGTGCTGTGTCCCCCATGCTAGCTGTGTCCCCCATGGTAGCTATGTCCCCCATGGTAGTTGTGTCCCCATATGACAGCAGGACTTCCAGATTCTTGGGGCACAAGTCTTTCTGACCAGTGCTCTCCTTGTTCCATCTGTTGGTGAAGGTTGACGGCCGTGTCTTGGTAAGTTTGCAGTGGTGTGTGTCTAACAGATGTCTCTTTCTGGTCTCTCTGTCTGGTCTCTCTCTCAGGTTCTAAGCAGCTGCTGCATTCCGTCTCTGGCAGCTTCCACAGTGGGGACCTTGTCGCCATCATGGGGCCCTCAGGAGCCGGCAAGTCCACCCTCATGAACATCCTGGCTGGGTACAGGTCAGTCTCTCTCTGGTCTCTTTCTGGTCTCTCGCTAGTCTCTCTCTAGTCTCTCTCTAGTCTCTCTCTAGTCTCTCTCTCTGGTCTCTCTCTGGTCTCAGTGTCTTTCTGGTCTCTTTCTGGTCTCTTTCTGGTCTCTCTCTGGTCTCTCTCTGGTCTCAGTGTCTCTCTCTGGTCTCAGTCTCTCTCTGGTCTCAGTCTCTCTCTGGTCTCAGTGTCTCTCTGGTCTCAGTCTCTCTCTGGTCTCAGTCTCTCTCTGGTCTCAGTCTCTCTCTGGTCTCAGTGTCTCTCTGGTCTCAGTCTCTCTCTGGTCTCAGTCTCTCTCTGGTCTCAGTCTCTCTCTGGTCTCTCTCTGGTCTCAGTCTCTCTCTGGTCTCAGTCTCTCTCTGGTCTCAGTCTCTCTCTGGTCTCAGTGTCTCTCTAGTCTCAGTGTCTCTCTGGTCTCAGTGTCTCTCTAGTCTCAGTGTCTCTCTGGTCTCAGTGTCTCTCTGGTCTCAGTGTCTCTCTGGTCTCAGTCTCTCTCTGGTCTCAGTGTCTCTCTGGTCTCAGTCTCTCTCTGGTCTCAGTCTCTCTCTGGTCTCAGTTCTCTCTGTCTCAGTGTCTCTCTGTCTCAGTGTCTCTCTGTCTCAGTGTCTCTCTGTCTCAGTGTCTCTCTGGTCTCAGTGTCTCTCTGGTCTCAGTCTCTCTCTGGTCTCAGTGTCTCTCTGGTCTCAGTGTCTCTCTGGTCTCAGTCTCTCTCTGGTCTCAGTGTCTCTCTGGTCTCAGTCTCTCTCTGGTCTCAGTGTCTCTCTAGTCTCAGTGTCTCTCTGGTCTCAGTGTCTCTCTGGTCTCAGTCTCTTTCTGGTCTCAGTGTCTCTCTAGTCTCAGTGTCTCTCTGGTCTCTGTTGCCAGGGAGACTGGTATGACGGGTCAGGTCCTCATAAACGGACACCCGCGGGTTCTGCGCTCCTTCCGTAAGGTGTCGTGTTACATCATGCAGGAGGATAAGCTCCTCCCACATCTGAGCGTTACCGAGGCAATGATGGTGTCCGCCGCCCTGAAGCTGAACGAGGAAGAGGAGGGACGAAGAGCCAAGGTATGAGCTGACACTAGAGCTGACACTAGAGCTGACACTAGAGCTGGGTAGAGCTGACACTAGAGCTGATACTAGAGCTGTTTAGAGCTGACACTAGAGCTGACACTAGAGCTGTTTAGAGCTGACTCTGCAGTGCTTTGTGGGTATTGTTTGCAGGTGAAGGAGGTGTTGCTGGCCCTCGGTCTTCTTGAATGCGCGGACACTCGGACGTCGCGCCTGTCTGGGGGGCAGAGGAAGAGACTCGCCATCGCACTGGAGCTGGTCAACAACCCTCCAGTCATGTTCTTCGACGAGCCAACCAGGTCAGTCTGCCTCAGGGCAGGTGTAGCAGCTCCAGGGCGGGTGTGGCAGCTCCAGGGTGGGTGTGGCAGCTCCAGGGCAGCAGTGACAGTTGTGTATCACAAAGTTACAAAGTTGTGGATTCACCAACGGCAGATCAGAAAATCAAACACAGTCATTTGTCCAGTCACAGGTCAGAGGTCAGAGGTCACTGTAAATTATGACATTTATATAAAAACATGTATCAACTTGTTAGTATTAGATAGCAATATGGCCTACGTGCAGGACTGTACAAGGACTCTGATTATTTTGACTATGATGTGACTGTCTCTTTGTGACACGTACGTCTTTCGTGTGACGTGACAATGACTATATAAACTGTGTACTGCCCAATGGTGTAGGTTTGGTTCCAATCTTGGTGGGGACATTCACTACGACCTGAGTCTACACCCATTGACACGGGGTCCAGAGTTTCTCCCCCAGAATTTGTTGTGTAATCACACACTATATTTGCAATAGTGTGTTGCCTTCTATACTAAACTCAGCTGTAGACTGAATGAGAAGCAGTTATCTATGTTAACAGAAGATTAATCATCACAATTCATAATTTGCTATTACTTGTGCTTTCTCTTACTTACTTTCCAACTGTTAAAAAAGCTCCTGATATCTTTTATCTTATTTGTGGAGGTGGCATTTTTTCTAAATTATATAAGAAGGTATAGACAATCAAAAACAGACATTCATATACATGAACTGCAGAATAATTTATATAACTTGGCCAATGTCAAAAGTTACATAGTATTTCTCAATACAATGAGTTAACAAGAGTTTGGCAATAAGTAACAGTGTGGATTTTTCTATATTTTCTTTTTTTTATTCTACTCTCTACCCAAAAAGGCAAGTAATGACTCACAGGGCTCTCAAGTATGCAAAATAAAAACTTAAATGACCTGTTGTGGTGTGTTTTGCGCACAACCAGCATGCATCGTTAACGCAATGGAAAATTTACGTATCCGAGCTTTAATTTCGGGAGCGCTGGTTGCGCTTTGGGAAGAGTCAGGGGAGAGACATGTCAGAGACACAGGGGAGAAACGGGGGAGATACGAGGGAGACCCGCACTTGCAACATGGTTCTGTCTGCATATGGTCCGAGCTCGGTACCATGTTAGAGCTGTGCTTTCACTGAGCGCCGCGGCTGTCATTACAAAGCGGCAGCAGCTGCACCAGGACGTGCACATTCAAGTGCATCTCTTGAATGTGCTTAGAGCAAATAACAGCAAGTGCCCGCTGTCACACATTTCACAGAAATTACATTATCAGCAGATAAAGGTTGTAAATCGTGGATCCGTGGAATATTTTCATCCCTAGTTTATCCTGATTCACACAACACACCCACTTATACATTTTGGATAGTAAGAGCACAATAAGTATTTTTTCAGCCTTTCAACCAACCTGTTTCTTTATTGGAGCCAGTTCTGTTCTGTCTCTGTGCCGTGTGAGCTCCTCGGAACATTAAACAGTGCGCTGACAGATTAGAAATAACGTAAGTACTTTGAATGGTAATAGATCTACAGTACTTTCCTCTGATTACTCACGTGCTACAACGCTCAGGGAACGAAAAAAAACACTTGCTTCACGCTGGCTAACTTTAAAAATTAAACAGTTGCTCAGTGCTTCAGTTTGGCGCTGAAGAAGACAGCCAATCACTGCAGAGAACGGAACGGGTCACGTGCTGCTGCTGCTGCTGTTGCTCTGGAGGCGAGGAGGAGGCGCGACGTATGCACAAACGGAAGACATGTGTCCCGGACCGTCCGGGTCACGGGACATCATGTCATTTTGGTGGGGACTTATTAGTCCTCACCAAATATTGGTGGGGACATGTCCCCATGGTCCCCACGCAAACCTACGCCCTTGGTACTGCCTTTATTCTGTCTGAGAGAAGGAAGCAAAGGAAACCACTGGAACTTGAAAGAAACTTAAATAAACTTCCAGAGTTTGGCGCACCACGATCCGTCTCTGTCTGCTTCATCCCTGACAAACTTTTAAGGCAACATTGTGTAAAATACATTTTAGTCCTAGTTCAGACCTGGTTCTGACCTAGTTCAGACCTGGTTCTGACCTGGTTCAGACCTGGTTCTGACCTGGTTTAGACCTGGTCCTGGTCTCTCTCCCAGTGGTCTCGACAGCTCATCGTGTTTCCAGTTGGTCTCGCTGCTGAAGGCTTTAGCTCGCGGCGGTCGCACCATCGTCTGCACCATCCACCAGCCCAGCGCCAAACTCTTCGAGCTCTTTGACAAGGTACAGGTCTCACCTGGTCTTTGGTTTCACCTGGTCTCTGGTCTTACCTGGTCTCTGGTTTCACTTGGTCTCTGGTCTGTCCACAGCTCTACGTCCTCTCTCAGGGACAGTGCATCTACAGAGGAGCCTTGAGCCAACTGGTCCCAGATCTGAGAGACCTGGGTCTGAACTGTCCGACCTATCACAACCCAGCGGACTATGGTAAGAGACCAGAGAGCAGGTGAGACCAGTGAGATCAAAGACCAGGTGAAACCAGAGACCAAGTAAGACCAGGGACCAGAGAGACCATAGAGACCAGGAACCAGAGACCAGAAGTAAGACCAGAGACTTGAGACATCAGAGACCAGGGACCAGAGAGACCACAGGCCAGAGACCAGAGACAGACAGGGACCAGAGAGACCAGAGACACACAGGGACCAGAGAGACCACAGGCCAGAGACCAGAGATAGACAGGGGCCAGAGAGACCAGAGACAGACAGAGACTAGAGACAGACAGGGACCAGAGAGACCAGAAACCAGGGACCAGAGAGACCACAGGCCAGAGACCAGAGACAGACAGGGATCAGGAACCAGAGATACCAGGGACCAGAGACCAGAGACCAGGGACTAGGGACCTTACACCAGAGACCAGTGCCCAGACCAGAGAGACCAAAGACCAGGGACCCAAGACACCAGAAACCAGAGAAACCAGATATCAGAGATCAGAATGTCACATGACCAAATCTGGCAGTAATGGAGGTGGCGTCCGGCGAGCACGGGGACCAGACGCTGCGATTGATTCGAGCCGTTCGGGATTCAGACCCTGGTGATCTCCCTGACAATGGGACAGACTTGCTGCTATGGCAACAGTCTCAGGAGGTATTTGTCTCCCCGGCAACAGATGGTAGTGACCTTTTAGGGTCAGAAGTTTTGTTCCTGTTGTTAATGTTGTTGTTGTTGACAGGACTCGTGCTCCTGCCACAATTTCTCCGCCTCCTGTTTCACTCAGTTTCGTGTTTTATTCAAAAGAACTTTTCTCAACATCATGAGAGACTCAGTAAGTCCAGACCAGACCAGAGATCAGACCAGAAACTAGACTAGACCAGAATGGGTTCCTGTGACTTGGTTCTTGTGACTGGATTCCGGTTGTCTCCCTCAGGTCCTCACCCATCTGCGCCTCCTCTCCCACCTGGTTGTGGGCCTCCTGATCGGTCTCCTGTACCTGGGGATTGGGAACGAGGCCAAGAAGGTCCTTAGTAACTCGGGATTCCTCTTCTTCTCCATGCTGTTCCTGATGTTCGCTGCACTGATGCCCACAGTGCTGACGTGTAAGCCCCACCCACTCCGCACAAAGCCCTGCCCCCTCTCTGCACTAAGCCCCGCCCCCTCTATCTTTACTAAGCCCCGCCCACTGCACAGTCCTCATGGCTCCAGGCTGAAGACCATAAAATAAGCATAAAATCGCTCACCCAGCCTCCTGTTCTTGTATTTGATCCAAATCTTTAGTCACTTCCTGTATCCTGATGATTCACATATTTATGTTTAGAGATGATGTTATATATTATTTATAAGATAATATCTATGTGCTCTATATTCTTACTCCTGGAGCGAGCAACACTGGATTTTCCCACTGTGGCACAAATAAAGGCTATCACTTGTCTGTCTGCATCTCCATGGTAACCCACACCCTATGCGTTTCCATGGTAACGGTTCTCATGCTTCTCCATGGTAACAATTCTCATGCTTCTCCATGGTAACGGTTGTCATGTGTCTCCAAGGTATCAAGTCTCATGCGTCTCCATAGTAACTGGTTTAATCTGTCTTCATGGTAACAAGTCTCATCCGTCTCCATGGAGACAGCTCTTATGCGTCTGATCTGTCCTCAGTTCCTCTGGAGATGGGAGTGTTCCTCAGAGAACATCTGAACTACTGGTACAGTCTGAAGGCCTACTACATCGCCAAGACAACAGCCGACATCCCATTCCAGGTTCAGACCAGAGACTAGACCAGGCCACACCAAAGACCAAACCAGAGACCAGACCGGAAACCAGACCAGAAACCAGACCAGAGACTAGACAAGACTAGACCAGAGAAGACCATGTGTGTGGCTGCAGGTGCTATTCCCGGCTCTCTACTGCCTCCTGGTGTACTGGATGACCTCGCAGCCCGCAGACCTGACTCGGTTCCTGCTTTTCGTGAGTCTGGGAGTTCTGACCTCACTGGTGGCTCAGAGTCTGGGCCTTCTGATCGGAGCGGCCTCCACCTCCCTGCAGGTCTGACCTCTGATAGACCCTAATCTCTGGTGTTTCTCTCTGGGCTCTCTCTGATCCTGACTCTGGTCTCAGGTGGCTACCTTCGTGGGTCCGGTCACTGCAATCCCAGTTCTGCTGTTCTCTGGTTTCTTCGTGAGTTTTGACACCATCCCCTGGTACCTGCAATGGATGTCCTACTGCTCCTACGTCAGGTCAGAGCACAGAGCACATTACTTGCACAATGCTCATGTGCTAGCTCTATGCTAATGCAACAAAGCCCAATAGTTCTCTTGCATTGAGGGTGTAGTTCCCTCACACTCCTGCAGATGGCAATGTTCCCTCTGTCTCAGGTATGGCTTTGAGGGTGTGGTCTTGTCCATATATGGTCTTGGGCGGGACAACTTGCACTGCGACCCAGGGGAGACGTGTCACTTCCTGAAGGCGGCAGCCATCTTGGAAGAACTGGACATGGGCGGAGCCAAGCTATACCTGGACTTTCTGGTTCTGAGCGGCTTCTTTGTGTGTTTGAGGCTAATGGCGTACGTCATCCTGCGCTACAAGATCAGAGCGCAGAGATAACTTCCTCTCTGGTTTATTTCTCTTGTCTCTCTCTGGTTTCTCTCTAGTCTAGCTCTCTGGTCCCTTTCTGGTCTCTTTCCCCAGTCGAGCTACACAAATAATTGAAATCACCAGTTTTGTATTTTACCAAAGACTGTAAATATTTATGTTTTTAAAATAAAAAATGAAACCAGTTCGAGTGTGTTTTAAATGCAGTCAGACTAATGTACAGTTTTGTATAATTTACTCACTGCAGGAGGTGGTCCTCTCTGATCCTCCTGCAGGAGGTGGTCCACTCTGATCCTCCTGCAGGAGGTGGTCCACTCTGATCCTCCTGCAGGAGGTGGTCCTCTCTGATCCTCCTGCAGGAGGTGGTCCTCTCTGATCCTCCTGCAGGAGGTGGTCCTCTCTGATCCTCCTGCAGGAGGTGGTCCTCTCTGATCCTCCTGCAGGAGGTGGTCCTCTCTGATCCTCCTGCAGGAGGTGGTCCTCACTGATCCTCCTGCAGGAGGTGGTCCTCACTGATCCTCCTGCAGGAGGTGGTCCTCACTGATCCTCCTACAGGAGGTGGTCCTCACTGATCCTCCTGCAGGAGGTGGTCCTCACTGATCCTCCTGCAGGGGGTGGTCTTCTTTGATCCTCCTGCAGGAGGTGGTCCTCTCTGATCCTCCTGCAGGAGGTGGTCCTCTTTGATCCTCCTGCAGGAGGTGGTCCTCTTTGATCCTCCTGCAGGAGGTGGTCCTCTCTGATCCTCCTGCAGGAGGTGGTCCTCTCTGATCCTCCTGCAGGAGGTGGTCCTCGCTGATCCTCCTACAGGAGGTGGTCCTCGCTGATCCTCCTACAGGAGGTGGTCCTCACTGATCCTCCTACAGGAGGTGGTCCTCTTTGATCCTCCTGCAGGAGGTGGTCCTCACTGATCCTCCTACAGGAGGTGGTTCTCACTGATTCTCCTACAGGAGGTGGTCCTCACTGATCCTCCTGCAGGAGGTGGTCCTCACTGATCCTCCTGCAGGAGGTGGTCCTCACTGATCCTCCTGCAGGAGGTGGTCCTCTGTGATCCTCCTGCAGGAGGTGGTCCTCTGTGATCTTCATCCATCCTGACTGATGTGGAGATAAGATGTCATTTAGATAGTTGTAAAGTTGAATATTTTCAAATATTGTCGTGAATCGGAGTCTCCACCGTTAAAGGTGGGAGTAACTCTTGCAGTTTTGCCGGTGAGAGGGACGGTTAACGGATAAATGAATACACTGGATCCCAATTTAAGGTATCTTACTTTTAAGCCGTCTGGACCAGCCACACTGTTAGTTTTAAGCTTGTTTATAGATTGTAGTACATCTGTAGTGGTCCAACATAAATTAGTGGTTTAGGTGAGTGTGGATGACCAGAGTGCAGTGCACTACTTATGGAGGAGGAATATTCATGAAAGCTTTGAGATTAGGTGAGGATCATCAATTGTATTAAAATTAACAGTCACTTCTGTACATAAAAGGATTCTGCCTACCTACAAATGTCATGAGCCTCACTCACTCACTCACTCACTCACTCACTCACTCACTCACTCGCGTACGTGCAACAATTGCTTCTCTCTCTTGATGTCACTGTCCTCTCTCTCCCCTCTTTGTATAGATCTTCCACTTACATTGTAAATATCACTGAAACTGATCACCTATGTGAATATTCACTTTGTTGTCTGTGTTTGCTTCTTGTTTGTCGTATTTGTTTTGTATGTCTATTCTCCACAAAAAATAATAATACTAAAGCTACTTATAGCAATCACATGGTGTCTTAAGATAAGTAACTTATGCAGTTTAAACAATTGCAAGTGTGGAAATACAATTCATTGAAGCTGGTTGATTTTTCCAAGTTGAATCAGTTTCATATGCAATAAAACAACAAATACACCATCACAGAAATGGTAACGTTTATATTGTATTATTATCAAAAACTAGGCATAAAGCTGGGGTTAAAATATAAGTGTCTAAACCATCAGCGAACCTCCATGGAATATTGTCCTCCAGACCCTTAAGCCAAAAGCATCCATCATGATCTGAGAGTAAAATCCTATCTAAATAGAGGGACAGAACAGAATTCAACATACTGTACGAGTACTTTTTTTTTCTATATAGTTATAAGTATAAGTTAGTGAAGAAAAGCCGATGGTAATCGTAAATAAGCTTCTACTATAAACTCTGCATGCACCACATCAGCTGCACGCTTGGTTTTGTAACTGTGTCCGACTGTAATGTACCTGTCAAATAAATAAATGTATGAGATCCAAAAAAATAAAAAGGATGATACAGGATTTGTAAAGCGTTTTGTTACTCTGGTCTGTGACAGGTGCTATATAAACTAAGATTACTTACTTACTTAAAAAAATAACAACAATGATCAGTCACATGATTGGTTGAGGTTTTTTTTTGGACCTACCCAGAAGCTGGTCCACGTGGTTCCAAAGTTGGTGAGGATTATTAGAGTTCTGACTGAGGGCTTCCGTGAAGTAATTGGACTTGGCATTCCTAGTTTGAATTTTGGATTGATTCCTGAGTTGTGAAACCATCTCCCAGTCGGCGGGGTCCTTAGACTCTCTGTTTAGTCCAAGCTTGTTCTCAACGTTTAAAAAGATTAATTAAAGGTAGGAGTATTTTCCCAAATTTTAGGAAAGAACCGCCCTCTCCACTTTTAGAACAAAACTCTCTGGTCTTATTTGACGAGCACGGTTCTTGACTAGAAAATCCTCCTATACACCTTTAAGTCAGAGCTAATCCATGGAAGATGTCGTTCTTATAGTCTGACAGACTCTCGCCAGACCCTTGTAGTTCGCTGAGCTTTACACAAGTGTTCAGCAAAACGCCTCTGGTGGACCATCACGGAACTACAAGGCTAGTCCTTTTACACCCATAGTTTTAAATGGGGAACGTTCTTAAATTACTTTAAGGACTTCAGAATGGAAATATTCCCATGCATCCGTAGCATAGGGGATCAGCTGGAGTTAATATTAGAGATATCAAATAAGAAATGTTCGAGATTGATGTGTTTATAGTTTCCATTTTGTATCTTGGTGGGAGTTTAGCCAGTTTGATTTTCCAAACACAAAACAATATTTAGTGGTTAAGCGGTCAGGCATCACACCAGATGTAACTACTCTATCCGGGTTAGTAACAAGAATCCAGTCGATCAGAGTCGAGGAACGCTGGTCAACCCTAGTTCGTTCTTTTATCAGAGATAAGATTTGCGCTGGCGACTTGGCTTTTGTCATTGGATGAGGACATGGAGCCAGTTACTATTGAAGTCTCCTAGTATAAAATTGAACTATTAATTTGGAGAGAGTTTATAGTTGACATAATGCTTTTCATTGAGTCTGATGGAGTAGAAGGAGGTCTATAAATGTTATTAATTATTTTTTATTGTTATTGAAGTCATGTATATTATGTCATCATCATGTATACTGTAAAGCTGTGTTCAGACCTCTGATGGATGGACGTGCGTAGATGGAGGTATGGAGGTTAGCAGCTCTTGTTTACAGCTACAGCATATTGTCAACTCAAGGTGAAGACATAAGGGCTGTGTCTTCCATCCTCAATCCTGGTTTAATCCTGGTTTCGCTCCTGTTTTGGATTTGTCTTCATTTTCCTGTTTTGGACCCCATGAGCACTTTTCTGCTCTCTGATTGTTTGCTGCATGTGTGTGAGCGATAATGTTCATCTCCTGCTTTCGCTGCATGTATCTGTAACCAATGCCTCTTCTGCGCCGCAATAAGATGTCAGTCATGCAGGATAAACGTGTGTGGATAAACTTCCAAGCCCCGGCTATCCAAGATGGCGCCGTATTCAAATGAATGGTTTGTGTCATTCCCGTATTCGTCCCGGAAACCAGATTCGTCCGGAAGTTCAGTTTGCGCATGTCAAAAAGTTTAATATGTCCTTAAGTGGTGACTGGTTAAGTTTAGGCGTCTGATTAAGATGGTTAAGTTTAGGGTTATTTTATGGGAATGGCTGGTTAAGTTTAGGCATGAATAGATAGTTTTTTTTATATTTACTTCCGCTTCCGTCCAGATTCCGTGACGTAATCTACTCTTGCGTATGATCATTGGATCAAACTGAACTTCCGGACGAATCTTGTTTCCGGGACGAATACGGGAGTGACAGTTTGTGCTCAGTGGCGCATGTGCCGGCACGGTCGCTGACATATTAGCGGAACTCGCCATATCACTCGCCTGTATTTGGGCATCGTCTGGTCCTCCCAGTTCTGCGCAGTGGATGATCTCCCATGATGCGTTGCGCCAAATATTTGTGTGTGGGTCTCATGCACGTGCACAGAGAAGCTCGGCCACGCTCTGACCAATCAGAGCTGTTGATCAGAGCGGGAGCCAGACAGGCAGAGTTTGTGGCACTAAACTGTGGATTTAAAGAAAACCGAAGGATTTAAGAAGAAAAAAAGTTCCGACCTTTATGAAAGCTGTCAGGTTCTCTGTCAGCTGAGGTTGCGCTGTTTTACTTTACATTGAGTTCTATGGGGAAAATTTCTGGGTAGCCCACGTGAATTTAGTCTGGTTTAGTCTGCAGTACCGCGAGAATCCCCCGAGCACATGGGTTTTTCAGCTCCAAGCTGTAATACTCTATCCAGTTATAACAGATCCATGATAAACATCCATGCAATTCCTCACATGGACAGACGTCACCATTGACTTTGCATTGAAACTCGCTGCAGCGCATATGGGGTAAGGTTACTGTCAATAAAGACGTGCATGTCTAAAAAAAATGCGTGCATATTTATTGGTATTTGTGCAGAAAAATATTTTATTAATTCATGATTAAGATAATACAAACTAAAAAGACATGGAATTTCGTAATTAAGAATAAAAAAATATAAAACTGTATGTGTGATTTTGTACTTGTGAATGCGATTTTTTTTGTGTGCTTGCATTTTCTTTTTGAGAATACGAATTTCAGCAGTGAGCAAACTGTCAATATGACGTCACTGCTCACAGACATTAACAATCGAGCCTGCGCAGAGTTGATCAACTTCATTGCCTAAAAACTAAACATGGCAGAAGGACACAACATAAATAAAGTGGCTCAAAATCAGGTATATAACTATATTTTATCATTTTGGTTGTAAATGAATGTGTAAGAAATATTAATTCCATAAATGTGATCATAAGATGTTTCTTGTCCATCTAAAAGGTTTTTTGGCAGTGTTGTTAGCTCCAATGCTAGTTTTATTTTCTTGCCCTTATATTGTTTTATTCTACAGAAAATAATGCATTTATTTTAGTCTAAACAACAGACTAACTAGCGTTACTGAACTAGTGAGTAAAAGTAATGTGTCAAATGTACTCACAAATATAAGATTGAGGCCCACAGGGACAGGGTCTGCTACGTCTAACAACCAAGGAGGTGAACTTCATATTGCTCAGGGGCAGTAACAGCGCGAACTATGAATAATCTGGAGGGTTGGGACTGGTATCAACACTTTAACCACATTGATTCGGGGCAAAGGCTTCATAAAATGTAACTGCTAAGAATGTAAAAATGTTGGTTTTAAAATAACATGGTAAGCTGTAAAACTAGCCTTGAAGCTAGTGTTAACTAAACACTGCCCAAAAAAACGTTTCTAGAGAGGGTCAAGAAACATCTTATGAACACATTTTATGAAAATTTTAAGAACGAAATCACACATACAGCTATTTTTTGTATTCTTAATTACGAAATTCCATGTCTTTTTAGTTTGTAATATCTTAATCATGAATTAATAAAAATAAATTATGCACAAATACCAATTAATATGCACGCATTTTTTTTAGACATGCACGTCTTTATTGACAGTAACCTTACCCCATAGCTCCTTATGTTCAGGTGGATAATATTCAAACCTTTAAATTACTCTATTCTTTAGAGAAAAGAAGGACGTGGAGCAAATCCACAGACGAACAAACACATTGGCACACAGATACATAAAGTAAGATATCATGAACGTCACTGCTTTTTCAGTTTCATCTTAACTGCATCAAAGTGTAGTAGCGCCAATGATAAGAGCTGAGCCAGGGCTTTGTGCAATCATTTATCCAAACATTTACCAATTTAAGTAAATAAAACATAATAGTCATATTATCTCCCTCATTGCCAAATACAATAGAAATAATTGTACACTGTAACAAAACAAAAAAATTCCAAGCATTGGTAAAGCAGTCGGGGTGTCTTTGCCACATCCAGCTCTCGAATCACGTCAAACAGGAACACAAGCGTAGAAACGCACACCGTGAACAATAACAAAAAGAGATGCTTGCATTATTCTCAAAGATGAGAGTTTAGAGTCGACTTTTGACGACAATGGTTCAGTGGCTCGAAGGCTTACAGGAGAGTTGTTCCCGTTGCCTCCTGTAAAGAGGTAGCCACTATTCATTGCAACTTACTAATTGCTCCAGCTCAGTGATTTGATCATTTAAGGATGAGAGGGATTTTTGTCTCTCTCATCCTTAACTGTTAGAGCTATCTGAACTCATGGTATTTCTTCATACTCAGTCATTTCAATTTTGCTTTGTTGAATTGCCTACCAGATTGTTTGGAGGGAGACCTCACGCTAGGGGTTGAACGACTTCATATTTTTAAAAGTCGACTTTATATGCATACTAGTTGAGTCGCCGTCGACTAGTCGATGACGTCATCGCAAATAAAGAGGACGTTTTAAACTTTGCATTTTATTTGGCAAAACTGCACATTTTTACATCCAACTTCCAAAACAGCAATGTTTACAGAGAACATTTATCATTTAAACTTCCTATTTAACTTTAGGCTAAAATGTTTTTAGCTCAAACAGTCGTTAATGACTAGACTGGTTTTAAATCACTCGCTGTCTCGCTCTTCCTCCTCAGTCACCTTTTTTGTTTTGGACTTGGTATTTTCACGAAGAAAAATTAACTCATCTACGTGTGCAGGATGGAGACTGGCGCGCTGTCTTGTTATTGTGTTTCCAGCTAGAGAAAAAATTCTCTCGCTGGGGGTACTGGTTACTGGTATGGCCAGATATGTCTTTGAGAGCCTTGCCAAGCGCGGGAAGCGCCTTTCGTTTCGGGCCCACCACTGCAACGGGTTGTCCAGAGTTGGGATTTGGGGCAAGAGAAAATATTGTCTGGCCTCTTCAGTTGCTGTGGAGCCGCGGGCCTTATTCTGCCCGCTTTCGAAATGCGTCCCAAACAGCTCCGCAAAGTCCAGCTCAAGACGCGCCTTCTTCCCTATGTCCTTCCCCGTCTGCTCAGTTTCACAGGTTTCCACACCGACATCTAACAAACACGTAGAACATTAGCGACACAATCCATACAATATTGTCCCCTTGTTAAATGTATAGTAATATACCATGCGTAAATGTCTCAGCGCTTACACCGCGCGCATTTTACGCACTTAATAGAAGCAAAAATTGAAGCAGATTTAATTATTTTTGTTGGACATAATGCGTTGTCTGTAATCTATGCGTTTTTTTGTCAGATATCAGTATTGTTGAATGAGCAATATATCTTTGCTTTTTAAATGAATAGAGACACACGCACCTGTTACGCTCAGCGTCTCACTCTCATCCAGAAGCAGGGTGTCCAGGTGGCTGTATGCGCTCTCTCTTTTGCTGTCTGGGATGAACTTCAGGTGCTTGAAGCGAGGATCTAACATGCAGGCCACAACTGGGATAGACGAGGGCAGATCATCAGAGTCCAGTTTGAATCGTGTTTCTAGCTGTTGTCGGACTGTGTTCTTAAATGCGCGCACCGCAGACAGATAAGAGCCCTCAACGCGCAGCGTGGTGTTGACCATGTTCAGGATCACGGGGTAAATAAAGGAAAGTCCTACGTGCAGTTCACCGCACAATATCTCGGTGGCTTTGGCCAAAGGCTGCAGGACTGGAACAAGTTGTTCAAGAAGTTCCCACTGCGAAGCTCTCATTGCCAGTTTCTTTTGGACTGCTGGTTTTGTAACTGCGTCATCCGAAAGTACAGACTGCACTGCGATCCTTTGCTCAAAAAGCCGCTGGAGCATTGTAAAGGTAGAATTCCAGCGGACAGGACAATCAGTCTGGAGTTTATTTGTTTTCATGCCGAGTTGTTCCTGACGCGTTTTGAGAGAACACGTAGCAAGGGCGGAGTGGCGAAAGTGGCTGACAACTCTCCTCGCTGCATCTAACGCCTTTGCCACATCAGGTAAGACCAAACCGGACTTTATAGCTAACTGTAGAGTGTGTCCGCTGCATCCCAAATCTTTTAGACCAGCCATTCCCAAACTCAGTAACACCGAGGCCCCCTTAAAAATCTGACGGGTCTGCGTGGCCCCCCAAAATAATAACCAAGAAGACAACATTAAGAATAGGCTCTTCTGGTTATTTTATTTTGGGGAAATAGCCTCTGCTACAAACATTGTAATACAAAAATGATTACAGTGGATTATTCAAGTCAAATAATGAACACAAATATTTTAATATTACAAACAAAACATTATAAATTTAACATTAAATATATATATATTTTTTTTTATGACCTCCCGCGGCCCCCCTGCAGTACCCTCGCGGCCCACTAGGGGGCCGCGGACCCCACTTTGGGAGACACTGTTTTAGACACATTTGGCAGAGCTCCAGTGCTAAATTCATGTTACTGGCATTGTCATGAACGGTGCAAAACGCGCTTATCCCCCAATTTTCAATAATTTCACTTAAGCGACCAGCAATGTTAATGGCAGTGTGTCTCTCAGTCATCAATGTTGTACACAAGACCCTGGCTTTTAGTTCCCATGTGTTGGTAATATAATGTGCCGTTACTGTAATATACGGCTCCATATTTGGTGAAGTCCATAGATCTGTCGTTAGAGACACGCTTTTTCCTCTCATCTCATTCGCCATTTCTTCGTGAACACCGTTGTACTCGTGTTTTATAGTATTCCATATTGTGCGGTAAGAGGGGATAACGTAATGCGGTTCAAAAAAGTTGACTAGTTCTCGGAAGCCTTCACCATGCACTGCGCTGAGTGGCCTGATGTCTTTAACAATGAAATTCACAAGCAGCTTGGTGATTTGTTGTCTTCGTTTGTCTGGCAGCACAGTCCGTTTAGTGAAGCTGCTGATTGACTGTTGTTGAGAAGGTTGCTTCTGGGCTAGCATTAGCGTCGGATGCTTTTTCAGATGAGAGTGCAGCGCGCTTGTACTTTTGTTGTACTTTAGAGTACCTTTGCATAAGCTACACGTCACCTGTGTACCGGTTTCATCTTTAGTAAAATATGTCCAAACGCTTGATGTAGTGCTGCCTTGGCGTGATGATTGGTGAGAGGTACTAGGACCCTCGTTTGGCATGTCGCTGTCCTGCGCCGCCATGTTGTGCCAAAGTCACGTGCAGTACTGCGCCGCCGACTAGTCGATGTCACATGAACAAAGTCGCGAGACAACCGTAAAGTCGACTAGTCTGTTCAACCCCTACCTCACGCTGAGACTTCTTGTGATTGTTTGTTTTGCAAAACTGGTCCAAAACTGGAAAAACCGTTTGATTGCTCCCGAACTGAGAATGGAAAAGTTGTAGATATGCTGAGTATCAAAAGTTGTTAGATAAATGCACAGCAAGTTCAGACCTTGTAGAATGCACTCGGTCAGCAGTGGGAATCGGTGGAGAAGGTCTTGTGGAGGCATCGAACCCGCAACCATTAGGCTCAAAGGCCAAAGCTCTACCAACTGGGCCACTGTCGCCCCCTGCTAGTAGAACGAGTGTTTTTTCAAGGATGTGTTTCTTACATAAAGCATCAAATGTCATTGGGTTAGATTTCTCACAGTGATGTCACATTCAGACGCAGTCCACAGTGATGTCACATGCATGTAGCATCATGAGGTGAAACTCAAAGTCAGAGGTCATCTGAGTCTGACCTCCTCCTGAATCTGCAGAATCTTTACTTCAGATTCCCGTATTTCTTACAAGTACGGCAACCGTACAACTTTGTAGGACATCAGTGTAGGACACAGCCTGCCTTCCCCTCCTTCACCTTCCCCATGTTCTCCTGTCACACTAGCAGCAGTATAAATTGAACAAAAGAGGTCCCAGAATTGACCCCTGTGGGTTCCCACAGGTCAGGGACAAATGATCTGATACACAGAGTTCTGTCTTCAAGGTAAGACTTAAGCCTGGTTCACACGTCAGGATAATTAGGCCGTTTTTGGACCCGATTTACCTCTACGACAATCGTAACAACAAATCTGGTGGATTTTCCTGCCGTGTGTGGCGACGGAAGTCCCGAAGTCCTTCCGAGCGACGGAAGGACTTCGGGACTGCTCCGATCCCAAATCGGGGATATCCAACATGTTGGATTGTTTTGGCCCGATTTCTCTTCGTGTGTGGCGTCCCCCGGGGACAGACTAGCGCGTTGCTATGACTGCGGCGTGTAGCCAATCAGAAGACGAGGTGACAAGCCGGTGAGGAAACGCCGTTAAAAAAAAAAAAAAACAGTCAGCGGCATGGCGCACCAGAAAGTTCGGTGGACATCAGAGATGGAGGAACAACTAGTTGACCTCTGGCAACACCGTGAATGTATGTATGACGTGTTGTGTAAAGAATATCATCACCGAAATGACAAGGAGAGGAATTGGGCAGAAATTGCTGCTGCACAGGTAGTGTTGGCATAAGCCCTATTCGGACAGGATTAGTACACTAAATGATCAGACGGATGGTTGTGTTTGTACGTTTACTTTGCACTCTGTCCTAATACAGTACAGACGTGTTGGTGCAGCCGTTACCGCAGCCGTGCTTGTTGGTTTGCGCGTATGTAAAGTTTCATGTCTAGCAGTGTGTGTGATGCGTTCACAGGTAGTCCGTACAAACTGTATTGTTGAACAGCACAGACAGCACGGGCCAGAGAACTGTAGAGCAGTAAAATCCACATGTATGTGTTTGTCCTCACGGTGTCTGTGGCTGCTGTGGTCAGACGAGAGTCTCTATAGGCTGCGTGAAACGGAGAGGCCCGCACACTCTGTTTACTCTGAAGTCACGCTTGATCTCGAGAGATGTTGTGAGATTTCCGTCTGACCTGTGAATGCTCGGGGGTGAAATCGGTTCTTGTGTGAGGTTTGCGTGATTTTGCCATGTGGCTGCGCACCACACACTGTACGAGCAAAGTTGTTTGACCCGTGATTTTTTATTAAAAAAAATCGGCCGACAATTTTAAAATCGTCTCGTGTGAACCAGGCTTTAAACCAACATAAGGCGGAGCCACCGACTCTCAACCACCCTGACACAGCTCCCTCGAACATACCCCTCTCTCACCCCCTCACGCTCCCTCTCAGCGCCCTCACACACCCCTATCTCACCCCCTCACACACCCCTATCTCACCCCCTCACACACCCCTCTCTCACCCGCTCCCTCTCAGCGCCCTCACACACCCCTATCTCACCCCCTCACACACCCCTATCTCACCCCCTCACACACCCCTCTCTCACCCGCTCCCTCTCAGCGCCCTCACACACCCCTATCTCACCCCCTTACACACCCCTCTCTCACCCACTCACACACCCCTCTCTCTCACCCGCTCCCTCTCAGTGCCCTCAGAGCCCCTACACACCCCTCCCTTACTCTCCGCAGGGCCAGCCCGTACAGGAGGGGGTTGAACAGGGGTTGGAATGTGAGGAAGTAGAGAGAGAGAAAGACCCTCAGTGTTGAGGGTGCGGCGCTCATGTCCAGGGGGCTCTGTACAATCTCCAGGAAAGTGCCCAGAGCAAAGTTGAACAGCGAGGCCAGGTGCGGCACACAGGTGCTCAGTGCCTTCTTGCGGCTGTGCAGCTGCAGGAAGCACAGGCGCAGGATGCGGCTGTAGCAGATGAGGATGAGGGTGAGGCCCAGCAGCACGATGATGGTGTAGAGCAGACCATACACGTTGTTCACCACCGTGTCAGAGCATGCCAGCTTCACTAGAGAGTAGTTATCGCAGTACTGCCGCTGGATCACGTGACCACAGTATGTGAGCGTGGCCGACAGCGTCGTCATGGTGACAATGGCGGCCACAGGAAACAGCTAGGCGGCGGCTAACAACAAGGCCACACGGTGGCGTTTCATGAGGGCACCGTAGTGCAGTGAGCAGCAGATGGCCACGTACCTGTCGTACGACATGACAGCCAGGTTATAGAACTGTACGTTCACGTAGAGCAGGGGTCGGCAACCCGCGGCTCCGGAGCCGCATGCGGCTCTTGAGTGCTCCTGGAGTGGCTCCTGGAGCCTTTTCAAAAATGTCTGAAAATGGAGTGTGAGGGCTATATTTTATTTCTAGTTTGAATGTGGTTTCTGTAGAAGGAAAAAACAATCTTTACGTTTTTAAATGCTGTAAAAATATGTATAAGTAATATCTAATTTCAACATTTCTGTCAACGTAGTGCGTCATATCCTATGACGCGCGGTCACGCGGCTCCGCCCCATGCGGCCGCTGCTGTAAACAAACTGGCGTGTGTGCATGATAGACTGTAAGTGCGCATGGATCCCAAAGCTAAAACGAGAAAGAGTCGATAACAAGACTGGACTAAGAATGAGAATGAACAATTTCTTTCAGTCAATGAGGAAGGACTGCTTCATGTTTGTAATGAAAAGTTTTGTTGCAACACGAGGAACAATGACGCACAAAACGACGTAAACTGTGATTACGTGAAGGATTCTTTCATCAAAAATTCAGAGCACCTATTTTCAGACTTCAAAACCTTCTCAAAGACGGTGAAAGAAAAGGCCATTAAGGATTTTGATTCAGCTCCAGCAAACTTCAGCCTGTGACGTGATGGATATGAGCAGACAGTGATGCAGGTATGTGACCAGGGCTGGACTGGCCATCGGGCGTACCGGGCAATGCCCGAAGGGCCGATGCCCATATTTGGGCCGGTCTGTTTGCCTCATACAAAAATTTTTTTTTGTGAAAAGTGTAAATCCGTTGAGAACTGTTCGAGGGGGCGCGCGTGTCCGCGGGGCACCTGCTGTACAGTATGTACTAAAACGGGATTCCACCACCTCAGCGGCCGCAGTGTTCCCGCATCCAGCGGCTCTGAGCTGGACGCAGGAACCGCTCACCGGGAACCGCTCACAACACAACACGGTGAGCGGGTAGCCGCAACGTGACCATATACCCAAGACCATAAACGTGCACAGGACCATGCATGTCTTTGCGTAATTTGTGCACCCAATAAATACACCGCTGCAGGAAAAAGTCCGCGTCTCCCCTCTCCTCTCGAAGTGCGACTAAATTAAAGCTCGGGTACCTAAATTTTCCATTGCATTAAAAGTTCATGTTTGAGCCCAAAAGTAAAATGTTGTGAACAAATTAAACAGATTTAGAGCCAGCTAATGACTGACAATATGCATTTCAGACTTTTTTTGACCAATTCTCATCCCTGTAACAAACAACAGTGTTGTCTGTGCCCACCTCCCTCACTCTGAGACATGTTTATTACTCTGTTTAATGTAGACTATTGCACTTTATTTATTTTTTTGAAACTACAGACATCCTGATCCTCTACTACAGTATTTGCTTCCACATACTGTATAAACCAGGGGTCGGCAACCTTTAGTGCCCCTAAAGTGGCTCCTGGAGCCTTTTCAAAAATGTCTGAAAATGGAGTGGGAGGGCTATATTTTATTCCTAGTTTGAATGTGGTTTCTGTGGTAGGAAAAACATTCCTAACGTATTTCAATGCTGTAAAAATGTGTATAAGTAATATTCAATTTCAACATTTCTGTCAACGTAGTGAGTCATATTCTGTGGCGCGGCTCCGCGGCAGACGGCCGCTGCTGTAAACAAACCGGCGTGTGCGCACGGATCCCAAAGATAAAAGGAGAACGAGTCGATAATAAGACTGGACTAAGAACAAGACTGAACATTTGCTTTTAGTCAATGAGGAAGGACTGCTTCATGTTTGCGATGTAATAGGAAGTTTTGTTGCAACACGAGGAACAATGAAGCACTAAATACCGTTCACAGGGATTACGTGAAGGATTCTTTCATACAAAATCCGGAGCACCTTTTTCAGACTTCAAAAACCTCCGCAAAGACTGTGAAAGAAAAGGCCATTAAGGACATTCAGCTCCAGCAAACTTCAGCCTGTGACGTGATCGATATTAGCGGACAGTGCAGGTGTGTGACCTTTGAGCCAAAAAGCAGATTTATTTACTGTATTTCTACAGTTGCATGAAGGCAAAAAAATGGAAGTCAAAGTTAAAGCAGAGTCATCACTGCTGGTGCGTCATTCTCTCCAGGACACGCTGCAGTGAAAACACACATTTGATAATCATGAATGCTTATTATGTATTTGTAGCCTTTACATGGTCAGATATTAGGCTAATGTAGCTAATGTAGCTACATTGTGTAACCTTCATATAAGCTTTATACAAGGCTGTTATTTTTTTGCGGCTCCAGACAGATGTTTTTAGTTTTTTGGTCAAATATGGCTCTTTGAACCTTTTGAGTTGCCGATCCCTGGTATAAACAAACTGTAAAAAAGTGACAAAAACATGCCTGGGCCGGTAAGAAGGAAAAAATGCCCGGGCCGTTTTTTTGTCCCAGTCCAGCCCTGTATGTGACCTCTGAGCCCAAAGCAGATTGATTTACTGTATTTCTACAATTGCATGAAGGCAAACAAATGGAAGTTAAACTAAAGCAGAGTTGTCCCGTGTTGCGTCATTCACGACACGCGTGGTGCGACACGCTGCAGTGAAAATACACATTTGATAATCATGAATGATTATTATGTATTTGTAGCCTTTACTTTGTCATTTAGATATTAGGCTAATATAGCGAATACATCTTGCAGCCTGTGTTAACTTCATAAAATCCTTATACAAGGCTGTTATTTTTTTGCGGCTCCAGACAGATGTTGTTTTTAGTTTTTTTGTCAATTATGGCTCTTTGAGCATTTTGGGTTCCCGACCCCTGACCATGGATGTATTATAATAACTGGATAGGGTATTACTAGCTTGTAGCTGAATAACTCACGTGCTCAGGGGATTCTCGCGGTACTGCAGACTGAACCAGACTAAATTCACGTGGGCTACCCAGAAATTTTCCCCATAGAACTCAATGCATATTAAAACAGCTCAACCTCAGCTGACAGAGAACCTACAGCTTTAATAAAGATCGGATTTTGTGGGGATTTTAGTGTCCCTTGTCATCCTGAACTTTTTTTCTTCTTAAATCCTTCGGTTTTGTTTAAATCCACACTTTAGTGCCACAAACTCTGCTCCTCTGGCTCTCGCTCTAACTCCCGCTCTGATGAACTGCTCTGATTGGTCAGAACGCGGCCGAGCCCCTCTGTGCACGTGCGTGAGACCCGGTGTGAGACCCACACACGCGTGTTTGGCGCAACGCATTATGGGAGATCATCCACTGCGCAGAACCGGGAGGACCAGACGATGCCCAAATACAGGCGAGTTTCCCATAGATCTTTGCGAGTTTCAGGCAACTTCCGCTAATCTTTCAGCCCCCATGCTGTCACAAAGCGCCACTGAGCACAACCATTCATTTGAATAGGGCGCCATCTTGGATCGCCGGGGCTTGCCCCTGACGTAGAGGTACAGACGATCTGCAGCGAGCACAGCGCTGGCGCCACCGTGTGACCATCACGCAGTAACTGCACCAGGAAGAAGGGGAAGAGTGCGGCGCTGCCGTGCAGCTCGTTCAGAAGCAGAGAACACACAAACACGGGCTCATGCAACACACACCACCACCGCGTTAGCCAGCACTATCACACCATAACACGCTAACACCAGGGAGAAGAGCAGGAACTTGAAGGGGCCCAGCTCTGTGTACCAGGAGAGGGTGAATAGAAGGGGGAGAGAGGAGTTCACCAGGGAGTCAGAGAGACGAGACGGAGAGCAGAGGGGAGAGGGGGGAGTTCATGAGGGATTCGGAGTGAGAGGTGAGAGACGAGTTCACGAGGGAGTCTGAGAGAGAGAGGAGGGAGGAGTTCATCATTGTCCACAAATTAAGTTTCTTCAGACCCAAAAAGGCAAACAGTGACTTTTCAGATTCTGATGAACAAATGACAGAATATGATTTTCAGAAGAATATTTCACTAATATAGAAATGTTTCACATTATTTACACTTGTTTTTAACAAAGAAACATCTTCCCATCATGTTAAACCTCATCCTTATTACTTTCACAAAGAGGAACAGTCTTCTCTGAGTGTGTGAGACACTGGTGTCCTGCTACCTCTGAGTGTCTGATATGCTGTTGGTGAATCCACAACTTTGTAAAGTCTCAGAGACTGCTGTGGTTCAGGGTGATACGCAAATAAACTGAACTGCAACTAATGAACGACTGGAATATTATTGTTATTATATTGAGCCAAGTGTTCTCTGCAAGACATCTGCCCACGGACCAATCACAGTCCACCATGATACATCTGTGCCAAGACTGGGGTTCAGTCCTGGTTTAGACCTGGTTCAGTCCTATTCCAGTCCGGGTCCAGTCCTGGTCTAGTCCTGATTCAGTCCTAGTTCTGTCCTGGTTTAGACCTGGTCCAGCCCTGGTCTAGTCCTGGTTTAGACCTGATCCAGTCCCGGTTTAGACTTGGTCCAGTCTGGTTTTGACCTGGTTCAGCCCTGGTTCACGATCACAGACCACAAAGCTTTACATATGAGCCAAAATGTCTGAGAAAAATCAGCAAAAACAAAAACCAATAAATCTCACACAACAGGCACCCAGGCTGGACCTGGTTCAGATCTGGCTTAGACCTGGTCTGGACCTGGTTTATAAAGGCTGTTCTCACAGATACCCACACCCCTGCAGAGTGCCCCCTGTGGGAGGGACAGACTCAGAGCGCTGAGATCATCTGTGTCTGATCTTAAAGTGGCAAATAAAAATTAAAGCCGCAAGCGGTGTCTAACGGCCCTCTCATCTTCAAAGGAGGTGCTGGTACTGACACGTTCTTGTAAAAGAATCACTGATAAAATCAAAGTATGTGACGAGTGAGAGCCTCCTCTGAACTTTCACTTATTTTAGAAATGACCAAGCGTAGCATGTTCCTCCACCAGCGGCGCTACAGTTAAAATGGCTGCTGCCCCAAGCACCAGGAGCACACTTCCTGTTTGACAAACGCATGGCTGAGACGTACACTTTAAATATTAACGGAAGTAGTAAGGCCCTTCTCTGCCGTTAAAACTTATCTGACATCACGGCATTCAAAAGTCCACAGTGGCTAAAAAAATACCCCCCTCAGCCTCGACAGCATCTGGAACGTAGCTTTAATCCAAGATCCACTTTTGGACCCGGCTGTAAAGATGTTTTCCAGAGGAATCAAGGTGTCGTTAGAATTTACTGGATAATTCTGTTTCCTGTTCAACAACACAGGAGACGGATTACAGCATGTCAGTGTCATGGACCCTTTGAGCCTGGACCCACCCCCACTGGTCTGAAAAATCTCAACAAAGAAAAGTGAACATCCATGGTTCCTCTCATGAGGAGGCAAACTGAGCCGGCAATCTTTATTTTTTTTCTTATTAACATCTTAATTTTGACCATATTGTTACTGTATCTATTTCTTCACCATGAGTCATTTATATCTCAGTGATGACATCTCTGTTGTTATGCAATGTTACAAATAATATAAAAAGCCTCGTCTCCTTTTCTTTGATCTGGAGGGACTCTGAAATAAACCGTGTACATGTACAATCGCCTCAGGCCTACATCTCAATTCTGTGTTTCAAAAAAAACATGAGTATCATGACAAGAGTTCACCTCCTGATCCACCAGGGGGCGAGAGAGAGGAAAATTGGCTCCTGTTTGTTCATCTGCTTCTGCGCGGAGCTTTTCGCGCTGTTCCCAAGCCAGCCCTCGGCTTCTCAGATCACTCCATGATACATCTGGTTCCTGCTTACAGACAGAGACTAAAGCTCTCGAAACCTGCAATGAGGAGCTCCAAAGTGTGGTCTGATGAAGCTGTGGAAGAGCTGCGCGCATGCATGGAATCTACAGACTGGGACCTTTTCAGAGCTGCCACAGATAGTTTGGATGAATATACGGACACTGTGACGTCATACATTCACTTCTGTGAGGATAGCATCATTCCAACAAGGACCAGGGTCATCTATAACAACGACAAACCCTGGTTCACTGCTAAACTCCGGCAGCTCAGGAAAGCAAAGGAGTCTGCTTTCAGGGAGGGGGACCGCAGCGGCTACAAAGCAGCTAAATATCAGTTCAGGAGAGAACTGAAAGCAGCCAAGTCCCGGCACAGAGAACGACTACAGGAGCAGTTTGGTAACAACAATACTGCTTCAGTCTGGAGGGGCCTACGGGAGATCACCAACTACAAACCCAAAGCCCCCCCCTGTGCTGACGACCACAAGCTAGCTGACGATCTGAACTTATTTTTCAGTCGCTTTGATGCTGCCCCTGACACCTCTCCCTCCCCCACCCCCCACTACTCTAACGACCCACCCATCAGCCCTGCCCCCAGCCTAACAATAGCCGCTAAAGAGATTAAACAACTCTTCCTGAGGCTGCACCCCCGCAAAGCTCCTGGCCCGGACCACGTGTCTCCGGCCACTCTGAGACACTGCGCCAGTGAGCTTACTCCTGTGTTCACGGACATTTTCAACACCTCTCTGCAGTCCTGCCATGTCCCGGCCTGCTTCAAATCCTCCATCATTGTCCCCGTCCTGAAGAAGCCCAGGATCACAGGACTCAATGACTACAGACCTGTAGCACTTACGTCTGTCGTCATGAAGTCATTTGAACGCCTGGTTCTCTCCCATCTCAAGTCCCTCACCTCCCCCCTCCTGGACCCCCTGCAGTTCGCCTACAGAGCCAACAGATCTGTAGACGACGCCATTAACCCGGCCCTCCACCACATCCTACAGCACCTGGACTCCCCGGGGACCTACGCCAGGGTCCTGTTCGTGGACTTCAGCTCTGCCTTCAACACAATCCTGCCATCCCTGCTCCAGGACAAGCTCTCCCAGCTCAACGTGCCCGATTCCACCTGCAGGTGGATCACTGACTTCCTGACGGACAGGAAGCAGCGAGTGCGTCTGGGGAAGAATGTCTCGGACTCTCGGATTATAAATACAGGAGCCCCACAGGGCTGTGTTCTTTCTCCCCTGCTCTTCTCCCTGTACACCAACCACTGCACCTCCAGCCACGACTCCGTGAAGCTGATCAAGTTCGCGGACGACACCACCCTCATTGGACTCATCTCCAACAACGATGAGTCCGCCTACAGGAGGGAGGTGGACCGGCTGGTGTCCTGGTGCAGTGGTAACAACCTGGAGCTGAACGCCCAGAAGACAGTGGAGATGATTGTGGACTTCAGGAAGAGCACTGTCCCCCCACCCCCACCCTCCGTGATGGACTCCCCCATCACCTCTGTGGAGTCCTTCCGTTTCCTGGGCACCACCATCACCCAGGACCTCAAGTGGGAGCCGACCATCAGCTCCCTCATCAAGAAGGCCCAGCAGAGGATGTACTTCCTGCGGCAGCTCAGGAAAGCCAAGCTGCCTGCACAGATGTTGGTGCAGTTCTACACGGCCATCATCGAGTCCATCCTCACCTCCTCCGTCACCGTGTGGTTCGCTGGAGCCACAGTCAGGGACAAACAGAGACTACAGCGCATTGTGCGCTCTGCAGAGGAAGTGATCGGCCGCAGCCTTCCATCGCTGCAGGACCTGTACGTCGCCCGAGCTCGAGGCCGGGCTGGTCGTATCACAGCCGACCCCTCTCACCCTGCACATGGACTATTCCAACCACTCCCCTCAGGCAGGAGGCTGCGGTCCATCAGGACTAGAACCTCCCGCCACAAGAACAGTTTCTTCCCCTCTGCTCTTGGACTCTTGAACACTTCTTAACCTGTCCCCCCGCCCTTTATAAAGTCACTTTACTGCCCATCATACGTCACTTTACTTCACTGTACTGCTGTCACCTTACATTGTGTGCACCATGTGCACTTGTATATTGTAAATAGTAACTGTATATTGTAAATAGTAACTGTAACTCTATTTTAAATTTAAATTTATTCTTTAGAAGTGTTTTTTATTCTTATTTTTATTATCTCTTTTTGACTGTTGCACTTAGCCAAAGCAATTTCCTAGTCTGTGACCTCCTGTTACTTACGTGGCAATAAAAATGATTCTGATTCTGATTAAGGCTAACACTGTGGTGATGTCAGTGAGTGTCAGCCTCAAGAGTGGCAGAGTGTAACCAGTTACAAACACACTGACCTTATTAAGGAAGCTGACCCACACAGCATGCATTCTGGACATACACACAAGTATATAGACGCACACAAAAGCACACACACACACGCGCGCACAAACACACAGTGTTGTTACTCGTTTATTCACATCCCAAAATAAAAATGACAGATGATGAATTCAAAAGTTAAAGTCCAGGAAAAGTGGGTGTCGTCCAGGTGCGTGACATCACCGCTGCAGGCCCCTCCCCTCCTCCCCCCTGTGGGTGGGAGGTCTCAGTCTCTATGGTTTTTCCTTGGGGATCACCTCCTCTCGGGGTTTGGCTCCTCCAAAGATGGCAGAGTTAGGGTTGGCCACCTGGTTCAGAGGACCAGCAACTGTACGAGGCTTCAGCTGAAGGCGGGGCCTCTGTGCTCTCTCCTCTGCAAGGAGAGGGGGGGGCGGGTGTAGAGGAGGAGAGCAAGGGAGGCAGAACAGTAGGGGAGACAGAGACACCGTCAGATCAGAACTAATGTGAGCTCTACACAGCTCTAAGGTCAGCTCTAATGTGAGCTCTAAGGTCAGCTCTTACCTTCAGACGGTTCCCTGAAGTCTGTGGGCGGTGCTCCGCGTGGGGGGGGGCCTTCTCTGAAGCGACCCACGGCTCCCCCTCCTCCCCCCCTCCTGTCGCTGGGACGACCGCCTCGCCCTCCCCTCCCCCCCATTAAGTCGTCATCTCCACGGAAACCTGAAATAACGTTAAAATAATGTTTAAAGCTGGGGTCTATCACTTTAGTCTCATAAATAACACATGTTTAAAGCTGGGGTCTGTCACTTTAGTCTCATAAATAACATGTTTAAAGCTGGGGTCTGTAACTTTAGTCTCATCAATAATACATGTTCAAAAAGTACCCAGCTTTAATGTAAACCTTGTATGAGCCCTTATTCATAATGGTGTGAGAAAGTTTGGGCGCCCCCACATGGTCAGAACCTTCCACCATTGGCCAGCACAGTCAGAACGCTGCCCTCTGATTGGCCGAGACCTACCTCCGTCCTGCCAATCGCTGCCATCCTCTCCAAAATCGCGCCCGCCTCCTCGCTCCCTAAAGCCCCGCCCACCACCGCCGCGGCCTGAAGAACCCAACACAAAAGCATGGACATGAGAAACTAAACATGAGACCGGAGAGAGAGACCAGAGAGAGAGACCAGAGAGAGAGACCAGAGAGAGAGACCAGAGAGAGAGACCAGAGAGAGATACCAGAGAGAAATACCAGAGAGAGATACCAGAGAGAGATACCAGAGAGAGATACCAGAGAGAGATACCAGAGAGAGATACCAGAGAGAGATACCAGAGAGAGATACCAGAGAGAGATACCAGAGAGAGATACCAGAGAGAGATACCAGAGAGAGATACCAGAGAGAGATACCAGAGAGAGATACCAGAGAGAGATACCAGAGAGAGAGACCAGAGAGAGAGACCAGAGAGCGAGACCAGAGAGAGAAAAGATATATGTTGTTGGATTATACACATGACGCATGAGAAGCAAATGTGTAATACATAAAACCGGACCAATCAGAGAGCAGAGAGCAGACCAATCAGAGCTGTTCATAAAGTTTAAAATATAAATGCCAATATGAAAACAAGTTGAAGAGAAGTTTTAACTAACCCTCCTCCTCGCTCACCTGTTTCTACTCCTCTCTTACTTCCGCCTCTCTACCTCCTCACCTCTCTCACCTCCTCCTCGGCTGTCGTTCTTGAAGCCAAAGTTCCCGCCTCCTCGTTCTTGTCGACGCCCCTCTGCGATGTCCACCCTCAGCGGCCGCTCACCGAGCAACTGTAACAGAAGGAGATCTGAACTGCACCTCCTGTGACAGGAGATCTGAACTGCACCTCCTGCTGTTAATGACAGACATACTGACCGCTCCGTCGTACGTTAGCGCCTCTTTTAACGACTCCAAGTCGTCAAACTCCACATAACAGAAACCTGCAGAAACAGGAGGTTAGAGATCACAGCTCCAAAGCAGGAGTACAGCAGGTCTACAGCAGATCGAAAGCAGGTCTTCAGCAGGACTACAGCAGATCGAAAGCAAGACTATAGCTGGTCTAAAGCAGGAGTACAGCAGGACTACAGCAGATCGAAAGCAAGACTATAGCTGGTCTAAAGCAGGAGTACAGCAGGACTACAGCAGATCGAAAGCAGGTCTAAAGCAGGGCTACAGCAGGACTAAAGCAGGACTAAAGCAGGACTAAAGCAGGACTAAAGCAGGACTAAAAAAGCAGGTCTAAAGCAGAACTAAAAAAAGCAGGTCTAAAGCAGGACTAAAGCGAAACTAAAAAAGCAGGTCTAAAGCAGGACTAAAGCGAAACTAAAAAAGCAGGTCTAAAGCAGAACTAAAAAAAGCGGGTCTAAAGCAGGACTAAAGTAGCTCTAAAGCAGGTCCAAAGCAGATTGAAAGCAGGACTAAAGCCCTGTCCCAATACTCGCACTTCCACCCTCGCGCCCCTCATTTTCACGTTCCCAATGATGGGTGCGAGTGCGTACACTTATTTTAACGTGTGTGGAGCAACGGTAACTTTGTCCCCACAGGGTCGGACAAAGTTAACTTTAATTTTCATTAAGTTTAGGTATGAAAATGACCATCTCTTCACTAGTCGATGACGTAACCTGCACTGTCCCAATTCCGCCTTTTTTGCACGCTTGTAACCTGCCACTCAAACCCTTGCGTGCACTTCAAACAAATGCACACTCCGTAGTGGAGTGTAGGGTGTGGGTATTGGGACTGGGCCTTAGTCACCTTTAACTTTTGTCCGTGTCCTTGTCCCAGACCTCTGACCCTCACCTTTGAACTTGTCCGTGTCCTTGTCCCTGACCAGCCGGACGCTCCTGATCTGTAGATCTTGGAAGATGCTGTCAATGTCGCCTTGAACCGTGTTGAATGGTAGGTTCCCAACGTACGCTGTGTACGGAGGCTCCATGGGCAGTTCCTTCTGCTTCCTGCTGCCGCCGCCACCTCCTCCTCCACTGCCTCCACGAGGCCTGGAGAGACATGACATGCATGATGTTTAATACATAATAATAATAATAATAAAAATAAATGTACTTAGTAGGGTTGCCGAGATTTTACGGTTTTACGTTAATCGTGATTATAAAAGCCCACGGTAGGTTAACCGTAAGGATTTTAGATGTCACTGTTTACCGGTGGTAGGGGAAACTCTTGTGCGAGGTGCCGTACGGGCCACTGCACACACACAGCAGCGTAGACACACCGGTAAATTGAAGATTGCACGACAAGCTCCCCAGTTAGTAGCACTGTACTTACGGATCGCCTTAGCGTCTTTTATCGTGGGAATAACAGTGGTTTCAAGATCAGTTTTTGAAAGTCCAGTTTCATGGTTAACTGTAGTTCTGGAACAGTCTTAGTGAAGTGTTGCAGATGAACAGATTCATTCAAACAGAGGCAGATCCTCGTGAAAAAAAAAGTTGCGTTCTTCCTTCTTTGGGCCAAATAGTGCATCACATATTTGCACCCAAAAACACATTTTCTCCAAGGTGACACTTTTAGTCACTGACAAAAGCAGAAAAACGGCTCCATGTGGCGGAAGAGGGACTGTACCATAGACATGCGCTTAGGGCTGGGCGATTAATCGATTTTAATCATTAATTCGAGTTTTACGTTTAGGGCGATTTTTTTTTACAAAAAAATTGATTTTTATTTTCTCCAGCGCAGAACTACAGCGCTAACGCGCTAACCGCGGGTCTATGGTGTTGAGCAGTCATTTTGAAGCTAACCTAATGCTAACAGTCTCCCTCTGGCCTTATGCTCGCTCTCACAGTTGGTGCTGTTGCAATAACACTTCAAACGTTCAAGAATCAGACTTTATTTAAATCGCCAGAACACACACACACACGCACGCAGGCTCCGGTCGCTATGTTCGTACGCCATGTTCGTACGCCACATCTTTCACGCTCTCTCACGCTCGTTATTCCAAATCGCACTCCCGTGTCCGTGGCGCGCACACACTCGTGTCCCACTGAGCCGCTGCACTTTGGGGAAAGACACGTCTCACACATTGCTCTCATTGCTCTGATACAAACAACGTGTTCCCCGCTGTCTGTTAGCTACAGTAGCTGCTACAGTAGCTGTTAGCTACAGTAGCTACTACAGTAGCTGTTAGCTACAGTAGCTGCTAGCTACAGTAGCTGTTAGCTACAGTAGCTGTTAGCTACAGTAGCTGTTAGCTACAGTAGCTGTTGCTACAGTAGCTGTTGCTACAGTAGCTGTTGCTACAGTAGCTGTTGCTACAGTAGCTGTTGCTACAGTAGCTGTTAGCTACAGTAGCTGTTAGCTACAGTAGCTGTTGCTACAGTAGCTGTTAGCTACAGTAGCTGTTAGCTACAGTAGCTGTTAGCTACAGTAGCTGTTGCTACAGTAGCTGTTGCTACAGTAGCTGTTGCTACAGTAGCTGTTGCTACAGTAGCTGTTAGCTACAGTAGCTGTTGCTACAGTAGCTGTTAGCTACAGTAGCTGTTAGCTACAGTAGCTGTTAGCTACAGTAGCTGTTAGCTACAGTAGCTGCTAGCTACAGTAGCTGCTACAGTAGCTGCTACAGTAGCTGTTAGCTACAGTAGCTGCTACAGTAGCTGCTACAGTAGCTGCTACAGTAGCTGCTACAGTAGCTGTTAGCTACAGCATCAGAATGTAAACAGGAAGCTCGCACAATGCGGGAGTCACTGAAGTTAGTATTAGCGCCACCAGCTGGACCGAGCGTTGTACTACAGCACAGTTACTCAGGCACAGTTGAAAGAACAAGCATGAAAACCCGAGGAGGCTTTTGGAAAAGTCTGTTACAACATTTCTATTTTGAGTAATCAGTTTTAAAAATGTGATATTTCATGTAAATAATGCATGTGTTTAATAGGATTGATATATTTGCGATGGGCCTTGTTTGTGTGATTTAAGTTATTTTGAAGGTGCATAGTGTCATTGTAAGTGAAGTTATTATAAAACTGTTAAGCTACATTTTCACTGTTTACAATGGCAGAGCCATCTCGTTTACAAGCATGTTTTAAGGCTTAATTCCTGTTACACTTATGCTCCATGGGGATTTAGATTAAACTGCATAAAGGAAAATCTATTTCTTTGTTAGTTGTAGTTTGTTTTTAAATAGAAAAAAATAAATCGATTAAAATCGAAAATCGGATTTGGTGTGAAAAAATCGGAGAATTTTTTTTTTTGCCATATCGCCCAGCCCTACATGCGCTAAACTCCTGCTAGATTTGCTCCTGGATTATTGTATCTTTATTATTTTTGACATCAAACAGCATATTCATTGAAAAATAAAAAAAAATAACGGGCTTCTGCGCGTCATATCAGTCATCAAGGTTGAAATCGTCACAGATGGGTGGAAGAGAAAGATCGCTCTCTAACTAAAGCTTGAAAGAATCAATGAAAATACTACTTTGCGCATGTGTATAATAGACCTGTCACGATTACAAATTTTGCTGGATGATTAATTGTCTCCGAATTTATTGCGATAGGCGATAGTATTGTTGTTCTGAGATCATTTTCATCTAATACAATGACAATGATGCAGGTACGCCTTTTCAAAGAGAAATACACTTTTATTTTTAACTCATTGACTGCCCATTTCAGAACAGGTACTCCCATATTGCCAGCCGTTTCTGATTATTTTTACTGATTTTTCAAGACCCACAGAATATTGTGTACTATGACTATCTGAAATCCAACCAGATTCTGAAAGAATGGATTGTCTACTTTCATCAGCAAAAAGAATTTTGTTTCTAGCTTGTTTCGTTCCCCTGTAATCCCCAGTTGAGTAGAGGGAAGTTTTACTGAAATCACCAGAAAGCTGAGAAAAAAGAGGCACCACATGTGCATCTGGCTGTTTTCAAACCATTCAGAGAGAAATGCTGCCACCTGCTGGCTGGATAAAATATTGTATCTAATATGTATGGGGATGGCTTGAGACCATAGACATCTGGGAACGTAAAAATAGCGGGACACGCAATTGACGTGTTAACACGTCAATGGCAGACAACTATTTGTGGTCAATGAGTTAAAGCAGTGTTTTTCAACCACTGTGCCGCGGCACACTAGTGTGCCGTATGATATTGTCTGGTGTGCCGTGAGAAATTCGTCTACTTTGTCTAAAAATAACTGCATTCGCTGTTGACGAGCGGTGACTTGTTTTGAACTGTGGAGTAACCATGTAATACTTTTTCAAATCAGTAGATGGCAGCAGATAGCTAAGTACTTTGAAACTGAAAAATTGGATGCGACCATTGGCTGTAACAGGTCAGCATTGTGGCGAGAAAGGTAAAATTGGATGCGACCAACAAATGTAGGAGGGAGCGAGACAAGAGCTTTGTGGCGAGTGAGAAGTGAAAGTGATAGAGACGTTTTTGAAAATGAATTATGCCGTTTCTGAACAGGATTAACATCCTCCGCTCTGCCCCGGGGTAGCTGTGGCCGCGTTGTAGTGGTTTAACTATGAAATGTACCATTTTTGTACAACAGCTCTCGCGAACGCACTTCTGAACTGGGTACCGAGCGCAGACCGTAGTCGAGTGGACAGAACCACAGACATGCGGACCGGACAGAACCATGGACTCGCGTTCAGGACCTCCCGTGTCCCTCATCCAAAACTCCTGAATTTAAAGCTCGGATACCTAAATTTTTCCCATGCACTAACAATGCATGTTCTTTGTGTGAGTTATTATTTGACTATTTGGGCAGAGAGTGGATTTTCTTAGTTTTTTTCCACACAGTTAGTGCCACTTTATTCCCAAACTCTTGTTAATTGTATCAAGAAATATTAAATAAAGCTTAATGTCAAGGCCTGGACTTAAGCATTTTCATGAGAATAACTGTATATTGTGAATATAGGCTACAGAGTATACTGTATACATTATAAGATTAGATATACTTTATATATCACACAGAGTATGTACAGTATATATTTTTTTACATTAGTACTGTATACATTTTTACATTTTCTCCTGGAGGTGTGCCGCAAGATTTTTTCAGTGAAAAAAGTGTGCCTTGGCTCAAAAAAGGTTGAAAAACACTGAGTTAAAGTAGTACTAGAATTTAATATGCTGCTATCCAGAATATATAACTACAATATGTGTTTATAATATTTCGGGTGTTCATTTTGACATGTTCAGACGAATTATGTTAAAAAAAACTGCTTTGAAGTGGCACCTTTTCACTTCCGCATAGAAACGCTAGGGGGGGCCAAAATGGCGGCGATGACGTAGGAGAAGGGCATCTCACAGCAGCAGACAGCAGTCTGGGCTGAATCTGTAGGAGGTTTCACTGTCATCTGAACAAGGTATAAACATATTTTCATCCGTTTTGTACATAATAGTGCGCAATATGGCTGGGACAACGCGTCGACGTAATCGGTGACGTCGACGCAAAAAATACACTGACGTACAATATGCGCGTCGGTGCGTCACACACAAAACAAAGATGGCAGCGAGCGGTAGCAATGCGAGTGCCGTGTTAGAGAAGTGCAAGCCGGTGTAACGCTGAGATACACTGTCTTGAAGAGATGCACTGCCTCAGCTGTTTATGATGTAATGCAAACCTGTACATGCGCGTCTCACGGCAGCCGAAGCAAACCAAGATGGCGGACCGTGAATTTCTTTAAAAGTTAAAATACGAACAAATTCAGACACGAATGTCACTTTTAATGCAATTTGAGGCGAGATGTTGATGGTTCCGTTTTGTCACATGTGGGTTTTAAGAGTCAAAGTTTCGTGCAAAGTTTAGTTTAAGCAGTCAACTGCGCCTGTGAAACCACAAAGCTAATGTTTTCATAGCAGTCCGCGGCTGCTGACGTAGGCTGATGACGCGTCCTGTGGCAACTCTACACTCTTACAACTAGTCTGTCTTTCTTTGTATCAAACGGAATATTGGCGCCCGTAATAGCCCCTACATGTATTATTCACTGTCATGCCCGCCGTATATGGACATTTTTCAACATGTGTTCAATATCCTTAATGTGTTTAACTGTTGATTGATTCTCTGATCTGTGTTGGTGACTTCAATGTTGTTTTAAGTCCTCTGAGATGACTTCTACTGTATTCTTTCAGTAACTCTAAAAGAAAGGATGACTGGTTGCAGTGTTTCCCACACATAGACTAATCTGTGGCGCACCGCCACAGATTAGAGACCGCCCGCCACAAATTGCGTTTCGTATTATTATATATATTTTTTTTTTGTTACGCTATTTAACCCTCTAGGCGCCACGGTCGACTTAAGTCGACAAGCTGCGGTACTGTTAAAAACGGCCGAGTGTGACCAACTGAGTGTCAAAATTCATTCATACTCCCTGCCACTAGTTGGCAGACATGTCAGACTACCTCCCTGGCCCCTAAAAACGTCATGCTCCTATACAAAATATTCGAGCAAGACCGCGTTGAACCAGTGCTGAAATCATAGCGAAGCGAATGCAGCTGCGGGGCAGCCTGCGAGTGTTGTACCGCACCAAACACTAACTTTAGACACTTTGCACAGGGTCTGCAGTGGGAATAGTGTTTCTCAGAGTAAGGCAAAGTCATTGGGAGGTTCGGAGACAGGTTAGATTTGCGGAAAACAAGCCTGGAACTCGGGTCGGGGCGCCGCGACCTCCAGCCTCCGCTGAAGTTTCCGCCAAAGTCTCCGCTAAAAGTGCTTCCCACATATTTATTTTCAAGCCTCACGTAATCACCGGGACAGTAATGTGTTGTAGAAGCCTTGTCTTGTGTGTGTTAGATGAGAGAGAGCAGGGGAGATGAGAGAGAGAGATCAGGGGAGATGAGAGAGAGAGCAGGGGAGACAGCTGCAGCAGCAGGGTCGCGGTGACGCGCGCGTCTGGGCAGACTGCTCACAGCAGCATCATGATTTATATTTTTTTACTATTTTCATGAACATTTACAATGTTACAGTGTGTGCTCTGTGTGTGTTTATGTTCTAGTGATAAATATATGTCTGTCAGTTAGAAAAATACAAATATTGTATGAAAATTCTAAAATCCACTATTTCTAACGCCAAATGACGTCATAATATGCTAATTAGATGGGGGGATTTATTCTCTACATAAACTTTGGACCATCCTTTATATTTTTCTAATTTACAGAAAGCCTTTATCTCTTATCACTTTTAAGTTATAGCCTTTTGAAATTAAGATGTCAAAATTGAGCGTTTTGGAAAAAACCTCTGGCGCTTAAAGGGTTAAAACATGCATCGTCTAGTGCCGCCGCAGCGGTCAATTTGACAGCGGGGAGGGGGGTTTAAAATGTGGCGGCCCTTCGTAACTCTCACTCAAGCTACGCGTCTCTCCCACATACAGAGACCTACACACACACAGCCCCTCCCCTTCGTGCACACCGCGTGTCTCCGTCTCCATCAGCGATCATCGCTGTAAGCAGCTGTGTCTATTAATTTTGGTGCAGAGAAGACGGCTGGTGAAGTTCACTAAAGGTTGGTATCCCGTGATCTCGTAAATCACACATTAAAAAGTGCTGAATGTTCAGTGTCAATGTTGAATTTCCGTCCCGACTCCCTTAACAAGCGATGACGCTTTCTTTATAAAGTTAATTAGTCGCAAGTTTGCGGTATGTAGTTGGGTTGTCGGGGTCAAAACACTATGTAGCAGCTGTAGCAAGAAATAAAGTTATAAGTAACTTTATGTCATTTTTTTACTCTTACACTGAATGTTTGCTGCTTCAATCCAGATGAGTATTGAACAATATTTTCCGCGATTGAAAAAGACACGCGTTGAGGATGAGGATCAGCCTGAACCAGAGGTATCGGTCTGAAACAGTCCGCAGTGTAATTAGCTATATAAGTTGTTCTTCTGGCAAGCATTGCTTTGGTTATCCCTGTTTCCTCTGTGAACTGTGAACGGGATTTCTCTGCAATGAACAGGGTAATAGCAATAAAAAATTCCCATTGTCTTTATATTGGTGCATTTTGCATTGATAATAATTTATCATTTTGCTTTATCTCCAGGTGAAAACAGACCTCAGGAACAAACTCCATCAATGGACCCTGTCCTGAGGACTTCCCTTATGATATGGCATTAAAATCTTTTTTTTGCCAGCCCCGAAAAATCAGGTGCTCTGATAAAACATGCAAACTTTGCAACAAGTAGGTTTATACAGCGTTAACAGTATTTATAGTGTAATATAGTGTTTATACAGCGTGTGAATAATGTTATTTTTTGCAACAAGTAGGTTTATACAGCGTTAACAGTATTTATAGTGTAATATACAGCGTGTGAATAATGTTTGATATTTTGATCAGTCCAATAAAGCTGTATTTGACCAATTAACGATGTCATTGTTAATTTTTGCCGGCCGACCAGCACCCCCCCCCCCCCCCCCCCCCCCCCCCAGTGGCAGAGTTTTGACTGTTATTTTTATATGAATGAAGAATTTAAGAGATGCACTTTAATTAATGGACTTCAGTAATATAGGCCTATGTGTCTTCAACTTAAATGTTAAACTCTGTTGGTTCAGGAAGGACGCCATGACAGGCTGATGCTCCCACTGTTTTTGCTGGAAAAGCACTCTTTGTTTAGCTTAAAGCCTTCAAGTTTACATTGGTTACTGTTTTCTTTTAGTTGCTCTACACAAGTATTTGGCTGAACTTTTTCATATTTTTATTGAATGCTAAGCATCAAATGTTTGTTTCAAGAATGATAAGATGCACTTTTTTCAGTAAGCTGTGTTTAAGGCTTTAAGGTTTTATGCTACCTCTAAGAATGTCTTATTTTTGAATTTTAAGAGCAAGTAATAAATATTTTTTGTGAAGGAATTCATGTTTTTTTCATTAAAATATTTAAATCAACATGTATACATCAATATTAGTCAATTAATGGGGAGATAATCGAGAATCGAATCGAAAAAAATAATCGTTAGATTAATCGATGCATCGAAAAAATAATCGCTAGATTAATCGTTTAAAAAATAATCGTTTATCCCAGCCCTAGTGCGCAACTCTTTTAACCTTTTAGCCTTATTTGTGAGATTCAAGCTAATTAGTGTTGAGCAAGTTAGCTAACTCTACTTGATATCATAAAACATGCTAACAAGGCTAATATTCGTTTTTACATTATGCCAGTCTCACTTTGGTTGCCTTAGATTTGTTTACCACAATGTACATTGTAATATTCAAAAATGCTAACACCTATTAACGGTTTAATTAGCATTTTTATCAATGATTGCATCACATCTAGTCTATGTTTTCAACTTCTGCAGCTTTTTGTTCATAAAAGTCAAATATTTATTTCATTCAAGTTATTTTGATTAGCATTTATGGATATTACAATGTACATTGTGGTAAATAAATCTAAGGCAACCAAAGTGAGACTGGCATAAGGTAAAAACGAATATTAGCCTTGTTAGCATGTTTTATGATATCAAGTAGAGTTAGCTAACTTGCCCAACACTAGTTTGCTTGAATCTCACAAATAAGGCTAAAAGGTTAAAAGAGTTGCACACTATTATGTACAAAACGGATGAAAATATGTTTATACCTTGTTCAGATGACAGTGAAACCTCCTACAGTTTCCAACCAGACTGCTGTGAGAGGTCATTCTCCTACGTCATCGCCGCCATTTTGGCTCCCCCTAGCGTTTGTTAAAAGGTCCGACTTCAAAGCTGTTTTTTTTAACATAATTCATCTGAACATATCAAAATGAACACCCGAAATATTAAACACATATTGTAGTTATATACTCTGGATAGCAGCATATTAAATTCTAGTACTACTTTAAAGACCACCGCCGGAAGTGGCGGAAGTAAAAAGCCGCTAGCTTGATGCTAACTCCTTTAGCATCAAGCTAGCGGCTTTTTGTGTGAAGTTCTTGCCAAAAATGCAGCTCTGCAGCGTCTCTTTGTCCAGAGGCCTTACAGAGACTTGATACATAATATAATGTTATTTTATTATTAAACGGTACTTTCGCATCACGCAACACGCTAGCTAGCTAGTTAGCTAACTGCGCTATTTTAGTCACAACTATAGCCTGAATGAGAACAACTACTGTGCCCCCCGTTGTCAATCCTGGTTAAGTCCTGGTTTAGTCCTGGCTAAGTCCTGGCTAAGTCCTGGCTAAGACCTGGCTAAGACCTGGCTAAGTCCTGGCTAAGACCTGGCTAAGACCTGGCTAAGACCTGGTTTAGTCCTGGTTTAGGTCCTGTTTTGGCTGTATTCTGTATTTTTGAGTTATTTCAGTCTGCGTGACCACTTTGCAGCTCTCTGACCCGAGAGAGAGAGAGAGAGAGAGAGAGACAGGAAAACAAACAAGCATGTAAATGGAATTCATTGCGGCTAGGAAAACTATCGAGCTAATTTTAATTATCATGCGATTAATTGATTTATTGAATATCGCGACAGGCCTACATGTATATGAAGCCAAAAGCCTCGAAATGATATTTCAACCAGAGAAGTCAAAAATGTATAATATAGCATCCATCCATCCATCCATTTTCTTCCCCTTAATCCATTTCTGGGTCGGGGGGGTGGCAGTCAGAGCTGCACCCAGTCCACAGAGCACCAGCCCCTCACTGATCCTCCTGCAGGTGGTGAGTCCACAGGAGCTGAGATCTTTCAGTTGGGGCTTTTGGGCAAAGTAGGGTTAAGTAATATAGCATTTTTAATGCAAATCATTCTGCATATCAAAAGTGAACGTACGAGTGCCAGCCGCAAACACGTGTGCCGACAGCAGCTCTTAAGGTGCTTTCACACCACCGCCGCTGGAACGCTGACGCCTTGCGAACCAGATGCACATTCTCTAATTTTCAGACGCAGGGATGTTCAGACCAGAAGTTCTGGCCAGCAGTGGCAGGCGGACTTTGATGCTAGCGGCTTCTTGTGTACAGATCTTCTCCAATAATGCAGCTTTGCAGCATCTCAGTGTCCAGAGACCTTCCACAGACTTTATATAACAGCAGTATGTGTTCACGGAGGTGCACCCTACTTTTATTTTATTATCAAACGGTACTTCTGCATCGGCGAACACGCTCGAAGCAGTTGCATAAAGTCATGGGAGCATGAAAACGCAAATGTTCACAAGCACTATGTCCCCCATTGTCATCCCTGGTTTAGTCCTGGTGTAGCTCCTGTTTTGGCTGTTTACAGTATGTTCAGTCTGCTCGCTCAGACCACTGATGTCCCCGTGACCACTTTGCGGCTCTCGGATTGGTCACTGCACGAGCGTACCGAGGAAACGTTCAGCAATATTTATCTCCTGCGTGTGTCAATTTTTCGCTCCTGCGCCTCTGCCGCGTCTTTGCGTCTCTACCGCGCAGTCCGTGCATGCATCCCAAGACGCACATGCAGGTCGACGCTCGAACGCGCGTCACCATTGACTTTGCATTGAAAGTCGACACAACGCATGATCTGGTGTGAAAGCAGCATTACAGGGATAATACGCACGTCTCCTTAGTCAACAAAACAAATGCAGAGATTACACCTAGACTGCAGCTATGATGAGGGCTACTACAGCTACTGCTGGCTTTTTAAAGTTTCAACTGCTATCTCCGGTGTCACTACGTCCGGTCTCTGAGTCTTTGCATGTTCTCCCTGTGTCTGTGTGGAGACAGATGCACATGATCAATCAAGTTTAGTTCTATTACACAGTTCATACTAAATGCAATGTGCTTCACAAGGACAACAATTAAAACACACTGTAAAACAGTAAGTCTGAGGCCAGTCCCTGTGCTCCTCAGAGCCCCAACAGGAGGCCAGTTTACTTTGGAAAGACTTCTAAGGGGCAGAGCTTTTTTTAAAGTCACACAGAGTGAACGGAATTGAGAGACGTGTGGACAACATCGGGCTCGTAATTAAAGCTGGGGTCTGTAACTTTCAGATCAATCAAACACTGTATCAAACTCATGTCTCTGGTTCTGGCTCTAAAACAGTTGCTTCTATCAATTGTTTCACATCATGTATTTGTGAAGTCAAATCTTTAGTAAGTAATGTTTATTTATAAAGAACATTTTATAGACCAAGGTCACCCAAAGTGCTTTACAATTGTTCAAATCTCTTTGATCATTTAGATCATAACATTTGTTATTTAAGAGACTAAAGTTACAGACCCCAGATTTAAGATTTCTGTGGACTTGCAGCAGTGTTTTTTTTGCATCTTATTATTAACATGTTATAATCATGACAATGATGAGAAAGTACAGTCCGTGCGTTTCTGGAGCAGCTCAACATGATGCAGCCTCTGCACACGCACCACCTCCCGCTCCTGCCCGGGCCTCACAGCCTCTCCTATCCGGCCCAGCCTCTACTGCCCGGGCCTCACAACTGCTCCACGCCCGCCCCTGCCTCTCCTCCTTGGGCCTCAGCCACATGGAGCAATGCGCACTCTTAGCATTAGCAGTGTTAGCCTGGATAGCATCATTAGCCTGGTTAGCTGCAGCGGGACAGAGCCAGCCCTGCACCCGCCTCTGAGCTCTCTGTTCCGGGGACCGTGCAGCGTACACCGGGGCCTCCCGCCCTTTGCCCTTTCTCTCCGCGCACTTACCCGCGGCTGCCGAAGCTGCTGTAGGCCCGGTCCCGGTCGTCGTAGCTGTCGTACTCCGCCATTACTGCTGCTGTGTGCGAGAAGGAGGTCCTTCAGCTCAGAGCGGCGCGAAGTGCTGCCCGCGGAGCGCCTGAGCGGAAACATCAGTCTGGAACTGAATGGTCTGGAACAGTGCAGTCTTGCTGGTCCATCCATCCATCCATTTTCTTCTCCTTAATCCATTTTTGGGTTGGGGGGTTGTGGCAGTAAGAGCTGCACCCAGTACACTTAGCACCAGCCCCTCACTGATCCTCCCTCTCCTTATTCAAAGTACACAGCGTCTAAACAACAATAAAAAACTATGTAGTTCTTGCGCCCGGCCAGTATTGGGCAGTGGAACTTCAACAACTTTTTCGGACACCTACGACACTTTCTAAACAATATTCTCCTCAGGCCACGGCAAAGACGTGTTAGAAAGCGCCAACATAATTCTGCATTTAACAGTAGCAGCAAAAATGGAAACTGAAACGGAAAAAGGAGTAGAATTCTCTTCTGTGTATAGCGCTGGAAGCACAAGTTAGCATTAGTTGATCCACCACCATTCTTGTTTACGTTTTGTACTCGGCTACTGTGCATGTCCAAATGTACAGTACGTGGGAGGAAGTAGCAGGCAGAGAATTCACACCTTCCCGCGGCTGTGAAACAGCCCCCCGCCGCACAGCGTATCTGTTCTGTTCCACTCTGGGACTGTTTCTCAACGCTTGCTTTTTCATCTGAAACACAGTCTTCATGTAAACGAGAAGCCAATCCGATACCTAACAGTTTACTGTCGCAGCGTCCCTAAATCTGACCTCTTTGATCTGCACCTGTGGACTGGTCACCAGCCAGGAAGCCTCTTCAGTCCAGCACCGCACAGCCTCAGTCCTGGGTCTACAGCCTCAGTCCTGGGTCTACAGCCTCAGTCCTGGATCTACAGCCTCAGTCCTTGATCTACAGCCTCAGTCCTGGGTCTACAGCCTCAGTCCTGGGTCTACAGCCTCAGTCCTGGATCTACAGCCTCGGTCCTGGCTTTCTGAGTGATGTTCCTGGACATTTATTTCTGGACAGTGGTCACCCCGCTCCCTATGGACCAATGGCTCCTATGTGTTTAAAGTATGGATACTAAAGTACAGATACTAGAGTACAGATACCAGAGTACAGATACCAGAGTACAGATACCAGAGTACAGATACTAGAGTACAGATACTAGAGTACAGATACTAGAGTACAGATACTAGAGTACAGATACTAAAGTACAGATACTAAAGTACAGATACTAAAGTACAGATACTAAAGTATCAGACTGCCCTGCCCGACCCGCCTGGGAGTTCTTCAGTCCTGCACCGGACCTGTCCACGCTCAGTGGCCACTGGTCCACGTTCTGCTTAGGTCCTGGATCTATAGCCTGTCCGTCCAGGAGGAGCGGATCCCTTTCTCAAACCATGGGTCTCTCCGAGGTTTCTCACTTTTTCCCACTGGGTTTTCTTGTTAGTTTCTCCTTGCCAATGCAGGAGGGTCTGTTGGACAGTTAGTGTCCAACTAGAAGGACTGTGGTGATGATCCAGGACACTTTAACATTCTACAACATGTATGACATTTATCAACATGTGCTCTATATTCTTTATGTGTTTCAACTGTTGATTCTCTGATCTGTGTTGGTGATTTCAATGGTTTTGTTAAGTCCTCTGAGATGACTTCTGTTGTGATTTAGGACTATACAAGAATAAATTGTATTGTATTGTTTTGTAATTTTATTGTAAAGTACAGATACTAGAGTACAGATACTAAAGTACAGATACTAGAGTACAAATACTGCAGTACAGATACTAAAATACTGATACTAGAGTACAGATACTGGTATAAGAACGTTGTTTGGACATAAAAGTCAAAGGTAAAATACAAATTCACATACTGCAATCATGTGCAATACTGCAGTGTCTCACTTCTGCTCTTTACTACATAAGCGTCAGTGTCTCTGGTGTTCATTTGATTTATATATTCTTTATTTTTCCGTCACACATTCTGTTAGTAGCACTCTGTAGCTGGTCTTTGTCATCCAGCCAACTTCAGCCACAGATCATTATTAAGCCCCCTGGTTCAGTAGCACTTACAGCTGTGTGTGTGTATTACAGCTAATATTTACAGTCTATGGTTACAGTTCCGTGTGTGTGTGTGTGTGTTCTCTTGTCACATACTGTATATGTTGAATAATTCAAACATTCACAGGACAGAGGACAATGTGGAATTCTAGCTACATTTAGAAGCACAGCTAACCACACACACAAGTTAATTTACTTAGAAGCACAGCTATCTCACATATGTGTGTGTACGTGTGTAAATTCTATGCGTGTCATTATTGTAAAACGATGTGACGCAAATTAAATCATCCACACTATGACAGCATAATGGATTTATCTTCCATGAGGTAATAAAGGTGATCTACCTTCACAAAGTTACGTAGCGCAGCTTTAAGTCCTTTTGACACACAACAGAGAAACTAAGAATACAGGGAAAGACACAACAACACCTGTCCCTTTCCACAGGTGTGTACACGTGACGCATTCTGACGCACACTTCCGGGTCTCTGTTGTCACAAACTTTTGCTCCTCTCTTTCCACTTTTTATCCCTCTCTCTCCCGGTCTATCTAGCAGCAGCCTGCTTCAGCACAGTTCAGCACGGTCCACCCCGCTCGCCTCACCACCACGGCGCTCCTCCGGGTTGCCATGCCGCCTTGGTGACGCGGTTTTTGGCTTGTTTGTGCTCACCCCTCCGGTTCTGGTGCTAGCTCCGTTAGCCACTTAGCTCCGAGGTAACGTCCACTCGCTCTCACGCACTTTTCACGCACCTCTCCCCACAGCTTCCACGCGCTCTGTCAGTCACTTATACCCACTTTATAACACTGTAACTCACTTCACCACTTTCACTTCTTACGCTCTGACCGTAACTTCACTCGGGGAATACATTTTTAAAAGTGTGTTTCCGGGTTTGTTTACGATGCCTGTGACAGCTACTTATTACCGCATAATAACTACTGTACATTATAATGGTGTCAGAAGGGGACACGGCACTAATACGTGTATGTAGTTTTATCTAATTAACTATTTATTTGAATGAATACGAGTTTCTATCTGTAGTTAGTCCCATGTTACAGCCATCAACAAACAGCGAATGGCATTAAAGACACATTCAGACTAAACGCAAGCAACAACATAAGTGTGTTCGTGAGTCTGTGTGTGGGTCTCTCTCTGGTCTCTCTCTGGTCTCTTTCTGTTTTCTCCCCACTCGAGCTACACAAATAATTGAAATAACCTATTTTGTAATGGTGCAACGACTGTGAATATTTATGTTTATATAATTCAAAATGAAAATATCTTTGACTTGAGTGTCCCTGTGTGTGTGTGTGGGTGTGTGTGTCTCTGTTCGTGTGTGTGAGAATCAATAACAAGGAAACACACACACACAGAGACTCTGCTTGTTGGAATATTTCCTCAAGTTTCCGAGATCAATTCAATGATTTTATACAAGAACAACATCATGCAATCGAATATGTTTTTGCAGCAAAAGTGATATTTTTTAGACATGAGAATATTTGTGGGATGTCTTAGAAAAATTGTAAATATGTACTGAGCGGGTCACACTCCGATGACACATTACACCTCCACCACAGGTCAACTGGTCTCCCTCTTTGGTCTCTCTCTTTGGTCTCTCTTTGGTCTCTCTCTGGTCTCTTTCTCTGGTCTCTCTCAGGTCTCTCTCAGGTCTCTTTCTGGCCTCTCTGGTCTTTCTCTGGGGTCTCTCTGGCCTCTTTCTCTGGTCTTCCTGATATTAGCATGGAGAGATCTAAAAACAACTTCAGGTCTGTGACTGATGATGAACAATGCTGGAATAAGCCCAAAAAAGTGTAATTTTCATAATACGTCTCCGTTAAAGTATGTGAAGAATAAAACTGGACCAAGACTGAACCTTGAGGAACCCCATATGTTCTATTGTTGTTGAATAATTTCTGCTTTTTAACCTGTCCAGGGACAACAATAACAGCAATGTTCATGAATGTACACTGTCCCTGTCCAATAAACACAAAGATAGATCAAATAAATAAGATGTTGTCTTTACAGGATGTGGTTCTGCTGCTGCTTGGACTCAGAGACCAGTCCAGTCCCAGAGCCAGCCTCAGGACTCGGGTCTAACAGGGGCTCCTCCAGGGGCTCCTCCAGGGGGTCCTCCAGGGGTGCCGCTAGGGGGCCAGTCCAGAACCAGCCTGCTCCAGGACAGAGCTGCACCAACTGTGGAGGAGTCTTCACTAGCTCCCAGAACAAGGTACTGGACCTGGTCTAGAGGACAATCCCAGCTTTAGGCCTGCTCCAGGTCTAAATTTGGTCTCTATTTGGTCGAAACCTAGTCTCTCTTTGGTCGAACCTGGTCTTTCTCTGGTCTAAACTCAGTCTCGCTCTGGTCTTGTTGCAGTATGTGTGTGTGGATTGTGGGCGAGGCTACTGCAGCCGATGCTCGGCTCACATGGAACCCCGCCCCCGACTCTGTCACACCTGTCAGCGTTTCTACGGTAACCTCCTGCAGAGGGCGGAGCTTATGAAACTGAAAGTGAAGGAGCTACGAGACTATCTGCACCTGCACCATGTGTCAACTCACCTCTGCAGAGAAAAGGTCAGGACAAACATGACCTCTGACCTCTGCAGAGAAAAGGTCAGGACACACACGACCTCTGACCTCTGCAGAGAAAAGGTGTGATAATGTGGTAGATACACCATAAAACACTCATCTTATTACCAAACTATAGCCATTTCTTGCTTAGAGGCAATTTCACGTCAGTTGAATGAGCTTATCTCTGCTCCTCTGTGTGCCTGACCATAGACCATACCATATTAAAGTAGTACTAGAATTTAATATGCTGCTATCCAGAATATATAACTACAATATGTGTTTATAATATTTCGGGTGTTCATTTTGACATGTTCAGATGAATTATGTTAAAAAAACTGCTTTGAAGTAGCACTTTTTCACTTCCGCATAGAAACGCTAGGGGGGGCCAAAATGGCGGCGATGATTTAGGAGAAGGGCATCTCACAGCAGCAGACAGCAGTCACGGCTGGAAACTGTAGGAGGTTTTACTGTCATCTGAACAAGGTATAAACATATTTTCATCCGTTTTGTACATAATAGTGTGCAACTCTTTTAGCCTTATTTGTGAGATTCAAGCTAATTCTACTTGATATCATAAAACATGCTAAAAAGGCTAATATTCGTTTTTCACATTTTGCCAGTCTCACTTTGGTTACCTTAGATTTATTTACCACAATGTACATTGTAATATCCATAAATGCTAACACCTATTAACGGTTTAATTATCATTTTTATCAATGATTGCATCACATCTAGTCTATGTTTTCAACTTCTGCAGCTTTTTGTTCATAAAAGTAAAATATTCATTTAATTTATTTTGATTAGCATTTATGGATATTACAATGTACATTGTGGTAAATAAATCTAAGGCAACCAAAGTGAGACTGGCATAATGTAAAAACGAATATTAGCCTTGTTAGCATGTTTTATGATATCAAGTAGAGTTAGCTAACTTGCCCAACACTAGTTTGCTTGAATCTCACAAATAAGGCTAAAAGGTTAAAAGAGTTGCACACTATTATGTACAAAACGGATGAAAATATGTTTATACCTTGTTCAGATGACAGTAAAACCTCCTACAGTTTCCAGCCAAGACCTCTGTCCGCTGCTGTGAGAGGTCATTCTCCTACGTCATCGCCGCCATTTTGGCCCCCCCTAGCGTTTGTTAAAAGGTGCCACTTCAAAGCCGTTTTTTTAACATAATTCATCTGAACATGTCAAAATGAACACCCGAAATATTATAAACACATATTGTAGTTATATATTCTGGATAGCAGCATATTAAATTCTAGTACTACTTTAAGGTCTCTGTTGCAGGAGGACCTGGTGGAGCTGGTGTTGGGACATCAGTCGTCTTCAGAAGCATCCACTCCAGACTCCGCCCCTCCTCCTTTAGTCATGCCCACAGATACACAAGCTCTGCCCCCTGATGGAGAAGCCCTGCCCACAACAGCACAAGCTCCACCCACAGCCCACAGAGAGACCCCTCCCCTACAGCCGCCCCTGAGAGACACATCAGAGAATGTCCTGGAGGAAGATGAGGAGGACGAGGAGGAGGAGGAGGAGGAGGAGGAGGAGCAGGTTAGAAGCCCGCCTCTTCACAGACCTGACTCGTGTGTGTGTGTTGTTACTATGGTTACAGGGCTCTCCCTACAGACACGCCTCTCCACAGACCTGACTTGTGTGTGTGTGTTGTTACCATGGTTACAGGGCTCTTCCTACAGACACGCCTCTCCACAGACCTGTCTCGTGTGTGTGTTGTTACCATGGTTACAGGGCTCCCCCTACAGACGCGCCTCTCTCTCAGACCTGACTCGTGAGGAGGACGTGGAGAAACTCAGCGTTCGTCGACTGAAGGAGATTTTGGCTCGAAACTTTGTAGACTTCAAAGGCTGCTGCGAGAAATGGGAACTGATGGAGAGAGTGAAGAGACTGTACAGAGACAAGAACAGTCTCCATGGTAACACACACACTATAAGAAAAATACACACACACTCTAGTTCTAAATAGTATTTTGGGACCTCGGCACACACATGTTCTCGTTGTATGTAGTTCTATACCTAATTTCTTTGCTGTGTGTGCTTCTCTCCCCCCCTTCTGTCTCTCCTCTCTCCACCCCCCCTCTCTCCCCCAGCAGAGGGTGCTGCAGCAGAAGACCTCCAGTGTAGGATCTGCATGGACAGTCCCATAGACTGTGTGCTGCTGGAGTGTGGTCACATGATTACGTGCACACAGTGCGGCAAACGCATGAGCGAGTGCCCCATCTGCCGACAGTATGTGGTCCGAGCCGTGCACGTGTTCCGATCCTGAGGTCAGCTCTAGAGCCCGCCCCAGCTCACCATCAGGGACCTAATAGGAGCTAACCTCACTCCTGTTTGTGTTCACAGTCACCTAACACCACTCTCTCTGATCTCTCTCTGGTCTGCAACACTATTGTTCTGGCTGATTCTTACCCATGTGCCTTTATGAAGAACTGACCAATCAGATGCCAGCTTCTGCAACGCCCACGGCCTCTCGTCCAATCATAGGCCTTCATACTATGATGTTGCACTTTCCGGTTTGTGGTGGTCTGGATGTGCAGAGACTGTGTTCCCCTAGATGCCCCGTCTGTACAAAAACAACAGAGTTTGTTGTGAAGAGTTTTGTAATAAATATAATTTCATACGTGTCTTTATTGTCTGTGTTTCCCACTGAACCCTGGTCCCAGACAGGAGACCGCAACCATAGACTGTAGCAACACAGGGAGAACATGCAGACTGCATCTTTAGCCGCCGCTGAAAGATCAAGGCCATGCTGTTGCTGACAGAGCTCCTCCTGTGGCCTCACCACCTGCAGGAGGATCAGAGAGGGGCTGTGCTCTGTGAATTGGGTGCAGCTCTGACTGCCACCCCCGACCCAGAAAAAGCTCAAGGGGAAGAAGATGGATGGATGGAGGAATGTTTAACATTGAATCCTGGCTCCAGAGTGGAAACCGCAGCACAGGGAGAACATGCAAACTGCACTCAGTGTCTGCAAGTGGGATCGAACCCAGGACCTGAGGAATGAGAGAGCCCAGCCACTGTGCTGCTCAATGTAACAAAGTGAAGGCGTCAAAATGAGAGGCTGAGAAACCAAACAGGAAGTGGTCGTTCCAAGAGCAGAAGGACTTCCTTTTCTTAACTGTCACATTTTGCAGGTGTTTGGAGTCTTATTATTATAAACAGATTGTTTTGTATTGAACTATTTACCTTCTAATGGGTTTTACAATAAATAAAATGTGGTTGTTTTCCTGAGAAAATTGTCCCGGTCACCCATTACCATCGATGCTGCAATTAATAATAAATATCATCTTAGGGGCCACTGAAAAGTGTTGTGGGCTTTGTTTGGCCCACGAGCCTGAGAAAAAAGTATCAATTATTTTACATGGATGAGTCAATTTTAATAATAATGCAACATGGGTTTTACTCATTGTTCTCTCACTCCAAACAGTGGTGGTGATAAATAAACTTCTCCTGACGCCACAGCTGCCATGGGGCACACTGACAGAAGTGAGGACACCAGTGTGATATGGGAAGGGCACAATTTTACAGCAGTATCCGCACTACTGTGGCACCTGCTGTTCACATTACCAACCAAGCCCTGCCCTGCTGACTGACCTCTGTGCCAGTCCATTAAGATGCTCTCATGTTAATAGAGTTTGAAAGAATTTAACACTCCAGCATCTCTCATGTTTAGTGGAACAAGAGACGACCAGGATGAGCATCTCTGTCCTTGTACTTCTTCTTCTGTAATTTTATGGCGGGCTACGAATCAGCATTGACGTATGCCGCCACCTACTGTATCAGAGCGTAATACTCCATGCCTTTGGTACAATGTTACAGTCTATGATTTTTGTTGAATTTAAAAAATAAAATAGTGCCCTCCATGCCTTCTCTTGATTAAGCCCCTCTCCCAAAATACCCTCCATTTTCCACTCCCGCCCTGCTTCTATCACTGAGCCCTTAAAAGCATCCCTTTGCACACTGTACTTTTCACATTTCAACAGCACATGCTCGACTGTCTCACTTACATCACACATGTCACACTTATCTGTAGCAGACTTATTTATTCTAAACAATGTTGAGTTCAGTCCTGTATGTCCGAGCCTTAGGCGGGTAAGTGCTGTATCGTTTCTCCTGTGATAACTGGCAGGTGTTAATCTATAAGCTCTGACACTCTTTTTGATCCCGTACAAATGTCGTCCCTTAACATCATGGTCCCATATCTCCTGCCACACTGCAACAATGCTCTGATTTATTACACTTTTTATCTCTGATCCTCCAAATGGAATTGCAATAATATTCTCTTCTCGAAGTGCTCTTTTTGCCAGTTTATCTGCCACATCATTCCCAAAAATATCAACATGGGCAGGGATCCAACAAAACTGCACTTGGATACCCATCTGTTGTAGATTCAATAATATCACATTTACTTCAATAATCAAATCATTTCGACAAGTCACTCCTGAAGTCAGACTTTGCAGCACTGCTGCAGAGTCTGAACAGATAACCACCCAAAGCGTCTGTCCTTGTACGACACGCGGTTCAGCCTTAAACCTATCTATTCTGACGCGGTGGGCTTTTCGCTGCCTCTGATTGGCTGACACCAGAGCAGTGGGCGTGGTTCAATTTCAAGTTTTTTTCCCGCCTCGCTGAGGGGGTTGCCAGATCTTGAAGTGCTTTTCGGCTGCTGTTTTTAGTATGTGATGATTCAAAGCCTTTAATGTATTTCTGAAGGGTCTGTCGGCTTTACAGAAACAATAAGACCTCTGCCCTCTGACTGTAGATCCAGCACTGAGGCTGTAGACCCAGGACTGAGGCTGTAGATCCAGGACCGAGGCTGTAGATCCAGGACCGAGGCTGTAGACCCAGGACTGAGGCTGTAGACCCAGGACTGAGGCTGTAGATCACCATATCACTAATAAGGGCGCCCTGCCACGCTGCATGACATTCTATCACTTCACTGTCTTTTCATTTACAATTACATTTTTTGAATAGTTTATGAAATGTTTTTTGTGTCACTTTTTGTGTGAATTCTCCAAACCCAACATGGCGCCCTTAACAGCATTAGCATCACAAAGCTAACAGCAGCTAACAGGCTAACCCCGGGCACTCCTCAGTCTCTCCATACAGTCTATGGTCTCTCCCCGTATATCACTGTTGTCTCGCGGCTTGGGTGACACTGCATTCTGCCTTTCACCGCTCACACACGAGCCTCTCCCCGGGCCATGATGGCAGACACCCTGGAGAAGCGGAGACCCATCAGCGCTGCTCTGCGGAAGAGGAGTCGCACCACACATCCGCGGAAGAGCGCTCAAACCCGGGTAAAGTTTGAACCCCTGGAAGGTCCCCGGGTCCGGAGCCACACTCACTCCAAAGAAGCGGCTGCTAAATCCCGCTGTGACTCTGTCCAGAGCCGTGGTGTGACACAGTAAAAGCACTTTTATAAAGTGTTATAAAGTACCAGAGAATTTCTACTATAAAAGTATAATTTTAGTCTAATTTAATAATCTTAAAGCTGCTCTGCGCAACTTTCCCGGGTCCCTAGTCCGTGTTGCCATGGTGAAGATATAGAGATATCTCACGTGACGTCACGATGCCTCGACCTCGCGGGGCATCCGCCATACTGGAGGACAAGCAAACGCTGTATGATAGTGGCGTGCACCCGGGACCGCATAAACATGTTCAACATTTTTGCCGTTTTTGGCTGCAGCAAAAAGAGAGACAGGGAAAATAAGCTGTGTTACCGACTGCCAGCCGTCCTTACTTCACACGGCTCAAAAACAGAAGACATCTCAAAGAAACGAGAGAGAAATGGCACAACCATACGCAACAACAAAAAACTAATAGCCCCCAGAGCGCCCGAATATGCTCGGATCATTTCATTTCTGCTGAGTGAAATCAATTTGATGGCGGATTTAGTGTTATTCCAAAACAAACAGAAGTTTAAGGATAAAACATATCTGTCTGACTGCAACGTGGGGTTGCTCCATAGACTGTAGCTTAGCTTGTAGCATAGCTGTTATATATTTGGTCTCACACAGGACCTCACCCGGTTCACAGGGTATCTGACTTACCGAAGGCCAGCAGACATGTGAACGACTGAGCCGTGCTCCAGGGTGCCCCGTACTAGTATTTATTAATAAAATATACGGCTCCTCACAGTAGACGCAGAAAGCTCCATTGATTTGAATTAGGGCTGGGCGATTAATCGATTTTAATCATTAATTCGAGTTTTACGTTTAGGGCGATTTCTTTTTTTAAAAATTCGATTTTTATTTTCTCCAGCGCAGAACTACAGCGCTAACGCGCTAACCGCGGGTCTATGGTGTTGAGCAGTCATTTTGAAGCTAACCTAATGCTAACAGTCTCCCTCTGGCCTTATGCTCGCTCTCACAGTTGGTGCTGTTGCAATAACACTTCAAACATTCAAGAATCAGACTTTATTTGATCGCCAAAACACACGCACGCAAGCCCCGGTCGCTATGTTCGTACGCCATGTTCGTACGCCACATCTTTCACGCTCTCTCACGCTCGTTATTCCAAAGCGCACTCCCGTGTCCGTGGCGCGCACACACTCGTGTCCCACTGAGCCGCTGCACTTTGGGGAAAGACACGTCTCACACATTGCTCTCATTGCTCTGATACAAACAACGTGTTCCCCGCTGTCTGTTAGCTACAGTAGCTGCTACAGTAGCTGTTAGCTACAGTAGCTGCTACAGTAGCTGCTACAGTAGCTGTTAGCTACAGCATCAGAATGTAAACAGGAAGCTCGCACAATGCGGGAGTCACTGAAGTTAGTATTAGCGCCACCAGCTGGACCGAGCGTTGTACTACAGCACAGTTACTCAGGCACAGTTGAAAGAACAAGCATGAAAACCCGAGGAGGCTTTTGGAAAAGACTGTTACAACATTTCTACTTTGAGTAATCAGTTTTAAAAATGTGATATTTCATGTAAATAATGCATGTGTTTAATAGGATTGATATATTTGCGATGGGCCTTGTTTGTGTGATTTAAGTTATTTTGAAGGTGCATAGTGTCATTGTAAGTGAAGTTATTATAAAACTGTTAAGCTACATTTTCACTGTTTACAATGGCAGAGCCATCTCGTTTACAAGCATGTTTTAAGGCTTAATTCCTGTTACACTTATGCTCCATGGGGATTTAGATTAAGCTGCATAAAGGAAAATCTATTTCTTTGTCAGTTGTAGTTTGTTTTTAAATAGAAAAAAATAAATCGATTTTAAAATCGAAAATCGGATTTGGTGTGAAAAAATCGGAGATTTTTTTTTTTTGCCATATCGCCCAGCCCTAATTTGAATGTAATCTCATTATTTCCACTGCAGTGTAGCCACACATAGATCCATGGTGTAACAATAAACACATTAAATGTTAATCGGAGAATACATTATACATATACATTCTTAATACACGTGCACAGAGGTTTTCAGAATTTTCTGTTCACGTTTTCATGAAAAAACACTGTTTTAATGCGACAATATGCGACCGCGGTAAACCTGGATGTAACGATAAACATTAATAATACATTTTAGGATGCATTTTCAGAGGATCTGATTCATGAATTTAGGTTGAGTATATATTTGGGTCACTAACTGCAGAAGTTTCAAATTCTCTGTTCAGTTTTCATGTAGTTCGAGAGAGTTCTAGTTTTGAACGTCCAGTTATAGATAGCTAGCATGGCTGTTACTCGCCGAGGTTGTCCTCCAGTATGGCTGCCGTGGCTGCTAGTCACGTGACCGTAGGATCCCTCTATAGAACGTGTACATTAAAGTTAGAGAAGCCTCTTTTTTCTCCAGAACATTACATTATATAGCAAGGGAAAGAATCAAAAGTAAAATGTTATGAACAAATCAGACACAGCATGCAGTATTCTGTGTCAGACACATGTGAGTGTGAATCTTTGGGATGAGAGCTGATTAGCTGAGTGAGGGTGGTCCTCTCTTTGATCTAAAGATGTAAAATCACAAATCCATAATGTGAAACTAGTGACACAAGCAACTATCTTAGAGACATGGATTTAATACAGAGTTCTATTGGTGTGATAGTTATAGACCACAGCTTTAAGGTCACAAACTTCACTGTAACTAGGCTCAGAGAGTTTGAGTTAGACCTGGACTTTATCAGAGAGTTTCATTGTAATTGATTGTAAAGTGACGTCTCCCAGCTTGAATCTGTTAGCACCTGCAATAGAGGCTCAAACTACAGTGGTGAGTGTTGTGCAGGTGCGACTGGAGCAAGTGTTTGGCTTCACCGTCTCTTCCCTGTCCTCGTCCTCTGGGATCCTGGCCTATCCAGCGGGGTGAGTCATGTGACCGCGGTGTAACCACAGCAACACACACAACTGGTCTCTCTCATGCCTCTTTCTCATGTCTTTCTCTCTCGTCACTCTCTTATGTCTCTCTCTGGTCTTCCTCTCTCATGTCTCACTCTCTCTCAGGTGTGTGCTGGTGCTGTTGGACCCCATCACTAACAAACAGAACCACATCCTCAACTCGGCCAGGTGAGTCGCAGGCTGATGATGTCACTGCTTCCTCCTGATTGGCCGCGGGCTGATGGTGTCACAACTGCCTCCTGATTGGCTTGTTTGTGTCCACAGGAAGTCCTTCAGTGCTCTGAGTTTCTCTCATGATGGAAAGCTGCTGGTGACAGGAGAAGTGAGTCCTGTACCAGCATACATTGTCCTGTGCCAGCATTCATGGTCCTGTGCTAGCATACCCGTCCTGTACAGAGATCTCTACAGCAAAGGGCTATTCCCACCATCATTATTCCCACAATTATTATTCCCATCATCGTCGTCATTATTCCCATCATCATAATCATTATTCCCATCATCGTCGTCATTATTCCCATCATGATTATTCCCATCAACATTATTTCTGATTGCCAGTTCTTTCTCATTTACAGAAAGCCTGTATCTCTTATCACTTTTATGTTACAGCCTTTTGAATTAAAGATTTTTGTGTGTGTGTCTTTGGCTCTCTCTCTGGTCTCTTCCTCTGGTCTCTCCCTCTCTCTCTCTGGTCTCTCCCTCTCTCTCTCTGGTCTCTCCCCCTCCCTCTCTTTCTCTCTCTCTGTCTCTCCCTCCCTTTCTCTCTGGTTCCCACCTCTCTCTCTTTCTGGTCTCTCCCTCGATTTCTCTTTCTCTCTCTCCCTCTCGGTAGAGTGGCCACCTGCCCTGTGTGCGTGTGTTTGACCTGCAGGGGGCGCTGAAGGCGGAGGTGCAGACTCATAAATACGGAGTGTCCTGTGTCTGCTTCAGCCGCTCGGACGTCTACGTGGTCTCAGTGGGGTTTCAGCACGACATGAAAGTCTGCGTGTGGGACTGGAGGGTACTGCTGCTAATGCTAATACTACTGCTAATGCTACAGCTGGTAATGCTAATGCTGCTAATGCTACTGCTGCTAATGCTATTGTTGCTAATGCTACTGCTGCTAATGCTACTGCTGCTAATGCTACTGTTTCTAATGCTATTGCTGCTAATGCTACCGCTGTTACTGTGACAGATGCGAATGTCACTGATGCTAATGCTACCGATGCTAATTCTACAAATGCTAATGATACTGATGTTGTTACTGATGCTACTGTGGTTACTTGTGATTTTTATCCCCCTCTTCCTCTCCTGCTCTCTCCTTCCCCCTCCCTCAGAGAAACGTGGTCGTTGCCTCTAACAAAGTGTCCAGTCGAGTCTCTGCTGTTTCTTTCTCTGACGATGGAAGCTTCTTTGTCACCGCGGGAACCAGACATCTGAAGTTCTGGTACCTAAACCAGTCTGCTCACAACCGGGTCAGTACGAGACCGGGAGAGCGAGACCGGGAGAGCGAGACCGGGAGAGCGAGACCGGGAGAGCGAGACCGGGAGAGCGAGACCGGGAGAGCGAGACCGGGAGAGCGAGACCGGGAGAGCGAGACCGGGAGAGCGAGACCGGGAGAGCGAGACCGGGAGAGCGAGACCGGGAGAGCGAGACCGGGAGAGCGAGACCGGGAGAGCGAGACCGGGAGAGCGGGAGAGGGAGACCGAGCGGGAGAGGGAGAGGGAGAGGGAGACCGAGCGGGAGAGGGAGAGGGGGAGAGGGAGAGGGAGAGCGAGACCGGGAGAGCGAGAGCTAGACCGGGAGAGCGAGACCGGGAGAGGGAGAGCGAGACCGGGAGAGGGAGAGGGAGAGGGAGAGCGAGACCGGGAGAGGGAGAGCGAGACCGGGAGAGGGAGAGGGAGAGCGAGACCGGGAGAGCGAGAGCGAGACCGGGAGAGCGAGACCGGGAGAGCGAGAGCGAGACCGGGAGAGCGAGACCGGGAGAGCGAGAGCGAGACCGGGAGAGCGAGAGCGAGACCGGGAGAGCGAGAGCGAGACCGGGAGAGCGAGACCGGGAGAGCGAGACCGGGAGAGCGAGAGCGAGACCGGGAGAGCGAGAGCGAGAGCGAGAGCGAGACCGCGAGAGCGAGACCGGGAGAGCGAGAGCGAGAGCGAGACCGGGAGAGCGAGAGCGAGAGCGAGACCGGGAGAGCGAGAGCGAGACCGGGAGAGCGAGAGCGAGACCGGGAGAGCGAGACCGGGAGAGCGAGAGCGAGACCGGGAGAGCGAGACCGGGAGAGCGAGAGCGAGACCGGGAGAGCGAGACCGGGAGAGCGAGACCGGGAGAGCGAGACCGGGAGAGCGAGACCGGGAGAGCGAGAGCGAGACCGGGAGAGCGAGAGCGAGACCGGGAGAGCGAGAGCGAGACCGGGAGAGCGAGAGCGAGACCGGGAGAGCGAGAGCGAGACCGGGAGAGCGAGAGCGAGACCGGGAGAGCGAGAGCGAGACCGGGAGAGCGAGAGCGAGACCGGGAGAGCGAGAGCGAGACCGGGAGAGCGAGAGCGAGACCGGGAGAGCGAGAGCGAGACCGGGAGAGCGAGAGCGAGACCGGGAGAGCGAGAGCGAGACCGGGAGAGCGAGACCGGGAGAGCGAGACCGGGAGAGCGAGAGCGAGACCGGGAGAGCGGGAGAGCGAGAGGGAGAGCGAGAGCGGGAGAGCGAGAGAGCGAGAGCGAGAGAGCGAGAGCGGGAGAGCGAGAGCGGGAGAGCGAGAGAGCGAGAGCGGGAGAGCGAGACCGGGAGAGCGAGAGCGGGAGAGGGCGAGAGCGGGAGAGCGAGAGCGGGAGAGCGAGAGAGCGAGAGCGGGAGAGCGAGAGCGGGAGAGCGAGACCGGGAGAGCGAGAGCGGGAGAGGGCGAGAGCGGGAGAGCGAGAGCGGGAGAGCGAGAGAGAGAGCGGGAGAGCGGGAGAGCGAGAGCGAGAGCGGGAGAGCGAGAGAGCGGGAGAGCGAGAGAGCGAGAGCGGGAGAGCGAGAGCGGGCGAGAGCGGGAGAGCGAGACCGGGAGAGCGAGAGCGGGAGAGCGAGAGCGGGAGAGCGAGAGCGGGAGAGCGGGAGAGCGAGAGCGGGAGAGCGAGAGCGGGAGAGCGAGAGCGGGAGAGAGCGAGAGCGGGAGAGCGAGAGCGGGAGAGCGAGACCGGGAGAGCGAGACCGGGAGAGCGAGAGCGGGAGAGCGAGAGCGGGAGAGCGAGAGCGGGAGAGCGAGAGCGAGACCGGGAGAGCGAGACCGGGAGAGCGGGAGAGCGAGAGAGCGAGACCGGGAGAGCGAGAGCGGGAGAGAGCGGGAGAGCGAGACCGGGAGAGCGAGACCGGGAGAGCGAGAGCGAGAGAGCGAGACCGGGAGAGCGAGAGCGGGAGAGAGCGAGACCGGGAGAGCGAGAGCGGGAGAGAGCGAGACCGGGAGAGCGAGACCGGGAGAGCGAGAGCGGGAGAGCGAGAGAGGGAGAGCGAGAGCGAGACCGGGAGAGCGAGACCGGGAGAGCGAGACCGGGAGAGCGAGAGCGAGACCGGGAGAGCGAGACCGGGAGAGCGAGACCGGGAGAGCGAGACCGGGAGAGCGAGACCGGGAGAGCGAGACCGGGAGAGCGAGAGCGGGAGAGCGGGAGAGCGAGAGCGGGAGAGCGAGAGCGCGAGAGCGAGAGAGCGAGAGCGAGAGAGCGAGAGCGAGACCGGGAGAGCGAGACCGGGAGAGCGAGACCGCGAGAGCGGGAGAGCGAGAGAGCGAGAGCGAGACCGGGAGAGCGAGACCGGGAGAGCGAGACCGGGAGAGCGAGAGCGAGACCGGGAGAGCGAGAGCGAGACCGGGAGAGCGAGACCGGGAGAGCGAGACCGGGAGAGCGAGAGCGAGACCGGGAGAGCGAGACCGGGAGAGCGAGACCCGGAGAGCGAGACCCGGGGAGCGAGAGCGAGACCGGGAGAGCGAGACCGGGAGAGCGAGACCCGGGGAGCGAGACCGGGAGAGCGAGAGCGAGACCGGGAGAGCGAGACCGGGAGAGCGAGACCGGGAGAGCGAGACCGGGAGAGCGAGACCGAGACCGCGAGAGCGAGACCGGGAGAGCGAGACCGGGAGAGCGAGAGCGGGAGAGCGGGAGAGCGAGAGCGGGAGAGCGAGAGCGAGACCGGGAGAGCGAGACCGGGAGAGCGAGACCGGGAGAGCGAGAGCGAGACCGGGAGAGCGAGACCGGGAGAGCGAGACCGGGAGAGCGAGAGCGAGACCGGGAGAGCGAGACGGCGGAGAGCGAGACCGGGAGAGCGAGACCGGGAGAGCGAGACGGGAGAGCGAGACCGGGAGAGCGAGACGAGAGCGAGACCGGGAGAGCGAGACCGGGAGAGCGAGACCGGGAGAGCGAGACCGGGAGAGCGAGACCGAGAGAGCGAGACCGGGAGAGCGAGAGCGGGAGAGCGGGAGAGCGAGAGCGGGAGAGCGGGAGAGCGAGACCGGGAGAGCGAGACCGGGAGAGCGAGAGCGGGAGAGCGAGAGCGGGAGAGCGAGAGCGAGACCGGGAGAGCGAGACCGGGAGAGCGAGACCGGGAGAGCGAGACCGGGAGAGCGAGAGCGAGACCGGGAGAGCGAGACCGGGAGAGCGAGACCGGGAGAGCGAGAGAGCGAGAGCGAGACCGGGAGAGCGAGAGAGCGAGAGAGCGAGAGCGAGACCGGGAGAGCGAGACCGGGAGAGCGAGAGCGGGAGAGCGAGAGCGGGAGAGCGAGAGCGGGAGAGCGAGACCGGGAGAGCGAGAGCGAGACCGGGAGAGCGAGACCGGGAGAGCGAGACCGGGAGAGCGAGACCGGGAGAGCGAGACCGGGAGAGCGAGACCGGGAGAGCGAGACCGGGAGAGCGAGACCGGGAGAGCGAGACCGGGAGAGCGAGACCGGGAGAGCGAGAGCGGGAGAGGGAGAGCGAGACCGGGAGAGCGAGCGGGAGAGGGAGAGCGAGACCGGGAGAGCGAGACCGGGAGAGCGGGGGACCCGGGGAGCGGGACCCGGGGAGCGGGACCCGGGGAGCGGGACCCGGGGAGCGGGACCGGGACGTGTTTGTGGAGGGTTTTTCATGGTCTGAGCTCTGATTGGCTCTCTCCCACAGGTGAACAGCACGGTTCCTCTGACTGGCCGGTCAGCGTTGCTAGGAGACCATAAGAACTGTGTGTTTGTGGCAGTGGCGTGTGGAAGGGGTGGAGCTTCTGGAATCACTTTCTGTCTGACCAGCTCTGGTCTGCTCTGTGTCTTCAATCACCAGAGGAACCTGCAGGCCTGGGTCCATCTGAAGGTAAGGACCAGGACCAAGACTTTTTGGTAGTTTAGTTTAGTTTAGTTTAGTTTAGTCTTTATTTGAAGGGACAGTGTACGGAGACATTAAGCTCAAAGACAGATATGTTCTGCACCAGATTATAGCTAAACAGCTAGTTTCCATCTGCAGTCCCTGGTTAAATCAATAAAATACATGGATACAGTAATGTACAATCCTAAAAAAATAACATTGCAATACAACACACAGCATCACACCTCTCTCTGGTCCACAGGTGTCCTCGTCCTTCTCCCTCGTGTCCTCAGAGGACAGGATTTTCTGTGGTTGCTCTGAAGGCCTGGTCAGAGTCTTCTCTCCTGACCTCGCATACATCACCACCGTGCAGCGCCAGGGGGCGGAGCTTCCGGATACGCTGGCTCTGACCTTTGACCCTGAGACACGCCTCCTCAGTGCAGTCTACAGCGACCACAGCATCAGCACCCACCGTATGGACCAGGACCAAGACCAAGACCAGGACCAAGACCAGGTCTTTTATGTCCAGTACCACCGCAGCTGTGTGTGGGGACTAGAGGTGAGTCCAGCTGAAGAGACCGCACCCAGGACCAGCCTGTACCAATCCAAAACACATTCATGAATCTGAATCTCTCTCCTCCCGCTCCCCCTATCTCTCCTCTCCTCCCCCTCTCTCTCCTCCTCCTGTAGATGTTCCCAGACCTGGATGTTTCAGACCCATGTTCCTCTCGTGGTTCCTTCTTCAGTTCCTCCTCAGACAACACCATTAGAGTCTGGACCAAAGACCCTCTCTACTGCTACAGCCAGGTCAGAGTCTGGTGGAGGTCAGCTTGTTTGTCCAGTGAAGGTGGCACTACTTAAACACTGATTCGTTCACGCCCGCGCTATTAATAGCAATTCAGACAGCCTTTTTGGACGTAACAACCAGCGGATGTGATGCGTTACGCCCAAAATGCCCAGTTTGTCTGCAGTTATCGAATAATATTTATTTGCATAATGTATAATCTTCAATTAGAGAATGATTATAGTTATATCCTCAACCATTAGCCATTAAATAGTCTTCCCTGGACCTAAGACCAGGTCTGACTCTGTACTCCCTCAGGACCCCCTGCGGACCCTCGTCGTGGCCTCGGACTCGGAGACTGGGGCTGATGGGAAATCTGGACTGAGGGCTTTGGCCGTGAGTCCAGACGGAGCTCATCTGGCAACTGGAGATCGCCATGGCAACGTCAGGTCAGATCTGGCAACCTACATCTTCTCCTCACACTCTCCTCCTCACACTCTCCTCCTTATCTCTACTACTCCTCTCCCTTCTCCCCCTGCTACTCACCACTTCTCTCCTCAGTATCTTCAGTCTAGACTTCCTGGAGGAGGTGCAGAGGATCGAGGCTCATAACTCGGAGGTGCTGTGTCTGACCTTCTCTCCACATGACTCAGGTAAAACTCAAACTGATGAAGAGGAGGAAAATACGAAAATTAATCCCCTGATGGTTGGTTTGTTCAGGAGTGCGTCTTCTGGCTTCAGCCTCCAGAGACCGACTGATCCACATCTTCAACCGAGACCAGGACTATGACCTCATCCAGACTCTGTATGACCATTCTGGGGCTGTCACTGCAGTGAGGATCACAGGTGAGAGGGGGAGGAGGAGGTGATTTCTCTCTTTCTTTGGCCTCTCTCTGTCCTCTCTGGTCTCTCTCATCTTGCTTTCTTCGGTCTCTCTCTGGTCTCTCTCTGGTCTCTCCCTGGTCTCAGTATCAATTCTGTCTTCAGGTTGCAGTCCTGATCTGCAGATTGTGAGTTGTGGGACGGACAAGAGCATATACGTCCAGACTCAGGTCAGTGTTCAAACCTGGTTTTGACCAGGTTCGGACCTGGTTCTGTCCAGTGCTCTTTCTGGATATTGTTGTTTTACAGCTCAAGGTTGTAGTTCTTAGACTCTGTTTCCCATGATACTCTGCTGCAGACGGGGGCGGGGCTTCTGTTTTCACGATGTCATCACATTGTGGAGAAGAGTTCACTGTATGACATGGCTCTAGACCAGGCCAGGACAAGGCCAGGACCAGACCAGGACCAGACCAGGACCCAGGCCGCCTTCGCCTGCCAGGACCGGTACATAAGGTAGGACCAAGATCAAGACCTCCGCTTGAATCTGGTCTGAACCCGGTCTGTTGCAGGGTCTACAGTGTGGACAGCGGGAAGCTGACGAAGACTCTGAAAGGATCCTGCAGCGACGAAGGAGTTCTGCTCAAAGTGAGGATTAGAGCTGCCTCACACATTAGAGCTGATAGGCAGTGTAACCATGGTTACACAGTCTCCATATGACGGGGTTCTTTCTCCCTCAGGTGGCCTTTGATCCCTCGGGGTCGTTTATTGCCTCCTCAGGCTCAGACAGAAGCATCTGTATCCATGACTACGAGAGCGGAGAGTGTGTTGCAGCTCTGTATGGGCACTCAGGTGTGTGTGTGTGGGTCTCTGACTGTGTCTCTGTGTGTCTGTGTCTGTGTGCCTGCGTGCGTGTGTGTGTGTGTTAAAGTGACTTGGTTTGATGTTTCAGAGATTGTGACTTCCATCCAGTTCAGTTCTGACGGACGTCACTTGATCACAGCCTCTGCAGACAGGTGAGGACTTTAAAGCTGGGGTCTTTAAAAGCTTTAAAGCAGCCCAAAAAGAAGCAGATAGTGACTCTTGGTGCTCTGTCTGACACAGAAAATGAAGACAGGATGTGGTGTCTGATTTGCTCCTAACAACTTTTAGGCTCCTTCTGACGGACAAACTACATGTGTTATTAAGGAGACTGACGTTACAGACCCCAACTTTAAACATGTATTTTACCATGTGATATTGTGTTACCATGGTGATCTTCTCTCATCTGATTGGTTCTCTGCAGCTGTATCTTTGTGTGGCGCCTGGACGCCTCTATGACATCACTAATCAGGAAGAGGCGGGGCTTGGACCGGAAGTGTCAGATCAGGTAGGTTCTTGTTGGGGGTGTCACGCCTGGATTCGTCCGGAAGTTCAGTTAATAAGTCCTTAAGTGGTGACTGGTTAAGTTTTAGTTGTCTAAGTAAGATGGTTAAGTTTACGGTTAAGGCTGGGTTGGGGTTATTTTATGGGAATGGCTGGTTAAAGTGATAGTCTGTAACTCTAAATGAATTACAAATTTTAGGAAATGTATTAAATTGACCACCTGGCCTTAAATGTTGATATAAAATAAGTCATTTTATTCATTCTAATATTACGGGCAAGTCCCGCCTTCCCTTCTCTTAGCTATAGTTCAGAATCCACCGTGCCGTCGAGGTTAACCAATCGAGTCATGCCAAGGGCTGTCAATCATCGGCGCTGATGCTCGCAGCTGCGCGCATGCTCAGTTGTTTGTTTTCACGGAACCTCCGAATCAAGCCTCCATTAGGCTCTGGAACTACATGAAAACTGAACAAAGAATTCTGAACATCTGCGCTGAGGTACTCATTTATATACCGAACCTATATCCATAATCAGATCCTCTGCAGATGTGTCCAATAATGTGCAATTCATGATAATAGCTTGTTCCGGGTTTGCCGCGATCGCTTTTTTTGTGCATAAAAACATTATTTTTTTCATTAAAACGTTAAATCATTCTGAAAAGCTCCGTGCATGTGTATTAATAATGCACATGTATAATGTGTTCACTGATTAACATTTAAAAGTGTTACGGAGACGTAGGCGTAGACCAATCAGAAAGGAAGGGGGAGGGAGCTTGCGTCGTTTTTTTCAAATCAAGCACCTCTTTGTCTCTCTTTCTGACAAACTCCAGCCAATCACTTTTAGTTTAGGCATGAATAGGTAGTTTGTTATTTACTTCCACTTCCGTCCAGATTCCGTGACGTAATCTACTGCTGCGTATGATCAATGGATCAAACTGAACTTCCGGACGAATCCGGGAATGACAGGTAGCAGCGATTCCACCTCCCAGACCCTTGTGTTCCATATTGCGCTTTTATTCATGTTTCACCGTCCATCCTAAGCACATACAGAGTCTCCGGTACAGAGTCATTTCAGACCTGAGAACGAGGGTTACGTATGTAACCACGGTTTTATGAATCCCGGATGATCGCCAGAGGGCGGTGCATAGCACTGAATGTTCGCTTCGCACATGCGCAGTTCGAGTAATAATACCAAATGAGTCACACCTGTGACCCCCTGGATGACGCCCCGGAGGTAATAAAGTCCAGCGTCAACCCAGCACTCTGTTTCTGCAGAATCTTCTCGCAGAACACAAGGACCCTGAGTGACAGAGCGCCTCTGGCGGTCATCCGGGATTCATAGAACCGTGGTTATATACGTAACCCTCGTTCTATTTCATGCCCCCTGACCGCCAGAGGGCGGTGCCTTTGCACTAAATGACCTTATACCAGCTATGTCACAAAGAATCTTGACCACACACCTCACGGAGGAGAGCCAGAGAATTCCTGAAGGACCACGCCAAGAGGAGCCAGAGTGGCCATATTGATGTTATAGAACCTGGTGAACGTGCTTTGTGTAGCCCAAGATGCAGCAGCACAAATAGTCCCCAAAAGCACCCCGCCCATTCTACCCCGGTAGAATGGGCCCTCACCGTGGCCGGCTGAAACATACGCACGACTGATAACGTCAACCACCCAGTGGGAAAGGCGTTGCTTTGAAAGCGGACTGCCCGGCCTAGCACCACCATAAGTAACAAAGAGCTGGTCTGAGCGCCTCGCACGCGCCGTCGCTACAATGTAGACCTCCAATGCCCTCACAGGGCACAGCAGGTGCAGCCTGCCCCCACCCCCATCCAGTGGAGACACAATCCGCGCCAACCTCAAAGGCCGGTTATAATAGTCACAGGAAAGCACCTTTTGGGAGGAAAGTGGGATTAGGCCACAAGACAATGCCAGCCCTCTCAGGATCCCAACGGAGGCACGAGGGACTGACAGAAAGTGCATGCAACTCACCGACCCTTTTCGCAGAGACCACAGCCAACAGGAAAGCAGTCTTACAGGAGAGCCACCGGGCCAAAGGCTCATACGGAGGGTGGCAGAGCGACTCCCAACACCAAGGCCAGGTCCCAAACCGGAGACCGCGCGGGCGCGCAAGTGTGCAGCCTACGAGCTCTGTGTAAAAAGAGAGATACCAGGTTATGGCCCCCCACAGTATCGTTATCAACCAAGCCATGATAACATGAAATAGCAGCAACATATACCTTTAGTCTCTCCTGGATGAAGGTCGGCCCACGTATACTCTAAAGGAACTCCAGGACAATCGCCACCGGGCACGACACCGGATCCCGACCGCGGGAAGAACACCAGCGGGAGAACAACTTCCACCTGATCCCATACAGCCGCCGAGTAGAGGCCGCTCTGGCATTCAGGAGTGTACGCCTGACAGGGCCAGCAACATTGAGTGCCTGCAGCTTGGGCCAGCCAACAGCCACACCCACAACTGGAGGCGGTGAGGACAGGGATGCCACACCTGACCGTCCAGCTGCGAGAGCAGATCCCGCCTGGGAGGGAGAGGCCAAGGGGGGAGCCCCCAGTAACAACCTGTGCCCCTTCCGAAGGACCCTCTGGAGGGTGGGCCAGATCAGAGGAAAAGGGGGGGAAGGCGTACAGGAGGGCCTGGGGCAACTGTGCGCCAGGGCATCCTGACCGAGGGAGCCCGGAGCTACGTCCAGGGAAAAAAACTGAGGGCAATGAGTGGAGGCCACCGAAGCGAATAGGTCCACCTGCGCCCAACCAAAAAAGCCCCATACCCACATTGGGATGGAGACACCAATCCCCCGGGGCAGGCCTCCCGCGAGACAGGGAGTCCGCCACGCCATTGCAGTCCCCTGGCAGATACGCTGCACGCAGCGTAGACAGACGAGGCGCAGCCCACACCAGCAGAGCCTGAGACACATCAGGTTGATGTGTTGATGTGATACACGACCGAGGTGTTTGGTCTCGGGCGCTCCGCCCGAGACCAAACCCCTCGGGCCAACCTGTGCTGCCACACAGCACCCCATCCCGTACGGCTGCCGTCGGTGGTGACCACTTCCCTGCGGCACACTACCACCCCCAAGGGGACCCCACGCAACAGGAGACCCTGGTCCCTCCATGGAGCCAAAGCACAAAAACATGCCCACATCACCTAAAGCCGTCTGGCGGTGACGAGTGGCATCCAAGCGAAACCCGTTCAGCCACCTCTGCAACGGGCGAAGCGAAAGCAGCCCGAGTGGAACCACACGAGAGATTGAGGCCAGTTTCCCCACCTTTCTCCCGCTGGAGAAAGCTGAAGTAACTGTGCAGGGTGCCAAGACCGTACCGGGAAACCACACCATGGATGTCGACCAGGCGGGTCGTCATCAATGGTGTGGTTTCCCGGTTCGGCACTGAAGGACGCGCTGTCATAGTCACCGTGTTCAGACTCATGCCAAGAAAAACAGCGGCCTGCGAAGGCACCAGGCTTCTCAAAATTGACCCTGAAACCCAGGCGGGCTACATGAGTCAGAAGGCGCTCCGTATCTGGACGGAGCACAGATCAGCCAATCGTCCAGATAAGGCAACACCTTCATGCCACTGGTCTGCAGTGGAGCAAGAGCCGCCTTCATGCATCGAGTGAAAACCCTCGGAGAGAGAGAGAGAAGCCAAAGGGAAGAAGGTAGGAAGTGCTGGTGTGGCTGCACAATGGACGCAATGGACGTGAAAATACGCGTCCCTCAAATCAATGGGCGTGAACCATTCCCCGGCCACAACAGTCTGAAGGACTTCCGCAGTCGTCAGCATGCAAAACGAATGACCTTCAGGAAATCATTCAAGCCCCTCAAATCCAAAATTGGTCGAAAGCCCCCCGTCTTCTTGGACTCGAGGAAATAAGGGGAGTAATAGCCCCTGGGTTGCAGCAGCGGGTCTACCGCCTCGATGGCACCCTTGGCCAGGAGGACAGAGAGCTCCTGATCCAAAATACAGGCTTTTGCCGGGTCAGTGATCAAAGTCAACTTGACCCGGCCCGACATGTGCGGCCGGCGTCGCAATTGCAGACGGTATCCGTGGGTCAATGTGGCAACCACCCACAGATCCCGAGCTCGAGCAGCCCAACACTCGAGCTGCTGATGGGAAAAATGTCCGACAACCGGCCCCAACGAGTCAATTCCGCGCCCCCTAGGGACTCCGGGGGGACAACGTCCAGGGCCAGTCCCAGCGCCACCTGACCGGCGGGCAGGGCGCCTAGGTGCGGGTAGAGCACAAAAATTCCCGGCAGGCCTGTCCCGGGGATCACGCTGTGCACCAGACCAATCCCGAGGCGGCGGCCAAACACTGGGGGCCGCCATCGGGCGCATGAACTGTCGGGGAGGGCGCACAACTCTGCTAAGGCTAGAAAGCTGTCGTCTAGTCTGATCAGTATGGACAGTCCGGTCCAACGCTTCCTGGGCAGCCGTCCCAAACAACTGACCCGGCTCGACAGGCACATTACGGAGGGTCCTACGACTCAGGGGAGGCTGAGCCAGTCATACCTGCCGACGAGCCTGTACAAGGACCGACATGACCTGCCCGAGTTCCCTGGTCATCAAGGCAAATGCATGCAGAGCTGCGTCGCTAAACGCAGTAGCATCAGTGCCCACAGCACCACTCTCCTGAAAAGAGGCAGACAGGGCAAGCAGCAGATGCCCTAAGGAGTTACCAATCCGGCCCGCCCGAGCACCAGAATTGTAGGCCTTGGTAATCAAGTGATCCGTCGCACGACACTGGCTCCGAGGGCACCTCACATTCTCCCGCAAGGATTCCTCTGGGGAAACAATGAGCCGGCTCAAAAGCAGGCATGCAATCCAGGCCAGCCGAAGAGGCATTCTGCATAGCGGCCAAGGCCCGATCCTCAGCCGAAAGCTTAGAGAGACGGCTGGGGTCCCTCCAGCACGCGTGTAACTCCTTGAGATACTTGGCGGACGGGGGCACCACAAAAGCAGGAGAAGGACCACCACGCCTGAAAAAAGCACTGCCAGGGTCAGCCTGTCCCCACTGGGGAAAGTCCACCTGCAGACGGGACAAGGCCCTGCGAATAACCTCCTGCATCGAGCCGTCGCCAGACTGACCAGACACATTCTGTGCAGAAGAACAAGAACCGTCTCCCGAAAGGGACTGCGCGTCATCCTCGTCCCGGAAGCACGAAGCAGACGCCGCCAGAGAAAGCACATCCTTTTCCGGATGGAGGGATGGCATGGAGCAAGAACCAGGCTCAGAGGCAGGAACAGTTGCACGACGAGCCTGGAATGCCGATTTCATCGCCTCCAACTCCGCGGACAACTGCTCCACCCTGGACACCAGGACAGCATCCGGCTTTGCCTGCTTGGAAGGACCAGGAGCATCAGGCTACCCCCCTGAAGCACAGGCCTCAGCACGGTGCTTAGAACGCTGAGGGGGTGGAGCCCCAGCAGGTCCCATAGGCAAACTACTGCAGTCGCTAGACGAAGGCAGCTGTAACAGCCTCGCCACTCAAACAGCCCAGGGCAAGCAGCGTGGTATATTTATGTATGTATGTATGTATGTATGTATGTATATATATGTATCCTGTAAACTGCACAGGATGTTTTGACTCCAATGCAAACAAGATTTACATGGGTTTCAATGGGAACTGAGTTGTCCCATCTCTGCTCCTAAGTACTACAAACTGTATTGCGCTGCAGAACGTGTGTCTATACTTTATGTCAAATGTAAACGGCCCTGTGTCACTGACTTACCCTGTGTTTTCATCACGGTACATGTGAGTCCAACAACTAATGAATAGCACTAGCTCACAGCGCCGCACACTGAGTCGGGGTGCGTTCACAGACAGTGGAAACCGTAGGAATTTTTAGTTTTCGGCGGAAACAGTGCGGAGAATACAGGAGGGAGGAACTTTCTCTCGTTGCGTTTCAAAAGAGAAAACACATTTTCAATGGAAAACAAATTGTCTGCCGTTCATGACACATAATATGAACTAATTCACGTTCAAGTTCTTTATTAAAAAATGTGTTGCGTTCAATTCAACGTTCACGAAAAAATGAGCGTGTTCAATGAACGCGTTCTTTTGAACTCGTTCGCGCACAACACTGCAAATGGCTAACCCAAATATACACAGATGGAGGAGCGGGCTAGCAAACCGCAGCCCTCACACCACAGAATCACATATATAGTAAGAAAACACCAATAAATACCCGAAGGACAACGTCACCGTCGCGCCCCACAGAGGGCGAACCGCAGCTCTGACGAAGAGGGCGTTCAGCGACAGACGTTGACACGAGGTTTAAGCAGCAAACGATTCGAACCGCACGCGAGAAGGAAAAAAGGAACAGTGCTGGTTGACGCTGGACTTTATTACTTCTGGGGCGTCATCCAGGGGGTCACAGGTGTGACTCATTTGGTATTATTACTCGAACTGCGCATGCGCGAAGGGAACATTCAGTGCTATGCACCGCCCTCTGGCGGGCAGGAGGGATGAAATAGAATACACTTTTTTCCTACAATGACAATACTGCACATCGAGCCCTATGTCCTCAATCCAGAATCAGACCCTAAATATTTAGTTTACAGAAGTGTACGGCAAGTTAGTAGCACTGTACTTACAGATTGGGGCTCTGTGTTAGCGCATTTTATCGTGAGAATAACATCGTTTTTTGTATGCATCGTTTATTTTATTTTTTGTGAAAAAATAGACGTGTGCGTGTGTGTGTGTGTAAGCTCCTATTTTTCCAAATTTGCGCATCCACCAATCACCCTCATTGCCCCTATTTTCCCTTCTCAGTTTGCGATGTGTCTAAAGTGGTGCATTAAAAAGGAAACTGTGGGAGGTTGTCAGCTTGGTGCAGGGGTGCTGTCCAAGGGCGTCTCCTGTATCCCTAACCTTGTTTGTTTGTTTTGTGTTTTTATGTATTATCGTTATTGTTTTTCCTGTTTTTCCCTGTGCTTGAGTTATGGTGCATTAAAATGGTGGAAGGATTAGGGTCAGCTGTGATTTGATGAGGTGAGGTGGATATGAATGGTCCTATTAATAGTGGAGATACAGAGGGTCTTGTAGGGTAAGGAATGATAGTGATTGTAATGCGTGACAAGTAGAAACTGGATAGTGTGCTGCTAAACAAAGGGGAAAATATATGATGATAAATATAGTACTTTGAAAAGCAAGGGTAGTTGGCAACAAGATGATAATTATTGTTAATACAGTGTAAAACCACTTCAGGGAAGAGGGAGACAAAATGGGGGCAGACGCAAAATCGCAAGAACAGTGAAAAAAGAGAACTTAAAAAGATAAAGGGCAAAACAATGATGACATGATACACAAATAGTAACAAAGAGTTTAAGAGTAGAGGGAAGGGGTAGTGTGAGTTGGGGTGTTGCTTGATGTGGGGGTAGTCATGTGTTTTGAGTGTCGTCAGTGCTTGTGTGAGAGGCTCTCAGGCCCTGTTTATACTGAGACGCTGCGCAGACGTTTCCAGGCTATTAACAGAAACGACCAGGCTCCTAATGCAAATTTCTCAGCGTTCACATGAGGTTGAAAAACGATGTAGTTCTAGCGCCCGGCCAGTAGTGGGCAGAGAAACTTTACAACACGTGTCAGGGATTCAGCAGACAGAGACGGATCGTGGTGCGCCAAACTCTGGAAGTTTATTTAAGTTTCTCTCAAGTTCCAGTGGTTTCCTTTGTTTCCTTCTCTCAGACAGAATAAAGGCAGTACACAGTTTATATAGTCATTGTCACGTCACACATCGAAAGACATACGTGTCACACAGAGACAGTCACATCATAGTCAAAATAATCAGAGTCCTTGTACAGTCCTGCACGTAGGCCATATTGCTATCTAATACTAACACCCTCCCCTTTGATCACATAATCACATGTGATCACTCAAATTGATCAATCAATAAAATGGAAAAAGAAAAAAAAAAATCTACAAAAAAAACTTTAAAAAATTATTAAAAAACAAAGAAAATGTATGCATTAAACTCATAATCATCAAATCAATATCAGTGGATTTTATCCTCTATACTGGGGAAAAAAACAACAAACAAAAATAAAGTAAATAAATAAACAAAAAACAAGTCAAAAATAAAAACAAACAAAAACACTATTGGACACACAAGAACTCAGCAGATTCAGTCAAAACACAAACAAAAACGAGCTGAGTCTCAATTTAGAAGCTAATTTCACTTTTATTACTCTATACTTTTTAATCTTAGACTGTGTACTTTACTTTCTATTTACTATAGTTTAAAACTATTCTAATCTATTTACAACTATGTTTGCATATTTGCTTCTATTGAGCCATATTCTTAAACATACATTTTAAACTAATAAATCTCTCTGTGGTATTATACTCTCATTATCAGTGGCTTATTGTCAGTGGGATTTTGCTCTATGTCTATTCTACATTCTCAGGAATGAAACTGTGAACACAGAAAGACAAATGGTTAATATGCTAGAAATATTCTCTATTTTTGAAAGAATCTATGGTTGACTTCTGTCACTTTTAATATCTACTAAAACGCTACAATACCCATACTTTATCATTTTAAAACATTTTAACAGTTGCTCAGTCTCCCAGACTAAAAAGTCAAAGTTTTTGTCTGTCAGATGTCTGAATACTTTCCACATGTATTGCATTTGGTCAAGAGTTGTGGTTCTGGTTGTAGCAATAGCATCGGCAATAGACGGTTTTTCATTGGCTGGTTCTTGTTCTGCAAATGGCTGTGTCCAATAGATCATCAGATGTCCAGAAGCTAGGGACAAACAAAAACAAAAGAAAGAATCATGAGTATCTGTCTCATTTAGCACTCATCAATGTATGATTTTAAAAATATAAACATCACTCCCCAGTTTTTGTCTCTCAGATCCTCAGGTCCTCAGGGTCCTCTGAGGGTGAGTCTCAGTCGTCATCAGGTCAGGTCATATTTCGAGAGATGTCATCTTGGACATCAGTAGGGTCCAAGCCATGGTTTTGGTCTCTCCAGATGCACATCAGATCTCCAGATACAGTCTTTTCACTTGAAGCGCACATCAGGTCATTTGCGATGCACTTCTGGTCAATGGTGCAGTGTCACAGTTCCTGTACACAGCTTGTTATGCAGTAGTTACTCTTTATGGTTAAGTCATTTTGATTCTAATCCTAATCAATGTAATTACTTCACACAGTACAAAATCAACAAATCAAAACAAAAAATGTCAAGACAAGCCAATTAAGTCCATGACAATATAGTATTCTAATGAACATTTCTGGTCTCAAAAAATACTGATTCAACTAAAGATTCAAGTGATAGACAATATCGTATTAAAAAATGACGTGTTCAAAATCCCTTATAAAGATGACCAAGATTCAGAAAGTTAAATTCAAAAAGGTTTATTTCCCTAATACAAAAAGAATCTAAAACAGCTGTCCGGACCAAAAGTATCTAATCCCTATCCTCTATATAAAGTGTAACATTGGTTGAGCGCTCCACCAAGTCACACAGCTAAACCCTGATCCGGACTGAAAAAAAAACTCTACTAACACATTCAAGCTATTCATTATAAGTAAATGTGCAGGAAGAAGGGGCGTGTCGTATCAGGCAGCTCTCGGGTCCTGGGTCCGCCTCCATCAGGTCTCCTCCGTCTCGCCAGACCTAAACAGAAATCATTCACACACACTACCCCTCCCTAATTCTATATTTATTACTTCCTTGAGATAAGGCAGGAGGCTCTTCAAGGCTGTCCCTCCAGATTCTGGGTCCATCTCCTTCTCCAAACAACGGGAAGGATTAACGGAATCTAAGAATGCAGATCTCGGCCTTCCAGATTAACTATCATTAACTCATCCTGCCAGTGGCGGAGCCAGACTTTTAAACAGAGGGTGGCCAGGGGGTGGCAAGGGTTTTTTTAAGGGGTCCACATTTATACTATTCCGAAATTTTATTTCACACAAAAACTGGCTAAACGATACATTTTAATCTTAATCTTGTCATTATTTTTAATATAAAGTGAACTGAGAGCACACTTGGAAACTACAAAGCAAAAAAGTGTATTTAAATAGTAGTCTGAACAAAAAAGTGCAAAATAACATAATTCAAACATTGCATTACATTTTTCTTTTAACAAATTTAGCAAATTCCTGCGGTTCTGGTGTAAAGCAGCAAAGATGTTGACAAACTCATCCATATTTAGCCCTCCTTGACTCTACACTGAGGATACCAAGATGACTCAATCATCTGCCATGGTCGTTCTGAGATGGTTTTTAGGGCAGAGAAACTTATTTCACAAGACGCAGTACTGACAGGCATTAAAAAGATCTTTGCAAGCCTCAAAAGCTCATGAAAAACTTTCCAAACATTCCAAAAGGACAAGGAAGTCCAATAGGGACTCTCTAATCCATTTTTTCCTCCCAAGAAGCCGCCTAGTTTGACTTACCTCATGCTTAAGGTCCTCTATATCTGACTCAAAGGTTCTGCCAAATGAAAACAGGGGCTCTTCTTTAGAAACTATTTTGGGGTTAAGCGACTGCACATCATCCATAATCTTAGCTATTTTTTTTCTTTTTTTGTGTGTGAAAAAACGCCTTCTGCCAATAGACAATCCTGCACCTGTCTGCGACACCCTCTCATTCTCTGAAACTCAATTATATAAGCTATATTTTAATACAACACAACAAATTCCTCATCATCTCACAACATACTGCCTCTGAGTCTGACCTTCAGGTTTCATCTGTAGGCAATGTTTCCTCCTTTTCTTTTCATGTTTACACTAAAGGGAAGAGGGCGATGATACGATGGGCAATTAATAATGGAAAATACACACGCATGCACCCCGCACGCACACACACGCACACAGGCACGCACACACACGCAGACACACACTGGCACACACAGGCACGCACACACACTGACACGCTGACACACGCGCACACAGGCACGCACACGCACACACACATACACACACTAAAAGTTCTACAAACTGAACAAGTAATGCACTGCAGTACGTGTGTCTATACTTTGTGTCAAATGTAAACGGTTGGCTCTGCATCGCTAACTTACCTCTTTGTTTTCATCACGACTTGGGCACACCTGAGTCCAACAACCCAAAACATTAGCATACAGCACCGGCTCCGAGTCAGGGTGCGTTCACAGACGGGGGAAACTGTGGGAATTTTTAGCTTTTGGCGGAAAAAGTGCGGAAGATTCTCAAGATTAACATTATTACATTGCCGTCTTCCGAGGGGGGCACTGGGGGTGGCAAGGATATTTTTAGAGGTGGCAGTGGCCACCCTGGCTACCCCTCTGGCTCCGCCACTGCATCCTGCACTTTGGACTAAAATGGAAGAAGGGGAGACCAGGTCTTTTTGCTTAGGAAAGAGACAGAGTTCAAATCAGGGTCAGTCAAATTCACATCTGCTTTTTAGTCTTATATTTAATACAACAACAATTAAAAATATTTGTTTACCTTGGAGTAAACTTTTAAAATGCTTTTTTCTCAGGTTCTGCTTTTTCATGCATCTATATGTAAATGTGAATGTGTGTGTGTAGGGTGTGAATTTTGGGGTTGTGTCTCCAGACTCCTCGAACCACCTGCATTAGAAGGTCAACTCTCATCCAGGTCTCTGCCTGATGCTCCACCCATCACGTCTCCAGACACCTCTCTCTACCCCGGTCTCTCTCACACCCACTCAGCTCTGGAGTGGCGTGGGGAGGGGCAAGGAGGTGGCATTTTCCTTTGCTCTTTGATCTGTGACCTGTGGCTGGGTGGGGCTTTGCTGGGCTCCTGTGGTCTGAGCTCTTATTATCCACTCCTGCTGTCCAGTGACCCTGTACAGTGTGTGCCCTTGGTTCTGGAAAACAACCTTATAGTCAAATTAAAAACAACAGATATCAGTATGTGAATGAGATTGTTTTTCTCTCTAAAGTCTAAACAATTTTGGAGCGCTCTTGGCTTCCCAACATGCGCTATATAAATAAAAGATTACTTATTATCTTACTAATGATGACATTTTAAGCCCAGAAACTCTTAATATAAAAAACAAGACTCAAATCTCAAAAACCTTCAACCTTTAAAATATGTATTATGTACTTTTGTACTGTGTGTTTAATTATCTATGCGTCCTTGGGTTTGTTCCTGTCACACAGACGCGCACACACACAGGCAGAAAGTAGTGTTTTAGCAAAAATGCAAAAACAGAAAGAAGAAGAACTTTCAAGATTACTTTTTAAAGCGAATATAACTGATGTCGTAGTTTATACTTTTGTCATCCAAGTCTAGAAATGGCCAATTTCCACATTTGTAACAAAAGGCACTCTTAGTGTTTAACGTTTCCCTTTTTATTATAACTTTTAATTTTACACCATGGTTTCACTAACTATTTTCTATTCTCTATTCTCTGCCCCGGCTACTCCAAAGGGCAGGGACCCCGATACCTCAGGGGTACCTTTTTCACTCTGTCCTGACTACTTCAAAGGACAGGGACCCCGATACGTCAAGCGGTTCTTTTTTTCCTATAGGGACTGGTTACCCACACAGCTAACCTGTTTTCTACAACATAAGACATGACAAAGACGTGACAAAGAAAATTTGATTTAGAGAGATTTGGACAGAGCTCAAAATTTAGCTAGTATCCAATTATGCAGACTTTACATATTAAAAATGGTGTCTGCTTACCTTATTTTCTTTGTCCAAAAAATTCCATTTAAACACAAAACAGAGAAAGTGAGGGAGCAAGAGCAAGCCCATCCAAAAGCGAGCCCTTTCAGCGTCCACTGGGATTTCTCCCCTTCCAGATAACGTGCTGTTGCTCCCACACGCCGAAAAAAGAAACAATGGAAACTCCCTCAAAACAATCCAGAGAATGGCACACACCGAGCCGCACATCCTCCACTAAATCTGTCAGGGATGAAGCAGACAGAGACGGATCGTGGTGTGCCAAACTCTGGAAGTTTATTTAAGTTTCTCTCAAGTTCCAGTGGTTTCCATTGTTTCCTTCTCTCAGACAGAAGAAAGGCAGTACACATTTCATATAGTCATTGTCACGTCACACATCGAAAGAAGTACGTGTCACACAGAGACAGTCACATCATAGTCAAAATAATCAGAGTCCTTGTACAGTCCTGCACGTAGGCCATATTGCTATCTAATACTAACACACGACACAAGACCCCCAGCCCCCCTCCCGGCAGTATATTCACTTCCAGACCCTCAGAAAGTACCAACATCATTTTGCATGTGGAAAACAGGTTAGCTGTGTGGGTAACCAGCTGTGAACATGGGAACTGAACCTAGAGCTTCGCGTGGTCTCGTTTGGACGAACGAAGGAGTAGATTATCCTCTGTGCCGCGCTGGAAGCCCACGTAGCTAGTTAGTGTGCGCGGCGCCATCGTTGTTTTTGTTTGTTCTCCGCTACTGCGCATGTCCAAATTTACGTGCGGGGAGCAGCGCGGAGGTGGGGGTCAGAGCAGAGGGGGATTTCACACCTTTTCCCCTCTCGCGGGTGTGAAAGAGAGCCCCCGCTGTGCAGCGTATCTGAGTTGTCCCACTCTGCAGGCTGGATCTGAACACTTACGTTGGTAGCAACCGACATCCAACTATACCGTTTTACTGCCACATTGTCTCCGTGTAAACTCAGCCTCAGAGGGCAAGTAATTAACCGGTGAGAATGTGTAACTGCTAATTTACACATCACGCGTTACAGCACGTACGCGTTATACGCGCAGCAGACGCGCGTAACTTTTTTCCATGTTAACCTATGATGATATTTACACTTCTAGCGTTATACGCGCGTATGACGGACATGTGACGCGAAGCTGCGCTCTAATTTAGGATGGATTTCTAATTTTGTGCGCGCACCAACGCGTCTCCCATTGAAATCTCATGTAAAACTTTATTTTTCTAGCGGTCCTTGGCTTTAGATCACATCTGCACGCACACTGCACTTGTGTCTAAACATCAGCAGGAGGAGCAGCAGGTTTTACAGTGATTCTGGACATCGTTTTTTTTCTTTCATAAAGTCTCGCGTCTGGACAAACCAGCGCACAGAGACCATGAAGACAAACACATGCATGTGATTTGTGTTGCTCTACATCAGTCCTCTGGCTCGTACTGTCCTCTACACTGCTCCATAGACTACACAGGGAGAGCATCAGAAGCCGCGGACCTGCGCGCACGGTCAGTGTAGATACTCCAAAAAAATGTTACGCGCAGAGAGCGCGCAGTAAACGCGTACGCGCTGTTTACGCCTACTGTGTAAATCCCCCGTAAGAGTGCGGGTTTGATGGAGAGGGGTTCTGTAGTGGTATGAGTGGTTGAGGTGGGTGAGGTTGTAGTGTCGAGAGTGAGATGGTCTAGGAGATTTTTCCATTGGTTGATTGTTTTTTTGTGTCTTGCTTTCCAGTTCATGAGGTTTGTTATTCTCAACCTAAAACCAATAAAACGCCTCTCCAAAACCTACCAAATTATTTCAAAATTTGACACAACCTGCCCCATCCCAATTGACAAATGGCAAAAGGACCTTACGGTTCCTCCCGATCCCGCCTTCTGGACACAAATCTGCCACAATATGTACTCCATGACAAATAACTCCAATCTACAACTCATTCAATACAAAATTATTCATAGAACACACTACACTGGGCACAGACTATCAAAAATGGGATTCACCTCAAGCTGAGTTTACACAGAGACAATGTGGCAGTAAAACGGTATAGTTGGATGTCGGTTGCTACCAACCGTTCATACGAAGACTTTGTTCCAGGGGGGTGAAAACGTAAGTGTTCAGATCCAGCCTGCAGAGTGGGACAACTCAGATACGCTGCACAGCGGGGAGCTCTTTCACACCCGCGAGAGGGGAAAAGGTGTGAAATCCCCCTCTGCTCTGACCCCCGCCTCCGCGCTGCTCCCCGCACGTAAATTTGGACATGCGCAGTAGCGGAGAACAAACATCAACAACAATGGCGGCAGTCGCACTAACTAGCTTCGTGGGCTTCCAGCGCTGCACAGAGGATAATTCTACTCCTTCGTTCGTCCAAACGAGACCACGCGAAGCTCTAGGTTCAGTTCCCATGTTCACAGCTGCTGTTAAAATGCAGAATGATGTTGGTGCGTTCTGATGGTCTGGCACAGGAAGTGAGTATACTGCCGAGAGGGGGGCTGGGCACGGGGCTGGGGGTCGTGTGAGTGTTGTAAAGTTTCTCTGCCCACTACTGGCCGGGCGCTAGAACTACATCGTTTTTCAACCTCATGTGAACGCTGAGAAATTTGCATTAGGAGCCTGGTCGTTTCTGTTAATAGCCTGGAAACGTCTGCGCAGCGTCTCAGTATAAACAGGGCCTTGGCTAACTGTACTAACTGCACACAAAACACTCCGGACACATACATCCACGCCTTCTGGCACTGCACCCACGTTCACAACTTTTGGGAGAAGGTCACCGACATCCTATCCCCCATATTTGACTGCCACATCCCCTGTAACCCCATTCCATGCATACTCGGTCACACCTCTACAATAAACCTCAATCCAAACGACCAAAATACTCTCCTTGCTGCCCTAGCCATCGGCAAGAAAACAATAACATCAGTTTTTGAGTAGTTTCATGGTAACTGTAGTTCTGGAACAGTCTTATTGAAGTGTCGCAGATGAACACATTTATTCAAACAGGCAGATCCACGTGAAAAAAAAGTCAACTGCATTCTTCCCTTTTTGGGCCAAATAGTATGTTGCATATTTACACCCAAAAAACAATTTTCTCCAAGTTGACATGATCATAAAACTTTTAGTCACTGACAAAAGCAGAAAAATAAAAAAAATAAACATTTTAGTTTTTTTTGTAATTTAACCTTTGTTTAACCATGAGTATAAGAACCTCTTTTTCAAGGGAGTCCTGGACAAAAGTTACATACAATTACCGATTATTAAACAGTCATATACAATTTCATAGAATTACGAATTATTATAAAAACAATGTCTCAAGTGTTCTCAATCTGGATCTAAAAGCATTCAATTAAATAAGTTCAGATAATTTCCAGTCTTTTTGCAAAATGTTCCATGTAGAAGGAGCAGCATGTACAAAAGCTTTTTTTTCCCCAGTTCTGTGCAAAAGGAACAGAGAGCAACAAAAGATCATTTGATGCATACGATATGAACATGTCTCTGTGAGTAAACGACAGATGTAAGAGGGCAGCAGACCAAGCCTTAGAAATAAAAGTGCACCAGTGTCCAAACCTTCTGTGGACAAAGATCCCACTCCAGAATATCATTCACAGTGAGTCAAGACTTTGCAGTTCAGAATTAATTTATTTTAATGGAATCTTTTTTTAAGTACAGTTTTCAGTTTTTTTTTCCTTTTATCTAAGTCTAACTGTTGAAACTGTGCAAAATGTTAAAATGGCTGACAATATTGAATATACGTCTTTAGGAATTAAACCTCTGCCTTGTTTTTGGTTAATACTTAGGCTTACTACGCTACTGTATAGTGTTGGTCATTTGTGGTGGTACTTGGTATAAAAAGTTTGAGAACCACTGCTCTAGCTCATTAACGTTTGTGTGACATCACTATTTTGGGCTGAAATCTGTGGTTTATCGTTGTGGTAAACAGTGACCTATGTACTGCACAGGTGGACAAATGCAAGACAAAATAGTATTAATAACCTGGCCTTGTGGAGGTCTCAAGGACCACAGAGACTTTCGTTGTTTAGGCTATTTGGTGCCGAAGGTTTGGCCTTTTCTATGATGACGTAGATTTCCATATATAATGTATCTGTGTCTTTTGTTCTGCCTGAAATTAACGACCATTTTGTGAATAAACCAGCCAGGAGGCTTTGTCGTACAAAGATCCCGTTTTGCCTGAGTCTGATTCCTATCATCGTTTCTCTGTGATCCTGCTGTTTATATGTGATGTTGTCTTTGTAAATCCAGATATGACCATATAAGGACTGACCAATCAGAGACTAAGCTAACACCATCCGAACAAATGCCCATATAAGGAAACTGGCTCCAGCTTATGTTCAAATCAGACTCTTCTGTAGCAAGGCTAACACTGTGGTGATGTCACACTGTGGTGATGTCACACTGTGGTGAGGTCCTTCTTTCTGTGTTCCAGGAGAGAGACCTTCATCAGTGGACCGGCCAATCAAAGCAAGGAGGTGGAGGAGTCAGAGGTGCTGACGCCCAGACGCACCGACACACTCAGCGGTACGTCTCCTGCAGCGCCCCTTGTGGCTCAGATTATACTGCACCCAACATTTTAGCTCTTATGAACTCTGCTGTTTTCCAGATATGCCGTTGCTCCAGACCAATGGGAAGCTCCCGCTGTGGTTCCGGAAGCTGGTGAGAGAGACCATAGAGAGAGGGAGAGAGAGACCATAGAGAGAGAGAGGAACTGACCTTTAATATTTTTTGGTGTCACTGTGTGTGTGTGACAGGGAGAAGGTGGGACTCCTCCTCCTCTCAGCCAATCGCACGCTGAGCCTCCACAGATCAGGAAGAGGTGGGCGGAGCAGACGTATCCAATCAGGGTTTGCTCTGAGTCCAGTCCAAGTCCAATCCAAGACAAAGACCAGGACCAGGACCCGGACCTGGACCAGGACCCAGAGGGGGAGTTCTATCCTCTGAGTCTGGAGAGTCTGCTGCTGGAGGAGGAGGAGGAGGTATGATTCTATTAGGTACAGGTTGTGCTTAACTGGTTCGTCCCTAGTTCTTTTTTGGTTCCTCTCTGGTTCCTCTTTGGTTCCTCTTTGGTTCCTCTTTGGTTCCTCTTTGGTTCCTCTTTGGTTTCTCTTTGGTTTCTCTCTGGTTCCCCTTTGGTTCTCTTGTTCCTCTCTGGTTCCTCTCTGGTTCTTCCTCTTCTTCCACTTTGGTTCCTCTCTGGTTCTTCTCTGGTAACATTTCTCTCTCCCTGTAGGGGTCAGAGTCGGTGGGAGTGGTGAACTTCTGCGCCTCGGACAGGTGAACCCTGCAGTCTACATCCCCCAGTCTTCAATAGCGTTCTCTCTCTCGGGTCTCATTCCGCTCTCTCTCTGGTATCTGATCTCTGGTGTGTGAACCTAGTTTGTCTGTTACAGGGACTTTGAAGATCTCAGTCAGGAGGGAAACCAGGACACAGGTACAAGTAAAAATACTGCAGAGGAGTACTTTGATACCGCCCACCCACTTGCCTCCCCCATCCTCCCATTCATAGTACCTGCAGCAGTAGTAGTATCTGCAGTTGTAGTAGGGCCTGCAGTGGTAGGGCTGCAGTAGTAGGGCCTGTAGTGACCTCTGTGTCCTCCTCAGACTGTGAGTCCGTGAGCTCCTGCAGTTCTGCTCCTGTTCTAGAGACAGATTTCAATCTGGAGACTGGTGAGTCACATGATCTCTGTGACCTCTGACCTCTCTCTGACTTCTTTCTGACCTCTGCCCTCAGAGTGCTTCCACACTGACCCCGCCCTCCTGCAGCCTCCCGAGCAAAAGCACTTCCTGCAACCGCGTCTCAGTCTTTCCACGCGCTTCCTGTCTCGCTACCAAGACCGAATAAGGTAATAGCACTTCCTGTCACATGACCCAATCAGGTAATGGACTAGGTCTGGACCATTATCTATATTAACTGGATAGGGTATTACTAGCTTATAGCTGACCCACCAATGGGCACAGGGGGCGCCCATGGTACTGCAGACTAAATTCACATTATCCAGAAAAAGTCCCGTGAAACTCAACGTAAACTAAAACAGCTCGACCTCAGCTGACAGAGAACCTACAGCTTTCATAAAGTTCGGTTTTTGTGGGGATTTTAGTGGCCTTTGTCGTCCTGAAGATTTTCCTTTGTTAAATCCTTCGGTTTTCTATAAATCCACACTTTTTAATGCAAGAAACTCTTCTCGTTTGACTCCCGCTCTAGCTTTCCCGCCGCTGATTGGTCAGAGCGCGGCCGAGCCCCTTTATTTGGAGCAACCATAGACTGTATATATTAATGGACAGAGTCACGCCCATCTCAGCCGTTCTAACTAATGGGCCAAAAATAGTGCTCTACTGGAGCTATCCAAAATGGCCGCGAGTGGTCCCGCCCACAAGAAAATTGTGAAAAAACGCATCTGCGCATGCGTCAGCCGGCGCAACTCCATTCATTTGAACGAGAGATTTAAAAAATTCACAGCAAGTAAACTAGAGTGGACCAAAAAAATTCACCCCCCTCAGCATTGACACACATGTGGGAGCTTTGGGCCAAGAGCCAACTTTTGGTCCATCCTGTAAAGACGTTTTTGAGAAGTCTGCCAATGCTATATGTTAGCATTGGCTAATTCTACTTCTGGGTCCACCCCCATCGGCCCGGGGTGGTATTGCAGCATTTCAGCGCACGTCATTTTGGCCACGTTTGAGCTGGGACCCTCCCCCACTGGGAGCAACGCATCATGGGAGCTTGTTCACTGCGCAGAACCGGGACGACCAGACGATGCCCAAATATGGGCGAGTTCCACTAATCTTTCGGACCTGACTTGGATTTGTTTTCTCTTTCAGGTCTAAGACTCAGATCTCTGTCACCAAGATTCTCGAGGAGAGCTCCATCGACAACTTCAAGGTATCCTCTCTCTCTCACCTTGTCACCCCTTCTTCTCTTACCCCTTCCTCTCTCACCCCTCCCCCTCTGGTTTCAGGTCCAGTCTCGGTCCAGTTCTGGTTCTGCTCTGAAAGATGTCGGTTTGCAGAAACGTGAAGGTGAGTTTAATCTTTGAGGCTCATGTGAGCTGGTAACGTTAGCATCGCGAGGGCTATCTCAAGCTAATGTGAGCAGCTAACGTTAGCATCTGGAGTGCTAGCGCAGGCTATTGTGAGCAGCTAACATTAGCATCTGTAGGGCTAGCTCAGGCTTATGTGATGAGCTGTGCTCCCCCTGGTGGACATCGAGTAGTACTCCCTGTGTTGCATACAGGGTTTGGACTCATGTTAGCGACATGCTTAAGCTAGCATTGCACTTCCTGACTTGAACTCATCCCCTCAGGACGTCGCATTGTGATTGGCCGCAGACACAGCTCCCATCATGCCTCAGGGCGCCGCACACACACGCCCGTCACAGTGCAGTGTCGGCGCCGCACAGGTGTGTCACATGACCTCACTCTGCGCTCTCATTGGTCACTGTGTGGTGTCTCCCTCTGGTGGTGTTTTGAGTTTCAGTGATTCTGTTTACATGCTTGATTAAGCTCTAATCCTCTAGAGCAGGGGTCCCCAAACTTTTTCCTGTGAGGGCCATATAACTTTTCCTTTCTTCGATGGGGGCCGGGTCAGTTTCTAACAGAAAAAGTTACTAACTAATTAATAACGAAAAAAGTTCATAACTAAGGAACTTTTTATTGCAAAAGTCCAACTTTATTATCAAATAGACATACATACACATGAGTGTGTCAATTAAAGTATCTGGAATTTAAAAGGTAAGGTTATAACTAAAAAACTAAAATTACTATCATAGATTAGAAAAAAGATTTCAAACACAGACACATTGAAGAGATAGTGTGAATAAAATCAAAGGAAAGATTGACAAAAATATTTTTTGGTGACATTTTAAACGACAAAATCAGCCTCTGATTTGACCTTTCTACTGTGACGCCAGTTACATAAAAAATAAAATGTCCTCAGTCTGAAAAAGTGGCAGGTGAAATCCCACAAGATTTACATGGTTAACACAACATCAGTAAATCACTTGATATAAAAACGAATTGTTAAAAAATAAAAAAAATAAAAAAAAATAAATGACCCTTGAAAAAGATGTAACAGACGTGATGGTTTCTGTCCATTTTTCTCGAACAATTAAACTTGAGAAAAATAAATCTGGTCTGGTTTCACATTTAATTGGTTGAATATATAAAAATATCACTTTGTTTCTACTCTATGTAAAAAAAATAGAATCTCTTAATCAAATGTGGACATCTAAAAATACGTAACAAACTTCCGCAGCTCATTCCGTCGAATCATCGCGTCCATTACATAAAATAAACAGGGCCACTATAGGAAACTTGTCTAATGTATAAAACAGTTATGTTCTAGCAACTTCTAATGGACAGAGGAGGTATTAGGATAAATGAATAACATAAAATATCTTCGGATTATTAAAATCAAATATTTGGCCTTTTGTCACACTTTTGTGCTCTTTAGTGTGAACAAGGCCATATAAGAAAATACTCTCTGGTATTGTTCAGGGGGCCTGAGCAAATGTAGCCGCGGGCCGTAGTTTGGGAACCACTGCTCTAGAGCCTGTGGGGTTAGCTCTAATCAGAGCATGTAAACAGACTGGGTTGGGCTCAGAAACCTCGATCAAACCTGCTCATAATCTCCCTTCCTGTGTTTGGTCCAATCAGACGGCTTCAACAGCCGACTCCCGCCGCAGGAGATTTTGGGAAATGCAGTCCAACCAAAGATTTCAGACTTGGATTTGGGGCCAAGACCCAGACCAAGACCAGACCTGGGACTGCAGCAGTGTGAGAAGGAGAACCTTGACCCGGATCATGGAACAGACCTTAAACTGGTCGCACAGAGTCCGGACCCGGTCGCACAGAGTCCGGACCCGGTCGCACAGAGTCCGGACCCGGTCGCACAGAGTCCGGACCCGGTCGCACAGAGTCCGGACCCGGTCGCACAGAGTCCGGACCCGGTCGCACAGAGTCCGGACCCGGTCGCACAGAGTCCGGACCCGGTCGCACAGAGTCCGGACCCGGTCGCACAGAGTCCGGACCCGGTCGCACAGAGTCCGGACCCGGTCGCACAGAGTCCGGACCCGGTCGCACAGAGTCCTCACCGGGACGTCAGGTTTGTATCTGTGATAAGTTTTGTGTATCAGTGTTGCCTAATGCTAAGGCAAACGTTGACACAAACGCTGCACACTTTGTTCTGATCCATGACAAGAGTTTCTTCTTGTGCAGCTGCAAACATCTGACCACGCCCCTTGATCCTCTGACCACGCCCCGCGAGTTCTGCAAAATCTCAGGTACAAGGGAGAGAGGACTACACAGGTGTGGGAGGGGCCTACACAAGTTGAGTTTGGAGCATAGACTGTAAATATTAACTGACATAGTCACGCCTATCTACGCCGTTGAAACAAATTTGCACAGAGTTACTTTTGCCTTCTGTGGGGTTTCTTCAAAAATGTCCACCCCCACCGGCCCGGAGTGAGATTGGAAGCATGTCAATCAGTAGGGGCGGGTCTCTGCTCCAAAAGGTCCATGAGCATGTGCGCTGACATGTTTGTAATACCACTCCGGGCCAGTGGGGGTGTACCCAGAATAAGAATTAGCCAATGCTTTTGTATGGCATCTTCTTTCCTCTCAAAAACCTATTTACAGGATGGTCCAAAAGTCGGCTCTTGGCCAACGCTACGTTCCAGATGCTGTCAATGCTGTTTCGACGGCAGAGATGGGTGTGACGACATCTGTTTAATATTTACAGTCTATAATGTCAATGCACACGCTCATGGACCTTTTGGATCCGGGACCTGGCCCACCTGGGGAGGGGCTTACACAGGTTGTGGGAGGGGCCTCATGCTCATCTTTTGTCTATTTCAGTGACTGATGATGTCACCTCCTACTCCACCCCTGACTACCACTGGCCCCACCCCCTTCTGGGTGAACAGGAAGTGATGCAAGCAGCTGAGACGCTGCGGCGGACGACAGAAGAGACGCTTCAACTCTACAGAGAGGTTAGACCATTGACATACTGTATAGTAGATTAGTAGATGCCTTATCGGCCGCTACTGCCTATTGGCGCTGACGAGCCGTGGGACCGCCATCTTGGACAGGTCACCCGCTCCACTCAGTGTAATCTGTTTGGCAGCGCAGTGAAGTGTCAGTGCATTTAATCATAACTCACGGAATACTTACTAATGCTTTCAGGCGGTGTTTTTGCTGTAATCGTCATACATGTAGCTATGATACAGGGCACATGGTTTGGCGTATATCTGATATGTGATTTATGATAGGTACTTTGCAAACCACATATATATATATTAGCGCAAATCAATATTGACGCCGCCATTTTTTTATTTTATTAATGCATCAATGACAGACCTTTTGCAGTCATTGTGTTAATTCAAAACAGTAAAGTGCATTTTCCAACACATTCATCACCATTTTAACAATCTACATTTACTTGATGTTGTGTAATACATACAGTTAGAAACATCTAGGACCTGAAACACACTGAATACAGTATCATTCAAATAGAAACAAAACTGCAGATTGACTATTTTCATCCTTCAAATGTCTTGTACTTTTCCTCAACAAAACTCTTTGAAATGAACCAAAGCTAGTTAGCTTGTTTGCTATTCTATAGTCAGATGTTCACAAAGTACAACCAATAATAATGTTCAATCCTACTTGGGAACAGTCATCCCCAGAGTCTTGTATTGAATAGTCTGCTTATTTTGACAGAAATACACCGCACAGTGCTCAGCGCTGCTTTGGTGGTTTATGGGTAGGATGACCTTTCCAAGATGGCAGCCAGATTTCTGGTGCCCCAGCAGCCAATGCAACATCTAGCCTTTATATGTCTGGGTGAGACAATCCCAAAAAGTATAGAAGTACCTAGAGCCAAACAACAAGTATAGAAGAACCAAAAGCCAAACTCATTACAACTGCAGCGGTAACTCTTCTCTTCTTCAGGTTCAGTCTGATACGATGCTCGCCTCCATTTTACTCTCCGCTTTTGAAGATTTGAGCTCAAAGATCAAAGACATCTGTGAGAGCTCCCCCAGAGGAGGAGCAGAAGGAGACTGCAGCTCCAGAGGAAGAGACTGCAGCGCCAGAGAAGGAGAAGGAGGAGGAGGAGGAGACTGTAGCTCCAGAGAAGGAGAAGGAGGAGGAGGACACTGTAGTTCCCTCAGAGGAGGAGACTGCAGCTCCCTCAGAGGAGGAGACGGAGGACACTGTAGCTCCAGAGAAGGAGAAGGAGGAGGAAACTGTAGCTCCAGAGAAGGAGAAGGAGGAGGACACTGTAGCTCCAGAGGAGGAGGAGGACACTGTAGCTTCAGAGGAGGAGATGGAGACTGTACCTCCCCGTGTGGTCATGTGATGAACTGCAGTCTGATGATGAAGCTGTTGGAGCGATACTCTGAGCTGCTGCTGCAGGCGACAAGAGACAAACTGCAGGAGTAAGAGTACTTTACAGGACTCAGTACTCAAATACTACATCAGTACTCCAGTACTGCAGTTATCAATGTTTTTTATGTTTGTAATAAAGTATTTTATGATACAGTTTGAGTAATCTTATTCATGTAGCTCAGAGCACTCTTCTTGTTTTCTGTAATTCCCACTCTCTCCACACAGTGATGTGTCGTTAGGAGACCAGAGAGAGACCAGAGAGAGACCAGAGAGAGACCAGAGAGAGACCAGAGAGAGACCAGAGAGAGACCAGAGAGAGACCAGAGAGAGACCAGAGAGAGACCAGAGAGAGACCAGAGAGAGACCAGAGAGAGACCTTTCGTCTGTCTTCTGCTTCAGAGACACATTATTTACATCTCGTTTAAATTGATGTCACATGTTGCAGAGATGTCAGTCACCAGCTGCAGGTTCCATCAGTTTTATTAAAATTTGTGCAGAACATTTAAACAATAAAATTGCATTGAAAATCAGCATTAAATATAACTAATACTACAGCTAATAATAATGTGTTTTCAACAGCACTTTTCAAGTCTCTTCACATCATTATTCTTTCACTCAAAACAAAGTGGTCATAAAGTACTGTAGCCACAGCTGCCCTGGGGCAAACTAGTCTGCCAGCGGCCCCTCTCACCACTACCAACCATTCTCTCTCACACACACACACATCAGTGTCTTGCCTCATTACACAACCACAGTTTCAGCACCTTGAGTTGATCTGTGCTGTTTACATCCGTGAACACTGAAGCCCCTCCCCTCTCTCGCCGCTGACCCCACTTTTACTTTCACTTTCACTGTGCACGTGACGCACCTGTTGAATAGGTGACTCCTGGTATTCACGACGGGGCGTGTTCTGCACATGCTGAGATTCGACGTTAAGTTTGTTGTGATTGGCTACTGTGCGCGCTCATGAGCTGCGTGATTGTGTGCGCGATCTCAGTGTGGACCAGGTCTTCAGGTTTGGTCTGAGGATCACCCACTCATGGCGCACGCGTGGAGAAGACACATTGTGCACGAGCTTCACGCACGCGATCGTACCCAAAGCGCGTGCTTCACACAACTCTTCACGCACTGTGAGTCACATGCACGCGCCAGGACAGTCTTTACTGGGCCTCTCTGGTCTCTCTCTGATCTCTCCCTGGTCTTTCCCTGGACTCTCTCTGGTCTCGCTCTGGTCTCTCTCTCTGGTCTCTTTTTGGTCTGTCTCTGCTCTCTCTCTGGACTCTTTCTCTTGTCTCTCTCTTGTTTCGCTCTCTGCTCTCTCTCTGGTGTCTCTCTGGTCTCTCTCTGGTCTCCATGTGATAATTTTTATCTTTATCTTTGTAAAGTAAAACTCAACTGCAGAATGTGAGGAAACCGGTTTGACGTGTTCGCACTGATTCACTTTCAAACTGTTTCCAAAAGTCAGAGCTTTATTTCACTGGTATTTGGCGTCTGTAAGTTAAAGCTGCAGTCTCTCATTTATTGAAGAAGTTACAGACCCCAGCTTTAAACATGTTATTTATTAGACTAAAGTTACGGACCCCAGCTTTAAACATGTGTTATTTATGAGACTAAAGTTACAGACCCCAGCTTTAAACATGTGTCATTTATGAGACTAAAGTGACAGACCCCAGCTTTAAACATGTGTTATTTATGAGACTAAAGTTACAGACCCCAGCTTTAAACATGTGTTATTTATGAGACTAAAGTTACAGACCCCAGCTTTAAACATGTGTCATTTATGAGACTAAAGTGACAGACCCCAGCTTTAAACATGTGTTATTTATGAGACTAAAGTTACAGGCCCCAGCTTTAAACATGTGTTATTTATGAGACTACTCCTGTCTCCTCAGACGCTGGACTCCTGGAGAGAACCAATGGGATGGCCGTGTCTCCCAGGTAGTCCCGCCCCCTCTCTTTGGTAGCCCCGCCCCTTCTGTTTTAATCTGTGGTGTTTTACAGAGGGCAGAGCTCCACCCACCTGGACTCGGTACAGGTGAGTGACAGATGTGAGTGAGAGAAGAGTGACAGGCGTGAGTGACAGGCGTGAGTGACAGGTGTCTCTAGCAGCTGGCGTGTCAGGTGGTGCAGCTGCAGACCTCTCTCTCTCAGACCGAGCAACGGCTGCAGCAGAAGAGTCACAGGTACAGACACAAGATGTCACGTATTTCTCTGGTCTCTCTCTCGGTCGGTTCTCTCTCTGGTCTCTCTGTTCTCTCTGGTCTCTCTCTCTCTGTTCTCTCTCTGTTCTCTCTCTGTTCTCTCTCTGGTCTCTCTCTGGTCTCTCTCTGGTCTCTCTCTGGTCTCTCTCTGGTCTCTCTCTGGTCTCTCTCTGGTCTCTCTCTGGTCTCTCTCTGGTCTCATGTCTCTCTCTTGCAGTGTTGCAGTAGCACAGTCGGAGCTGCAGATGGCGGTGCTGTCTCATCGGTCTCTCGTCTCCCGTGTTAACTCAATGCGAGATTCTAACTCTACTCTGAAACGAGACTACGACGCGTTACTGCGGCAACAGGCAGAGGCGGAGCTATTCCTCAGGCAGGAAGTGCAGCAGAGGTCCTGCCTATTGGAGCAGCTCAGCCAGTCAGACAGTCAGCGCAGAAAGGACTGCCAATCAGGGTCTAGAATACGTTTACAGCGAATATTACGTGTTTTACTACATATATATAACTATTTCTTTATTTTTGCTTTTTTTTAAATTAGTAGCCATAGTAACACAGTGACGACAGGGTTCTCCCCTTTATCTCCGGCCCCAGCCACCACAGCAAGAATCAGGTCAGTCTGCTGCTACTACTACTGCTACTATTACTGCTGCTACTACTGCTACTCCTGCTACTACTACTGCTACTACAGATACTACTGCTCAGTGAACTTCTGTTGCAGATCAGCGTCGGCCTCATCTCCCAGACTGAGCTTCTTCAGAAACCTGTTCAGGTGCGTTTAGACCAGAGAGAGAGAGAGAGCGAGAGCAGAGAAGAGAGAGCAGAGAGAGTGCGAACAGAGAGTAGTGCGAGCAGAGAGAGAGTGCGAGCAGAGAGAGAGAGAGAGAGTGTGAGCAGAGAGAGAGAGTGTGAGCAGAGAGAGAGTGTGAGCAGAGAGAGAGTGTGAGCAGAGAGTGTGAGCAGAGAGAGAGTGTGAGCAGAGAGAGAGTGCGAGCAGAGAGAGAGAGAGAGTGTGAGCAGAGAGAGAGTGCGAGCAGAGAGAGAGAGAGTGTGAGCAGAGAGAGAGTGTGAGCAGAGAGAGAGTGTGAGCAGAGAGAGAGTGCGAGCAGAGAGAGAGAGAGAGTGTGAGCAGAGAGAGAGTGCGAGCAGAGAGAGAGTGTGAGCAGAGAGAGAGAGTGTGAGCAGAGAGAGAGTGAGAGTGTGAGCAGAGAGAGAGAGAGAGTGTGAGCAGAGAGAGAGTGCGAGCAGAGAGAGAGTGTGAGCAGAGAGAGAGAGTGTGAGCAGAGAGAGAGAGTGTGAGCAGAGAGAGAGTGAGAGTGTGAGCAGAGAGAGAGTGCGAGCAGAGAGAGAGAGAGAGTGTGAGCAGAGAGAGAGTGCAAGCAGAGAGAGAGAGAGAGTGTGAGCAGAGAGAGAGTGTGAGCAGAGAGAGAGTGTGAGCAGAGAGAGAGAGTGAGAGCAGAGAGAGAGAGAGAGAGTGTGAGCAGAGAGAGAGAGAGTGTGAGCAGAGAGAGAGAGAGTGAGCAGAGAGAGAGAGCGA